>JAOWBP010004330.1:3857508-3885441 GCA_028571105.1 Tragopan temminckii
AGAAATTTATAATAATTAATGGAAATTTAAGCAAAATCTTTGGTGCAGAAAGTACTAACCCTTTGCTCCTCAGAAACACCTTTCCCCAAACTCTTTATCTTATTACTCCAAGATCATCTAGTATAAGGATTCAGAAAATAAACATTTTTTAAGGCTTGTATTAGGTGATGGTGGAGGACTTTCCTGCTGGCCAGGATTTGTTACAGTGAGTTCATCTGGTTTTCAGGGAGACCCAAGGAGAATAACAGCCATGTCAGTTCACGCAGGCGGTTCTTCCTACTGGATGAGCACATTGCTTCATAGAGCACAGGATGTGAGCACCGTTCTGTTCAATGTCAGTAAATGGGCTTCTTACCATTTTCCTTTATATTAGTAGGTTAGGAAGCTCTTCAAAGTACTTGGTACTCTCACTGTAAGACAACATCAGCTCCATATGTAGAAATGGCAGCGATGTCACCGTGCTCAGAGGTAAGCACCGGGCTGCTCAGCCCTGTCGTTTGGCAGCTGTCGTCTTACATTGTTGTTTCCACTGAGAACTAAATCACAAATCTCCAATTACCAGAGAGCAAAGCATACACCATTACTGTGCTTCATCTATTTATATATTTAATTATACGTTCAGCAACCGGGCTGCAAATTGTCTGGTTATTCAGCTACCAGGCCAAGGCTCAGCACGTCACCATGAGGAGGGATTTGTGCTCAGATCCTGCTTACGGAGTTCTTCACACTGCTGTGGTGTTTGTCACCACCGGCTCCCTGTGTGAAGCCATGGGCACAGGAGTGCTCACTTCGAGCTGGCATGCTGAGGATTTAGCACATGATGCAGAAAGAGTGGTCTCAACTTTACCAGCAGGGATGAAATGATAGGAGTATCGCTCTTTGTGCTAAGAATAAGAGGAGTGCTCTTCATGTGACTCACCAGCGATTACTGAGAACAACTGAAGAGCAGTGATTAGCCTCAGTTAAAGCCTTGCTGCAGGTGTGCTTCTTGCATTTAAAAAGTGTTGCCTGCCACACAGGAGATGAGTGACATGCGTGAACAGGGATTCAAAGGGAGGAAATCCCAAGAGGCCATTCTGCACAATGTGGAAAGGCTTATTTCAAAGTAAAAGAGCACGTGGATGAGAAGAGCTGTGTTCTTTCTTGCACTGAAAACCTCAGCTGAATATACTCACTAGGAGCAGAATTACATTCAGGTTTCTAACCATAATTGGTGGCAGAGGCTGAAGATAGACAACTAAGAAGCCTCCTGTCCTACTCAAATGGAGAAATCCATCTGTGTGAGCTGAGCAGGATTGAGCTGACTCATGGCACCTACCCTTTTCCCTTGGGTATGCCAGATTCTTCATCATATTTCAAGTCCCCTGAAATAAGGTGATGTGATTGTTGTCTTTGCACTGCCTTAAAATCAGATGTGACTCATCACAAAGTACTCTAATCAAAGGAATAATGAGCAATTGATAATGAAACCAAATTGGAAATATTTGATTTACATAATTTTACTGTACAAGCGTTACCTATGGGTTGTTTTTTTTTTTCTTTCCAAAATGAATTACAGTGTATGTCTTTGATGAGCAGAATCCAGCACCCAAAAGCTCGTGACTCAGCACTTCTGCTCTTTGCCAGCATGTAAATCCTGAATCAGTCAAAGAAATAGCTGTACTCGTCAACTTATCAAAGTAGTGCCAATTAGAGCTGAGGGCTCAGCATCTGCAGGAGGCAATGTGGTCCAGTGGGGAAGGAAATAAGCATGCTGAGCTCCTGCCTGGGTCTGCCACTGGCAGCTTCTTTGCGCTTACCTCAGCCGTGCTTCTCTTCCATCTCAGAAACTGAGATGCCTCATAAAGGAGCAAATCAGAAGAACATTACCACCAGCCATGCCAGGATGGACATAAATGCATTAGAACTCTCCCTGACTTGGAGTTGTACAAATAATGAGCAGAGTGATCTGTTACTTTTTTAAACCTTCTCATTTTTCACTATGCTCTTGCCTTATTTGTAGGAATCTCCATGCCAAAGAAAAAGGTGAATCATTGACTCCATGAGATGGATAATTTGTCTGTTACCAGTTATCATAACAACAGCATTAGGAACAACAGCTGGAATTTTCAGTGCTGTGAACTCCTAGGTGTTACTAAAATTATTAGAAGCTGAATGCTCGAACTCACCTGGCAGCTCTGCTGTAAGGAGACTCATATTCCACTAGTTCTGTGCAGGAGTTCTGTCCTAGATGGGAAGAAGACAGAATTGTGGCTGAATAATGAACTGTCCATTCAGTGCTGCTAACCACAGCCTGGCAGGTTGAATTCAGTTTGATTCTTCTTGTTCGTTTTCTCTTGAGAATGGGCAAAACAACACTTTGTTTCAGATGACAACTTGCAATCCTAAAGTAGAAGAATAATTTGTTTAGAGAAATTTAGGATGCATATTTGACCCATATTTAACCCATATTTGACTCTCTGTTTTTCTTCCCTCGTAATGATGCTAATTTATACAGAGTATGGGCATCCCAAGGAATTGAGTGGTATGCAGAAACGGCTAAGGCTTTCCATTTCTTCAGGGAAATTTTCAGATGGTCTTTCTCTTCCCAGTTATAGAGCCTGAGTGTTTTGTCTGGGCACAAAGTTGGGAAAAAACAGGTGAAAAGTTTGAGGGATGTTCTCTGAGAACAGGAAGTGTTTCTAATATGTATCCTGTCTACGTTTCAAGCCTGGTATGAGATCAGAGTTCATTAAAAAGAGCTAGCAAGTATTGAAGTCAATCACAGAATCAAACTGGAAACTTCTGGAAAAGTTGTGCAGCTGAGACCTGAACGCAGGAAGATCAGGATCTCCTTCAGGCACCTGAAACTATTGAGGAAAATCTGACACAGATTTACTCATTCAGTTGACAAACCACATTCTCTTCATGTAGAGTAGTATGCATTTCCTCTAAGAGTTTTTTTTTTTTTAAGAGTTTGAACATTCTGTCAAGAATTCCATAAGTACCTGTAGAAACTCCACCATCTGCTGGTATTAAGGGGTTTAAAAATCTTCCTTTTCAAGGCCTGGTGGGGATTCAGTGTGGAATGGGATCAGTGGAAGTGGGAAGCCATGGCAGGGGTCCCACTGCTCAGGGTTTTCTTTTGCCATGAATAACCAACTCCATCTTGCTCTGGAGATGGGTGCTGAGAAGCATCACTTTTGTGACCTGCTGTGGGGAATGCACTGCTGAACTTCCCTTCATGCTGTAAAGGGTGTTGTTTCCCAACTGCTAAACAGCAATTTTCCCCTTTGTCGCAGTGCATGAAAAAGTGGATTGTGGCTCCTCATGCTCTGTTCTGTATTCCTCTGTGAGAATTGTATGGTACATCCAACCATAAGAAAAAAAGCAAAGGCTAATGGAACCCATATATGACAAGGGTGCAGTGGATAATAATGACACGCACCAGATGATGTATTACTGTGTAAAGCTCTAGTTCAGGTGATTGACCTAAGGCTTCTCTTTGAAGGGCCAGGAGAAAGGACCTGAGGCTTGCTCAGACAGCATGGCCCAAATAGGCCACAGTATCTGAAACACTTTTAGAAAGCTGGGAAACAAGGTAGACAATGCCTGGATGCAGAGCAGGGTCACTGCATTTCCTTTGGTCCGGCCCATCATGAGCGATGACTTCACCCATGGAATTAACAGAAATACCGTGGCTGCGTTTCTTCTTCCAATGCTGACGTTGTGCTCTACCAGCTGTGCTATTAAATGCTGGCAGGTATGTTCAGGCTGTTGGATGACTGCTTCTGAGATCTGAAAAACATCTGTTATCTTTTGATTTATTTAGTTAGTTAGTTTTCTGTTAAGGATTAGGTTCACATAAAATTTGAAGGACAGAATAGAAACACAAGATTGAATATCCTGGTCAGTTTTATCATATCTGCCTCCACAAATTACTGTCCTGGTCTAGCAGCCCTGCAGCCACGTTTGAAACATGAGTGGGACAGCTTTATGTTTTGCTTTGGAGGCCCAGCACATTTTGCTGTGCTGTTTTTAAGTCAGCTGAGGACTCAATCTGCAACGCAGAACAACCATCTCTCAGAACTACCACTGTGTTTGTTCAGATAACCATCACATTTGTAACCTTTTAGAACTGCTGTTCCCCTTGGTTTGAGAGTCAGGATATTGAGCATATGATTGCTGTTAGCAGGGTACTGTAGTGTTAAGCATTTGAGAAAAGAACCTCACTGACCACAGAAGCTCTTCTCGCTCCTGGCTTTGCATCTACTAAGTGGCACAGAGTAACATGGGGACAAGTCATACCAGGACCACCCTGCCTGCATTCTGGCTCCAGCTGTGGCAGGTGATGCCATTTGGGAGCACACATAAACTTGGCCAAAATCTGCAGTGCTCCCTTTGTGCTTTCCGCATCCCCAGTGGAAGAACTAGGGATGTTAGAGGGCATGACACTGCCTAGCCCTGTAGCAACTGCTTTCCAGTTCCTTCTCCCAGCCCTTCAAACCTGAAACGAGCTGGTCCTTCCCCTGGATCTTTATGGTTTAGTCATTCTTCTCTACTCTCTTTGCTACACCATGGTCTTCCTGAGATACGGAAACCAGAAGTGCACATAGTACTCATGATGCAGGCACACAGTGGCTTTTATGGTACTCACCATCTCCTCAGTGCCCTTCATGATGATGTCCAAAGTTTTCTTGGCTTTTTTGTGTGCCACAGCTGAGATACTGAACGCAGGGAGTTGGTGGTGGTGATGCCTAGCTGTAGTTGTCAGCTCCAACCTGTGTCACAAAGGCAGGTGTCGATTATTTCTCTGTAATTGGATTATACTACATCATCTAAGGTCACCTGCCCTTTTTTGCCCACTCAATGTTATGAGGTCCTCCTGGCGTTCTTTGCTGTCGGTGCAGCACCTGAGTACCTCAAAGAGTTGATGGATTTACTTTTGAAAGAAACAGATGGTATGGTGCTGTATCTAACGTTCACAGGGACTTCTCTGTTCAGCGTGGGTCTGGAGGGTTACTCTGTATTTGTTATGTGTTCTTTTTTAAACAGATTCATTAAACACCTGAAATGGATTATGACCAGTTTAATGGATCAAGTTATGGAAAGAAACTATACTCTGAAATGTAGAGGTGAAAAGAAGGACAAGGGGTCAACGAGAAGAGTTGTTATCAGACCTTGTCAGCTGTGACTTTTTCCTCATGACCATTGCCTCTTGAGTGTGCACTACCTGCTGTGATTCATGTACAGTACCGGGCTTCCATAGGTAATTCGGGGATGGATTCTGTGAACAAATAATTTAAGCTATGTTCTCTTATAAAGAAAATCAAGATATTACTCAGATTTGATAAACTTTTCAATAAATACCATTTCAACTGAATGGACACACTGTACATGCTGCTTAAGCAAGTTTTGCATTCACACATTGAAAACTCTACCAGCCAATAGCTCCACATCTGTGCTTTCTCAGGGGAACACATCCAGGAGTGCCGCAAGGTTCTGTTCAGGGTGGTATTAAGACAAGAAGTGCACTAGTAAGAGACTTTATTTGAATTGCAAGCTTTGAAACAGATCAGAGACTGAATTTTGTTAGGTGAATTCATTATCTAACACAAGATAATTTGCAGATTAAGTTCATGTTCCTATGTACAGATCTGAAAGCAATACAATAAAGACTGACCTTTTCCATGAAAGAGTAAGGAGTTGTTTGTTGGAGTGGTTCTTTTTCCATTTGAACAGAAAATAACATGAATATGCTTTTCATGTTAAAAGCAGTTCCTGATTACTGAGATGGCCAGCACACAGAAAGTCCTTCTGCATGGAAAATTTCTTCAAAAAATAGACCTGAACTGAAATATCAGGAACCTCATAATGTATAGAGGGAAAAAAAAAGGTGTTATGCTGGTTTTGTCTTACTACGTATCTTTCAAGGTTGAATTTTCATACAGTGCAGTTGCTAAGCCAAGTTGATGCATCAAGAACGTTTCTGAATTTTCATGTAGGCACCTGTGTAAAGAACTTGTTGTAAAGACTTGTTAAGTTTGTGTTTGTGTGCCCATTTGGGACTAACACAAGGAATACTGGATTTTGCTACCAAAGGCAGCATGCCGGCTGGTTGCACAGTTAGGACTTTTATACTGTTCAGAAATAGCTTACGCCAATTATTCAGGGTCACATGTATGCCATTTTAAGGACATGGTTTAGTTTGTCATTATAGGTTCTACAGCATCTGCTGCTTGGTAATCATTCTCTGCAGTGGGTTTATGCTATGTGACTCACAGATTAAGGAATACAATTTCCAAGTAATTCACCTTAGAGACTCTGAACTGAAGTTTTCCGATTTCTCAGAACAGCTCAGCATTGGATATTTTAATGATGGGGAAAGTGCTCAGATTACAAGTGGATCTGGTCGCCATCATAAAACAAGCCTTAGCATTTTAGCAAGGTTTCAGATCTAACAAAAAGAATTTGGGCACAAAGAGACAAAATAAGCATTCTTCTCATCCTAAAAGGATATTTTGGAATGCAGATTTGATTTTTTTCAGGGTAGCCAATGAATTCTGTCCTCTGCACACAAGGCACTCAACTGATGAAAGCCTTTTCCATGAGCTCTGTTACACAAGAGTGTCCAGACTTTGATTAATTTAAAAACTTGTAACTGCAGAAAGCCCCAAATGGGTTGGAACTTGACAACTGGATGATGGACTTGGGGTCCCTTCGAACCCAAGCCATTCTATGATTCTATGATTTTTTTCTGTTATTAGCAGGCAGCTTCAAATAGCGCCTTTATACCTTCTACCTGTGGATGCACAGTCTACCAGTTGGCTTTGCAAGATCCCACGGCCTGTTCAGAAAGCATTATTTCTCCATTTCCAGGCCACTGTACTGCTGAGTGCCAGCAGGACTGTGCTGTCTCCCTTGCACACTGCTTGCCATTACCATGGAATAGGAGAACCCTCAGCGTGTCATCAGGTTCAGCAGTGGTTTCCCAGTGTTTCAGAGAGAAAAATGGAAATGATTTTCAATGAGTACTGCAAGCTACTGTGAAAAGGAATACTCACTTTTATTAATACTTTCAAAAAAGATGTATAAAGATGACCAAAACACTGCATTACAATTTACAATCTACGTTATTAGCACACATCTCCCACTAAGAGAACAGTAGAATACCCAACACTGTTTTAGCAGTGCAGAGTGCTGTAACATTCAGCTGCCTCCATAATAGTTAGCATATTCTTAGATTCAGTCACAGTGAAGCCTGGCTGCAGAATTTATCCCTAAAGGGGCATTTGTCATCCAAAGTGTGGTCCAAGGAAGCCGAGAGGAGGGCTCACTGTAGCTCTGCATGGCTGGAGTGCTGTAGGCTGATGGGAATGTCACACTGAATTTAGCTCAAGCTGCTTCCCATTCAAGCAGCTTAAAGAGAGGAACATAAATGAGATTTTTCCACACCTCTGGCTAGAATTTGAAGACTGAAGCAGATAATGAAGAAAAATATAATTTTCTAGTTAGAATCACATTCTCCATAGTGTTTTTTACTTTGGTCTCCTATACTATTACCTCCATGTACTAGGTCTGGATCCTGACTTTTTTGAACAGAAACAATAAATTAGAAAACCTTCCTTCCTTCTTTCTTTAAATTGTCAAGATTCTGCAGGTGCAGAAATGTTAGTGGAAACATAGAATTTGCTGGAAAGAACAAAGATTGAGGTTTTGAACTGTTTAAATTGGGGATGTTTTTAAACCAAGTAACAGAATATTTGGAAGGTGAGTTGAGAGATGCTCATTCACAAAGATCCTTGATCTTTGCGTTGTCAGTGCTTCCTAGCAAAAGGGACATCAAGGAGGTTGCTGAGCAAGTTAGCAAAACGAAGTACACAGCCCTCCCTTTCCAATCTGCATCATACTGAATGATGGCTTCTACCATCCAACTTTGTTTTCCTGTCTCCAGCTTGCATCTAGACATGCAGAGAGCTAGTCCTGACAATTGCCTCTGTACAATTATTATTTTTTTCTGTGTTCAAAGGGCTGAAGTGCAAGAAAAGGAGACTACTGTTTTGCTATTGCTTTCAGCAGGACCAGGATTTGGCTCAAATAACTCTGAGGCCAGCAGAACAGATCCATGTCAATTCCTTGAAATACGTGATTTCCTGTCATTGCCTAATTCTTCATAACTCTGTAGAAGCAGACCACTTCAAGAACACAAAGTAGTGATTTCATTTTCAAGTATAAAAAAAGATGCTTTTGCATTTAATCTCACACTTGCAGGTGACAATTAAATCTCAATTCATATATATGAATGAGAAGAAAAATTGGTTTCAGAAGTTGAACTTTTGTTTTCAGTTCCTCAGAATTTCGTGCACAAATACTTTAGCTGACACTTTACAACCCAGAATCTCTTTTTGTAATAGCTCACATTGAGTGAAATTCTTTCACTAAAAAAATAGCAAAAACCTCACACTTGTAAAGTTTCCATTTGTGACAGAGTAAAAACCTTTAAGCAATGTCACTCTGAAGATTTTTGTGCACTAGGCTGGAGCTGTTTGTAAATAATTGGATTTCTGTCACATCATCAGAAAAATCCCTGATAGTTTTTCAGTTTTAATTCATCTCTCTTCTCCCTCCAATCTTTTTGAAGGAATCTGTAGCAAGACAGTTATCTAATTAAAAAATACCTTTCTTAAGACAGCATTGGTAATGAGCGTGAAGAAAAGAGCCACTTCTAGATTCCCAAGGACAACATTACAATTTCAGACTGTTTTCCAGTCTGGTTGTTCTTATGCTTCTGACCCAGACACTTCCATTTAACCCAGATTTACAGGTGAAAACTTGAACTTTGGTAGTCCAAAATCAAAACAAACTTAATTGTGTTTATCAATGGCACCACAAAACAATTAGTTTTCATCTCTCATGACTTCAGATATTGCAGGTACAGCAGCTTGTAGCGTACACTTCGATGAATCGATAGAATTTTCTACTGTCAATAAGCTGGTGACTCCTGTTCACTTTTAATAGTGAAAATTATCCAGTTGTTCTTCTGTGAAATGTGTTTCTTAACTGTTCATCAATTCAATGAAGACGCAACTGAGTTTTTAAAAAGCACTTAAATGACCTCTTAAAAATGTGAACTCCATCATTCACCCACTTCAAGCATCGCCCAGAAGGTTCAATGTGACTTTTTTCATGTTGCCACTATCACAAAAGTTGGCATTTAATTCCTGCTTCGTAAAGTGGTAAGATAGGAAAACACAGAAGAGACCTTTCCCTCTTCTTTATGTTACCTGTGAAACAATGGAAACAGGATATTAGATGAAAGCACATCAGCTTAATCACCATTAACATTGCCAAGACTGCAGATATGAGCTCTGAAGAAACACAACAGTGGTCAGTGGGTGCTGGATGTTTCCAGATGGGAGACAGGATCCAGACTTCCTGATGCTGCCAATCCTCAGTGCTAATGAAGATAAAGGCTCCCTCACATGCTCAGATACAGATACTGCACTAATGTGGTACCTGTGCCACAAAAATGCACTGCAAACACAGGAGAGAAAGATGCAAGGAGTTAGAGAAAACTTTGCCCTTACGAGGCTTCCCAGCAGTGTTGCGATCCTTAATGTCTTCTCTCCCAGGTAGGTATGATTTTTCAACATGACAAAGCACTGGTATTTTGCTGTGCTGTCAGCTATTAATCATCACTACAGCTTTTCTGTTCTGCCAGTCTGTGGAGCTGGCATGGCACCTGATTCTTCCAAAACCTGTAGCCTGATGAGAGCTATAAAAATAGCTACATCTGCATGTGGTGATTAGTGCATTGAGAGCAAGAGCCATACAAAACTTTGGTGCTCCTGCATGGCTTTGGAGCCAAAGGCAACTGCAAGACTATTCAGAACAGCTGCTTAAGCAGTCTGGCAACCACTCTGCAATGTGATGTTAGCCATTTGAAAGAAAGCTGGAGAGTCTCTGTTGTCTGACTTGACCCTGACTTCTTGGTTCTTGCAGAGATCATTTCACTGATTCATCCTGCATTATTATTATTATTTTTTTTTTTCCACAAGAGCAGGAGGAAGCACATAGTGGAAAACAAAGAGTAGAAATCCTAAATGAAATCATAACTTTCCATAACTGCCTGCTGCAGCTCCATCAGACCAGTGATGTCAAGGCAGTTAAATCCTGGAAACCATCAGCAAGCTGTTCTTTGCTAAGGATGTAATTATTTCAAGGATCCTTGAGGCTGTGCAGGCAGAGTCAACGAAGTGAAAGTGGCAGTCAGTGGAGTGGGCAAACTGCACAAAATGTACTGACAAAGAGGAATGTAGGAATGAATGGTTTGCTCTGAGTACAGTACAGGCTCAGGTTCATAGGAAGACAAAACAGCTGTGGTGGATTTGTATTAAACAAAGAAGTGAAGTGACTTACTTCACTAAAAAACAGCACAAAACCATCTCTAAAGAGTACAGAACTCATGAGAAGAACTCAGAGCTATTCAGTTTTGTGCAACTGAAGAAAGGAGGTTAGCAGGCCTGTTGCCAGGCACTGAACTGGGCTGAACCAGGAGCCCCTGATGTTCATTCTTACAGCTCTTGCAATCTGCTAGTGCTGGTGTTAGGGAAGTGAGGGGATTAAGATGAACGGGCGAAAGGGGATCTGTTGTGATACTGATCTGTGCCAGCATGTCTTTATGTAGCCACATATACGTAGATGCTGCTACTGTGCCTGCTGCCAGTGAGACCTGTGAGAATATGCCACAAAACCAAATCTGACTGTCTCAAGGAGCCAGGATTTACATTACCTTTATATGATCATCTGAACCTACACACTGATCCTAGAGTCCAGCTGCTGAAGGTGTTCAAGAACTCCATATGGAATTGTAGGATTCCACATCCTGTAAGAGCAAGTTCAAAAAAAAAAAAAAAAAAAAAGATTTTAAAACATAAAAAAACTGTGGAATGAATTATGTTTTATTTCTGTCTGTCATATATATATATTTATAGTTGTTGTTAAAGGTAATGGAGTTTTGCTTTGGCTTGTCTTCCATCCCCCCCCCCCCCCAAATCATTCTGTAGCATTATTTAAGCTAAGGAAACATTTTCATTCCAAAGTAAGCAGTCCACTCCCCCATTCCACAGCTGACTCTGATTACAGGACACATCACAGTCCTGTCTCCCTAACTGTTCTTTAGTTTCCTATCAAACTTCCTTTGAATGTGCACTGGCAGCTTCAGTCTATTTAACCTCTAATGATGGCTGTTCACTGTTTATCCTTCAAATATAAGTCCTGCAGCACAGGTATCAGGTGCACTGGTAGAATAGAAGATAAACAGTGGAGTGCCAGCTGTGCTTAAAGCAGAACAAGCTTGCTTGCCTGTGGCAATGGGGACTTAAAGCTGCTGAAACCAGTGATTCATTTTTAGCATTTGTGTGACTGTTTCTGTATTTCAGCGATTTCTCTTAGTGCCTCTTATAAATCTGACAAATACCTTAGATAGCATTAGCATGAGTTCTCACCCGATTTACAGACTGAAGACGCAGCAAACAATATAGCAGGAGACTTACACCAAATTTTTTATATGGGGACATTTTCTTAGGCTGTCAGTCAGCTGTTGGGCTCCAACACCAGTAATTTTGTTATACTGAATGCTGAGGGGGGAAAAAAAACAACAAACATCTTGTTAATTCATGTCAGATCATGTAGCAGTACCATCAAACATTTCAGTCAAAAGCAAAAATACTACAGGAGTGTGTCTGTGGATTAGGGGAAAAAAAAGAAAATAAATCCATGATTCAAAAAACAAACCAAAATTATTTATTACCAAGTATCTAAAGAACTAGAAAGTTACATCTCTTGTGGTGGCCCCAAGTGGTTCCACAGCATCTGCGGTGAACTGCTTGTTAAGCCCTGACTATCTGTACTCCAATTATGTGCTTTTCCCCTTCACATGAGGCTGGGAGTGAAGCACAGCTGTTCTATAGGGATAGGCAGCAACAAGGCAAGTCTTCAGCATTTCCTAGAACCACATCAGCCCTCTCAAGAATTTCCTTCTGCACTCCACATTTGCAGATAAATTCCACAGTTTTCTGTCTCAACAAACGTCAGCCTCTAAGGATAGCATAACCACACTCAAAAAGATTTTTCCCCTCAAATTCTGTCTCTTTTGCCTATAGCTTGAAGATCTGAGTTTTCAGTATCCATACAAATCAGCTCTCCTGGGCCGTTTCAATAGATTCCATACTCACTCTAGCACTCTTAAAGAAGCCATTGCAGGAAGGACTTTCGCAAGGTTTTCTGCTCCAAAATCACAAATGCTATTATTGTATAAGCTGCAGACAACAAAACCAATATAGTCACAGTTGAATAATGGTCAATGTAAACAGACTCTGTATTAGATCAAAGAATTCTAGATATGACTGGTACACCCAACTTATCTAATTGCAGTTAATCTTTAGAACATTTCCACGTTTTCTATATCAAGGCACATGGTCATATATACCCTCCAGCTTACACAGCTACAGTAAAAACAGATCTAGGATTTTTAATGAATTCCTGACACAGTGGAGGAAATTAAAAATCTGCAAGAAAATGAGGATCAAAGCTATGGCACACTGCATTCAGGAGATTTCCACATGAGCAAACTATTCCAGAATTGCAGACCAGTTTCCTACATTCCCATGACACTTCATTCAGGCCTATGCCAGATATTTTAACCAAGTGGGATGGACCATTAGTCCCCTATCTGCAAACACACTACCCCGTTGCTGGCTTAGCAAGCTCTGCATAAGTTTACAATAGACCATGATCATGGGTGTGTATTTGTAAGGCATTATTGATCACCAGGTATTATGAATTGGCTTTACAAACCAGCATAGTTCTTGTTACATTCCTGAGATATGCTTCTGTATGTTCACACAGAGTCCAGCATTTACCTTCTCCCTATGTACTTTGTGCAAGAATGAAATCAAAAGCCTGTCTATTGAAAATTTATTCTCTTTACAGTAATTTCTGACAGATACAGTGAGGAACGTTGTATAAAACAACCCAACAGGACACAACCACCTACCTTAGTGTTGTTAATGAAGACAAGGAGGGAAGAGCTGTAGCTAGTTTCTCTGCGCCCACATCTGTTATCTTATTCTGTGACAAGCTACAGTAAATGAAATTGCTTTATTAGCTGCACACATTTATTCTGATTGATTACAATGTGTAACAAATTGATTTTAAATGTCCTGAAAAACAAATGTGATGCTACAAAGCCTCAAGTTACCATTAACCTGAGAGCTTTGCTCAGAAACTGAGACAAGACTGAATTTCAAGAATCTTTTCTTACAAACAAGATTATCCTCTTGGTTAAATCTGGCAACTTTCTGAAAAATGAAGAGCAGTAACTTGTGTTTTCAATCAAAAAAAAAAAAAAGAAGAAAAAAAAAGAAAACCCACACATTCACACTGGGAAGCCTAATGGCCTCAGAAGACTGTGAAATTGGATGGTTTCAAGAGCAGAGAGTTGAAAAAGAGGGAAAGATAACAGCAAACTGCATTTTCCCACTGAAAAATTCAGTTCTCTGAAGCATCAGCAGAGGGGAGTCTTGATTTTGTGAGGCGGTGATCGGGACTAGCAACTTGTTTCTCTCCCACTCCCTCATTAAAGTCAGAAGCAGCAAGGTGAGCTCCCCTTGAATCTCAACTTCACTCCGCTTCCTTTATTTCCTCCTGCCCTTCAATGTTTGTGGCCCTAGGAATACATCTGCCTTGGCCTAGCCCTCGTTCTTCCCTGCATTGCTTTAATTTTTGAGGTAACTCTGGCAGAAACATTTCAGTAATTTATATGCACCGTTTTATTTTTTAATGCAATTTACATGTTGTGCTCGAACCAAACGCAGGCAAAAAGACAAATTATAAACCTTGGGAGGAAATACAGAATTGCAATAGGATTAAACTATTTCTCTAATGAATATGCAGATTAAATACATCCATAGATTAATTGCTCTATTGTGCCCATGAGTGCCCTGTAACTGTTAACACAGAGACTCTTTAGACTCTCAGTTTAATCTACTTCTTTTAAAAAAATTCCAAATTGTTAACCTTGAAACTTACTTTAATGTTTCCAGAGATGTCAGTGTTGGAAAGACTTCAGACAGACTCTTTGCTCCTTCATCTCCTATGCCATTTTCGCTCAGAGCATCAAGGCTGGATGAGGACAAAAAGAGAGAATAAGCTTTCCTTTTAATATAAATTTTTATGGTTTATTCACCTTAGAGACCATTCTATATGTCTCGAGAACCTGCATCTCAGCAGTGGCCTCAATCAGCAAGAACCATCACACAGCTTCTCTAATAAGTTGCTTTCTGCTTTTCAAATATACAGCCTAGTTGAATGGCTTGACCCATTTCCTTTGATATGCAAATGGTAGCACTTAATGCCTTACTTCCACCATATGCTGAGGATTATTAAAATGGTTTTGAAATAGCTGTGTTCCAGCTGTGTTGGAATGAGATTTCCTGTGCACATAGAAACACAAAACTGATAAAATGCAGCAGAAACCACGAATCTCTGCCTAAACAGCACCTCTGCCAGGTAGGGAGCATTAGAAGTTTTTCCTCATTCAGGTATCCAGGTGGAAGAGTTTTAGATGATCATAATTTCAGGTACTGGATCCCCTTCCAATCTGACAGACAACACTAGGATACATTGGGCTTGTTTCAGTTTCAGAGCCCTGGTGTTCTCCTAAAATATCAGGAAAAGATACAGAGAAATGGCTTATGGGCTGAACCATTGACTAAAGGTACTCTCAAAACCCAGTAATCTTCCCACAGTCAGGATACCAAACATTGGCTATTGTTGCTACCACTGTTTCTAGTGTAAAGCAGCTTAAAAATCAGAGATAACTTGTTTGTCGTAAAAGAGAATTAGTAGCAACTGGAATTCTTAAAACTTTATTTCTAAAGTTGTCTCTGGTAAAGAAAAGGACAAAGACAGCATGAAGATGCGCAGGCAGAATGAAACCAGATGCTAGCTGAGTATGTCTTTTTAATGTGTTTTACAGAACCTGTAAGGAGAAATAGAAAACACCTGAGCAAGCAGCAGGGCACTGTAAGTAACCTCATCAGCTTTTAATCACTGGGAAATACCCAGGGAGGTGACAGTAGGGCTATTGAATGAGCAAGTACTGAGTGCCCTAATATTGCTGAAGGGCCTTAGTTCACATTTTGTAGTTATATTCACTGAATGTTTTTGTTGTTCAGTTTGTCCATCGAAGTGAGTAGTCCTGTTGAAAATAAAGGGTTTCTTGGATAAACGACCTCCCTCCTCATCATGGGCTGCTGAGGTGTAGCATTAGCAAGGTTAATCTTTAGCTTTACTCACTCTAAATGCTGCAGTGATGGAAATGCTGCAAGAATTTCCACGAGTTTTAGGAATCCCCGAAGGCCACACGCCGGACCCAGACTGGAGGAAAATAAACAGATGCAGACATGCAGCAGTTGATTCACGGTCAGAAAAGAAACAGCGGAAGTTATAAATTTGCTAAGTAAGCTCTTTCTCTACAGCCCCAGATGCCAGACAGTTCACCTTCCTCAGAAGCAACCATTCCCTACAGCCTGCAGGAAGTATTTCTGCTCCAAAGCCTCCAGATGAGGACCAACAAAGTCAAAGTCAGACAGAGCAGAGCTGTTTGCACAGAGGTTTGATTAGAAGCAGTATCTGCATTTGCCATTTTTTACATTCTTTGCAAGACTCTCAACTGGTTTAGATTTGTATATTTCTGCTCTTTTTCTGTTTCTGCAGATTTCTCATTTTAATTATTGTAATCTTGATAACAGATGTAAAAACCCTTCTCAATTTTTTTCCAATTATTGGCAATTCCAACTAACTTAAGATCAACATTCTACTGCAGCTTAAGGCATAAACAAAACTACAGTATTCCAGCTCTAGGCATCTGCTCATCAAATTTGTCCCTCAGATGCTAATCTCATTTGGAATTCCTTTTGTATCAGAACAAGACCAGCCTAATTAAAAGGCATAGAATTTTAACCAGAGTTTTAAAATTAAATGAAAGTAGGAAAGGAACTGAGTAAAGGAAGAAGCATAAAATCAGAAGTGAAGCCAAGCATTATCGTTCTGAACTAGGTCAGATATGCAGAGCAAGAAATAGATGAAGACCTGGTGAGAGTTCTCCACTGCACTGGTGTAAGTTCTTCCCAAATTCCCTAACACAGAATACTTTTAAGCAGTAGAAGAGAGAAATGTCTACATTTGTAAGCTGTGTTACAGTCTGAAAAACGTAAGTGTTAATAAACCTCGTTTTTCAAGACAATGTTTCCAAGTGAACCTCCCCTTTCCAGGAAAACTGTACTACGTACTTAATTTGGAAGAAATTCTCTGACCTTTTCCTCTCACAGCTTAAGCTTAGACGGGGCAGAAGATTCAGAAAGAACAGATGAATATTTCTGGCAAAAAATTATTTCATGGGCATTTAGATCACAATTTTGCATTTTGCATACCGACATGAGATCTGCATCTGATTATAAAGAGCTAAATTTTGGTAAAATCAAACAAAATTGATAGAACCACATTGATCTGAATCACTGCAGGATCCAGAAATTACATTTTTTTTCTTTTTAAGTTGGATGTAAATTACTAAATATAGTTAATATGAGCAAAATGTAAATAAATGGGTTTTACTTAATGCTCTACCATAAACTGAGTAAACAGTGTAGACAGTCTCTATGACAGCCCTAAACGTAATCAGATATCAATCAACAGAGAAGCATTATACTTACGCAAATTCTAGTTTTCTCAGGTTTTTTATGGCAGGAATTTCATAGCTGCTGCAACCAGAGGCATCTTGCACACTAAATAAATCACGTTAGAATAAGAGGATGAGAAACATTTTTATAACCAAAATAGTGCTTTAAAAAGAATTTTAGGGGGATCTTGATCATAAACAAGCTTACCAATTGATTATTATCTCCTGCATTTCTACAAGGTCAGAAAGGTCACTGATGTCTTTCATTGTCTTTGCCTTAAAGGGATCAAGAACAAATTTTTCTGTTGACACTCTCAGCAGTTCATAGTCTTTTGTCTGTTCTAAATATTTCCATAGCTTGATTGTATCACTGAGGGAGGCCCTGTGAAGTGATAAAACATGTGAAATCAACAGATATGACTGCTGTTTCATGAAAGGGTCATCTACACACAGCTTTATGAATGACACTTGCATCTACACAGAATGACCAACCTGAATGATGTCACATTCTTCAGGCCAACCAAGTCTTTTAGCCCATGCGTGTCAATACTGCTGTTCTGCAAATCCAAGGAAAATTCTTTTCTTGACCTTTTTAAAGTAGAGGACAGTACATGGACATCAGGTGGAGTAAGAACAATGCCCAGAAAGGACAGGTCTGGCTTGAGCCTTAAGGCCACGTGCTGCAAGAGATAATTGTTTTGTGTTTCATAAATACAGTGCAAAAGCTCAAGTAACCTCTCTGGACAGAGGTTGTTTATTTGCAACCTTTTAATATATTTCAGGAGCATTTTCTGCTTCTTGATTGATTTTTTTACACCCTTGTTTGAAGAGCAGAAGTAGGTGTCATCCTGGAGGAATAACAATCCAGCCAAGAATCGAGGCACTAAATGTAACCAGTTGTAAGGTTTCTTCTTTTTGGATGGAAAAGACAGATACTTTATTAGACTTTTGTCCTTGATGCCATCTGCTAATATAAGATGAAGTGCGCCCAAGAAATTCTGAATGACAAAATCGGAGAACATGGTCCCATATTCCTCTTCTCCTGTACCTGAATGTTTGGGAAAAGCAAATGGCAGGAAAAATCCATTTTTCAGAGCAAACTCTTTAACTTTCTTAGAAGGAAGAAGGTCACTTTTCATGGCACTTTGGTGCTTTTCTCCAAGATACCAGGCTATACAGGCTAGCGTAGCAAGATTCTCTTGGTTTTGTGCAAGTGTAACATCTGTAACATCTGTTTGCATAGGCATTATTTTTTGCTGAACAAATTTCAGGAAGAGTGTAGTAAGAGTTGAAGGAAGGTCTTGGTCTCCCATTTCAAGTATTGTCTCACAGAGGAAACAAACAAATCTACACATAACAGGGCTGTAACAATGACTGAAGAGGTACTCACGGTCTTTGATTAAATTCAGTGCATTATCGCACAAGGGTAATCCTTCAAAGTATTTGGTTATGTACAGTTCTCTCTGCCGAGGAGAGAATCCTACTATTTCAATAGTCTTATCCACTTTGGACACATACTGGCACACCTTTTCTTTTGATCTTGCTGTAAGTAATAAAGTACAGCCATTGAGTATCTTCTTTTGGATGAGTCCCGAAAGCAGCTCCTTCATGCGGCACAAGTCTTTGTTAGGCTGGCTGGCTGAACAATGAAGAAAATTCTCATGGCCGTGCAACCCTTCCAAACCATCAAAAACCAGAAGGACTTTAGTAGAATTTTGAAGTATATACTCGAAGATCTCTTTGCTTCCCTCCTGAGGTTTTACAAAAAAATCAAGAAGTAGATCCTTCAAGCTGTACCACTTCTCAGGCAAGCTTATTTGTTTGCAGTCAAACCAAAAGACAAATTCAAACTGAGGAAACTCTCCATTGGACCAGTCCTGGCAGATCTTCTGAACAAGAATGCTTTTGCCCATTCCTGCTTTTCCCAGCACCACAATCACTTTAGTCTCTAACTCTTTACCTCCTGGGATTTGAAATATTTGGCTTCTTTCAAGGACTGCCTTTTCCTTCCCTTGCTGACTGTAAGTTACCAAATCCTTTTCCACTGATTTTACACTGTTCTTCCCAGGCTTGGTTTCAATTTGGCTTTGCCTAAGTGTGCCATCAATATACATGTGATCAAGAGACAATTCACGCTCCACAGACACAGATTTGCATATGTCTCGGAAGTAATCCATAAGTGATGTACAGAAAGCTTCCACTGACCCTAGAGAAAAAACACATGCAAACTGAAGAAACCAGTCCAAAAACGACAACGATGCTTCAGGGTGCTTTAAGCACATGACTGTAATGTGGTCAAAATACATCAGTTCCCATAAAGCATGTAGGCCTGAATTTATCTAGCTCCAGTTACTTCAGTTAAGACTGCAGTAATGACAAACACCTTCACACTAAGAACTCAATCACTCTGAAGATATCTATGGACGTGATAAAACAGCTAAGGACATTAATCTCCCTGGTAGGTTATATAGCTAGAGGACCAAAGATGTATAAGATCTTAAAAGCAGGAATTTAGCTCAAGGCAGTTGGAAGAACTTAACAAATTGTTGAGAATGACAATTCCTAAAACAAGGTTCTATTCTGCAAAGAAGGGAAAACAGCAAATTGTGGAAATTTCAACATATAAACTCACTTGGTCTTCTTGAAGTTTCTTCAGAAAGAATTACTGGAACTTGGACTTCTTTGAACATTTCAAAGCCTGAAACATGACAGAGTATACTTGAGAAAGATACCCAAATGGTTGCTGATTCAGCTTTACTAATTTTAACAGGAAAACGAATCCAAATGTTCAAAGTTCATTGCAACAGAAAACATGTACTGTCAGGAAAATATTATCATTGATTTTACACACGAAAGGGGAGAGAAAAGCTCACAGTATTACACTTGAGCTGATGTGAACCAAGGCAGCATGAACTCAAAAAGATGACAGCTGTTCCAACAGTGTGAAGTCATATCATAACAAGGTGGCATCCACTGTTTTTTTTTCAAATGGTGCTGTGCAGAAATTCACATTCACATATAGGAATGGTTTATCTCATCAAAAGTAAAAGCAGTATACAACATTTACAAGTATTTTCCCAAAACTAGGAGTATTTGCCTATTAATTCCCAGTTCAAAATTGTTCATCTTTGGGCTGGGTTAGCCACCAGAGGGCAACAAAACACTTGTACTAACCTGCAAGCAGCTATAATTGCCAGATTACGTAGAGATCAGAAGGAGAGGAACTACTGAAAACAAAACTCCCTGCACTCTGAGAGTTGGAAGAAAAGTGCAGAGGAAAGTCTGCTATCCCAGCTGGGACTGTTACAGCCTGAAAAAGACTCTGATCTATTTATAAGCCCATCTGTATACTGCTTCTGTATTGTTTCATTAAATAAGACTTTGGTTTTACGGCTCCTATAGAAGCTGACTGCAGCATATGGCTCCCATCACAGAACATATAAAATGCTCAGGCAAAGACAGTAATGGCACATCCTCCTGCTCTGATAGCACTCAAACACAAGGGGCTTTTGTAAAGGTTTTAACTAGATAAGATTTTCCTTTGTAGCAAACTGAATTTTTGATAATTGACCGAGTAGCTCTACAGCCCCTTACCTGCCTCATCCTTTGAATTAGACTAAGCAGCCAGTCATCAGTATGAAGCATGAAATGCCACTATTTTTTCTTTTCTTGAATGAGGTCAACTTCAGTAAAACCAGCAGGGGTGAACTGGCTTTGAATAGAAGGGAGCATTCCCTCCTCCAATCCAAAGTAATGTACATACGCAATCTGATGCTATACTTACCGTTTAAATTAACTTGAAAACTTGGGGATACCATTAATTCAGTGGAGGAATTCAGTGCTGGCAAGAAACAAACGAGAGTTTTCAGCGTATCACACCTATTAGAGACTGAAATGAGGAAGTCTAGTACTTTGTTAGCAGCACTGACTTTCCAGTACTTTCTGACTATTTATGTGGATAAAAGATTATAGTTCTTACCTGGATATTTTATAGCATTAGATGTGCCATTTCCAAGAAAATAATTAATTTTCTGCTGAGCAGGATCCACAAAGTCTATGTTCTCTCTGTTGTCTTTCATGCCAAGTGGCAGACTCTCTGGAATCAAAGGTACTGAAGACCCTGAAACAACAGAATCATTATTCTCCTGTTTTCAAAGTCTTCCTGTCTCAAAAAGTTTCTAAAAACAAAAACTAAATAGCCTTCTCAGAGATAATTATCTTTTCTTGTACTTTCTGGGCAAATACTTCCAGCAGAGACCTTATGATACAAAACTGTATGACTTTGTTTTTTTTTTAAAGTTCACAGGATCACATGAGGGACAGAACCCATCAGAATAAACTCTTAAAAGGTGCGATTATTGGAAAATACAGGGGATTACCCAGTGTTTAGTGACCCTTGTGTCTTGACATTCAAAAGACAAAGTCTATTACTATTAAGGCATCATACTCAACACAAAGTCCATAGATGTACAGACCACAGATCAAGAAGAGAGAAAATGTATCGATACTACATATCTGAAAGAATGCTTGCCCTCCTTTGCACAGAACTGCATAACACAGCTGTACAAGCAGCTAGTGAGCATTCTCCCTCTGACCTTAAATCAGAGAATTTTTTGTTGGTGGATTGTCTGTAACTCAGTCATACACAGCCTCAAGTTTCTGTGGCGCGACAGAATTTCTTCCACTACTTTGTGCTGTTTCACCCAGCTTCACAGAGACACTCCCAGACTTCCAACTTACACAAAGCTTTTGGATTCATTTCCAGCATAGGTTTAACAGCAAGAGGTATTAGATTGTGAGTCTTTGTCATTAGCACTTGCCAGTGGAGCCTGTTGTATATAACTTCTGTTATACACAACATGATCAAATCAAGGTGACTGCTCAGTCCATCGCTTGGATAAGTATTCACTTTTTGTGAAAAAAAATCCACACTACATTTTTGGTCTGCTATTGCAAAGACACAAATAGCATGCATTACTTCAAATACAGTCATCTAGCAGCCCTTTACAAACACCTGGATGAGAAAGAAACTGGAACTAAACAAAAGTTTATTCTTGAAAATTTTATTATTTCCTATTCTTTTAAGACCAATAGTTAATTGTTTATATTAAATAAGTCTGATCTCTTCTTTATTAATCTGCACTTCACCAATTAAACAGAAGATTCATTCTATTCAATTAGGGGCAAAGTACTTTCAATTTATCTTGAACATTTTCATTCTGTTAGTGAGTGTCTCAATTTTAAGTCTCAGACTGAAATGGCTGTTAAATTGTTTTCCTCACTACTGTTCATGGTTAACCACCAAACTTACAAGATGCAGTAAAACATCCAACGTAAGAGCACACAGCTACAGCTGTACATACCAGGAATTACAAAATTTCCCAGGGTATTGATAGTGGGAACAGAAAAGGACATGTGCTGGTGAGTTAGTGGGGTGCAGTCAGACGAATGGCTGTTGAGAGACATCGTAAGGAAACATCCATTCCCTGTTGATACTGCAGGGGCATCCACTTAAAAAGAAAAATGAGACAAAAACAAAAGGAGAAAGGTACTTCATTGCTAGAAGCTGAGGGCCCATAGGAGAGGTATCAATAGATATGATAAAAGAGATCAACAGATATCATAAAAACCCAATTCTTATCAGTTGAGTTCTGAAAAAAATAAATAAATCAATAACTTTCTAAAATTTACTCTGCAAAATCTAAAGAGTAAATGAAATTCTTTATCTTTCCTGGCCTGTCTTCTTTCTAGAAACCTCCAGATGTGTTTAGATGCAAACATTCCTACACATCAGTGACTGACAGATAAGCCTCAACAAGGTCTTAAATTGACTTCAAGGGCACGGTCTGTCCCTTGATACTGCATGAGATGAGAGAGGTGTAGGTACAGTAAACCTTATTTACTTATGCCTGTGACATGCATTTATCCTACAGCCAGGTAAGAACTTTAGCACTGCTTTGCCCTTGGAAACAAGTTATAGCCTGCTTGCTGGACGCTGATACTACCTTGTAGGTGGTCTGACAACCTAGAAATGTCGCTTTTTTTTTTTAAATATATACTTTGATGTAAAGGACTGTAGAATATGGGCTGGACCAAGAAGCAGTCTCTTCACTGTTATTTTTAACTAGGATGTTTCGCTGGATTTTTGTAAAGTGTCACACTTAGCCACAGCTTGGCATTTCCTGGTACTGATCCTCTTTTTTTCCAGAGTCACATAACGCATCATAAATAAAAGGTGTACATGAAAAAGGTTACAAAGTTTGTCACTGTGCTAGTTCTCCATTGGCCTTCTTTATGCCCTCAAGTGGATTTAGAAAAGTTCAACTGTGCCTCTCTAGACACAGACAAAGTCAATTTTCTATCATGAATTGGACAGCTGCATAGTAAGAAGCATGTGATTCTACAGCAGTTTCTACTCTACTGGAAGCACTGAAGTGTGAAAATGCATCACTATGCTAATCATCAAATCTATGACAGCAGATCTTCTTTGTAAGACAGAGCTACACCTAACACAGGAAGGCACTATGGAACATGAGGCAATGTACGGTCAATAATCTTTTCGTATTCAGCCAGTATCTTACCAATTTTCTTGTATTTAGGTTCTGAAGCATCGGAGCAATTCTCTGCAGAGCCTAAAAAGGCTGAAAGAAAGAAAGGTGACAGTAAATGACAGAAAGAGAATTCAGTTTGTTGATTTTGTTTCCATTATAGAAACTTATTTTACATTTTAAAGTAAAAGAGGATGCTAATAATTTCAATTCAGCTACTTCAGAACTGCATGAGTCCAATACTTAAACATGAATGTGAACAGTCTCATATTAGTTTACTGTGATCCTGAAGTTTGAATTCGGCTATAGATTTTTTTTTTCCCCATAAATAATGTAGCTTTGCTGTTTTTCTTGCTGTTAAAGAGTGAATAGTTGAACTAATGCTTGCTAAGCTGTAGGTACACTGCAAACACAGTTAACACTCTCACATGGATAACAAAAAAAAAAAAAAAAGGGGGAGGGAAGAAATATAACATGCTTAATGTCATGTTACAGGAAAACAAATTCTGCAAATTGTGAAGAATGTGCTGGGGGGCGTTTTCACTTAATGTCCATACAGGATAGGAAAAGTCAGGGGAAACACATCTGCTTGTGTCTCTGAAGAACTACATAAGAAATGCACTGAGGCAGCATATAAAACCAAAGAACTCTAATCCAAATTTTGAATCCAAACTCTAGAGCCTTTCAGACTCTGACTGTTTTCACTTACTTCTTTTGTGACATTTCTGCTTCTTTACATCAGTGAATCTCTCGGTGTTTTCAAGAGCCATTTCATCCAAAATAAGACTCCCTGCTAAAAAAGATGAAATATTGCAAATCTCAACCTTTGTTCTCCTAGAAATGTTACAGGAGGAGATAAAAGTGAGAGAATGACACAAGAAGACAGCAATGATGAAACATGCTCCAAATAAAAGACGAACAACAAAAATCATTCTGCAAAACATACCCAAATCTATAGGATTTAGAAAGCTCACAAAACTTCGACCATAGATTCTGTCACCCTGTGTTAGTTTTCAGAGTGAAGAAATTGATGTACTGCGACAAATTCAGTGGCTACTAAAACACTGCTAATTATGAGCAAAGAATTAAACATCATAGCTGGATCACAGTTATATTAGAGAGTTTGTGTGATCTCTGTACCAGAAAAGGAACTTAGTCATAATATATATGAAAAAGATTAATTCTTTTAGAGGAAGAGTAAAGGGTTCTAAACTGTTTATATATTTTTCGTGTTATAAAACAGTGAAGCTATCTGTACCATTCTTCTACAGGAAAATACATAAATATTAAAATTGGATCTCATTTCCTCTAAGATCAGCACCAATTTTGCCATTAAGTTCAACCTCTTCACTCTGAATTCTAAAAACACCAGGGAGGTAAAAAAACATTTTAAAATTCACATGGGCCTCTTGTAGCCAGAATTAATTGTCCTGGATATGTATGACCTTTAGTAAGCAATTCCAAATTACTTTCCCCAAGCATAAAAGAGGATGTGCAGATATTCTGTGAGCCTTTCTGAATCTACATATTTCTCAGCAGCCACACATTAATACAGATTCTCTAAAATGGTAAACTGCTGCATTTGTGCCACAATCAAAACACTGATTTTGAACAAGATGTCAAGCAAGTATCTCCAATCAAATACTGATATGAAGAAATTGTTTACTACATATATTTTATATCATTCCTGTGTTGATCTGGGAGAAGTAAAATCTGGCATAGTTTCTCAGGCAACTTAGTGCATCCCACACAGAAATAAGGGTGCATGAACTAAATTTATATACATGATAAGTCATATTGGTGTGTTGGGCTTAATGAATATATGCACATCATCTGTGTCAAATGCTGATAAGTCTGATGCTTCTTGTAGGCATTTACTGCACTAGACTGTCAAGCAATGCCTACAATATTGCTATGGTGAAGTGATCAGCAGTTTGGCCATGGATACAACTGCTATCACAGAAAATCCTGCAAAAAACAAAATATCCTCTGAATTCGTCAGGACACAGTTCCTGGGTCAAAGAAAGCTGAAGGTGGAAGAGGATACCTGATGACAGAAATCTTACTATTGTTCAAATTGTGGGCATGAAGTACAGTGCAAGGTGTTATCCAGAACTCTGTCATGAAGAAAATTAAACTTGTCCACATAAATCTTACCAAAAGCATCTTCCACCTGCTTCTCATGCTGATCCTTGAGTACATATTCTGCTAATTCAGCTACAAAGAAGAAAAGAGACAGGAAAACAGTAATGTCACAGTAAGTTTCACAGTAAAAACTGTTTACTATTGTTCACAGAATTCTGCAATATAACTGAAATAAGAGTTAAATTAAGATTTTCTTGTAAATTGTTGCTCAGGAAACAAAAAACATGAGAAAGGAGAAGTGGAGACAGGAAGTATTAAGCAGAAGGAGCCATTAATAGAGAGATTTTCCCCTAACAACCACAGACTGTTGTTCATCTGTTTCCCCACAGTGCATGGTTTTAGGTACCAAGGTTAGGCTTACTGTGCATGAGGAGCCTTGAATACCTGCCATACCATGGTTAGACTTACTGTGCCTGAGGACCCTTGAATATATGTCACTCTTTAGAGTGAAAATAGAATTTGTAAGAAAGAGCTGTATCAAATGGGTAGAAAAGAATGATCACGCTAAGATACCAAGAGCTGGGAAAAAAAAGAAAAAAAAAAAAAAAAGCTTACATACCTATTCTAGCATAAGCATCTCTGGCACTGGAAGAGAGATACAATTCATCCTCAGTTTCATCATTTTCCACTGTACACAGGAAATCCATGTTATTGAATTGTTCATAGTTGCAGGTATCAATTTCAGGATCTAGAATGAAAAAGGAGTTAGCACTGGTTTAACAAATACCATAACTAAGGAAAAATAACAGAAAGCAGGACATGAAGAAAAAGGAGATGTATTATTTCAGTGTAAGGCTTTTGCTTTTTGGTGCATGTTGGCTAACTGGAACAGAATTGAATTCTCAGTAACTTACAGTTATCCCAGACATCCAAATTTTTTTTGTTAAACTCTGAGAATTCATCTCTCCTAGTATATAAAACAGTTCCAGAACCCATTTCATGGCACTACAGCCTAGAGACATGGTGTGGAATCATCGCAGAATCATAGAATTGCTCAGGTTGGAAAAGACCTCCAAGATTATCAAGTCCAACAACAACCTAACCACACTACCCTAATTCTAACAATCCACTGCTAAATCATGTCCCTGAGCACCACATCCAGATGGTTTTTAAACATATTCAGAGATGGTGACTCAACCACCTCCCTGGGGAGCTTGTTCCAGTGCTTAACAACCTCTTCTCTAAAGAAGTTCTTCATGATATCCAACCTAAACCTCCCTGGTGCACATTCATAGAAAACAGAATGGCTTGGGTTGGAAGGAACCTCAAGGATTACCAAGCTCCAGCCCCCCTGTGCAGGCAGGGCCGCCAACCTCCATACCTAATACTAGACCAGGCTGCCCAGGGCCCCATCCAACCTGGCCTTGAAGTCCACCTCCAGGGACTTGAGACCATTTCCCATTGTCCTGTCATCTGTCACATCTGAGAAGAGACTAACCCCAAATAGTCCATATTATTAAACCTTTTTACTCTTCAGGATGTGGTAACACCATCCGAATTCCCTTTGGAATGTTGCAGAATCCATGCTAACCTCTGATCTGCAGCAATAAATTGCCTAGGAAAGTGCCAGTCAGACAAGGCCAAAAGCATGTCAGGGACTATGTTAACAACTTAACAATGAAGATGTCCTACTTCCAATAAGGGGGGCCATATGTTGACACTGTTCAACTTATCCATGTCTTCTCAGACACTGGGAAGGCTCAGAAGAATTCAAACCAGCAAAACATCTCTGCTGTTATGAAAGTCAAGTCCTTTATCCCTAATTCATCCTACTTTCAGTCCTGTGCAAGTGAGGTCATGGCAGTGCAGAAAAACTCCTGCAACAAGATGCAGAAAGCAACAAGGATTTGAAATGGTATCACTCTAGTATGGTAACTTCTTATGTCTATCCGGCACAGAGCTCTAGGACTTCAACATATGTTCTCCTTTCATTGCCATTCTCAACACATAGTTGAGATCCTTTGTTTAAAACAACCTCAGCTATTGTTTCAAAACACAGTCAGCAGCACAGGTACACTCTCATACTTTTATTCTAAAAAGCCCAGGCAAAGTAGTGTGCTCTGCAATGTCCACACTAATTCAGGAGCAGAATATGAGAGCTAGGGCCAACCTTCTAACCTGCTTAGCTGTATAAACTTGTATGAAAGGAAACATCCCCTTGGCACCCTAGTCTTTCTGCTTTCTCCTCCATCACAGACTAATGAAATCATTAGTCCATGCTCTGAAAAGATGTAGAACAGCACCTGCTAATGCATGTCTGTTGTGTTGGTGCCTTAAGAAATGATAGTTTGCTTCAGTTGTCTAGCTTCATAGAATCATAGAGTGGTTTGAATTGGAAGAGAGCTTTAAAGATAATGACTTAATTTTTAGGTAGTCCTGTGTAGTGCTGAGTGTGGGTCCTTTCCAATTTGAGATATTCTATGATCATCCAGTTCCAACCTCCCTGCCATGGATACCTCCCACCAGATCAGGTTGCCCAAAGCCCCATCCAACCTGGCCTTGAATTGTTAAGCCTTGTCC
>JAOWBP010004330.1:3885541-3905537 GCA_028571105.1 Tragopan temminckii
TTGCCCAAAGCCCCATCCAACCTGGCCTTGAATTGTTAAGCCTTGTCCCATCACTACACACCCTTGTAAAGAGTCTCTCCCCATCTTTCTTTTAAGCCTTCTTTAAGTACTGGAAGGCTCCAATGAGATTGTCCTAGAGCCCAGGCTAATCAACCCCAGCTCTCTCAGCCTGCCTCCATAGGAGAGGTGCTCTAGCCTTCTGAGCATCTTTGTCCCTTCCTCTGAACCTGCTCCAACTGCTCCATGTCTCTCTTGTGCAGGGGGCCCCAGAGCTGAAGCATCACTGCCAATGGGGTCTCACGGGGTGGAGCACAGGGAAAGAATCATCTTCCTCACCCTTCTGGCCACACTTCTTTTGATGTAGCCTGGAATAGGATTGACTTTCTGGGCTGCAAGTGCACGTTGCCAGCTCATGTTGAGTTTTTAATCAACCAGTTCCCAAAAGTTCTTCAGCTCAGAGATGCTCTCCATCCATTCACTCTCCAGTTGGCACTGATGTTTGGGATTGCTCTGGACCAGGTTCAGCACACTGCACTTGTCTTTAAATACCTGGTAGTTTCTGGAAGCAGTCATTGTTTTATATACTTACACAGACAAAATTATCATATTCTAAAACAAGGCACCTGTTGAATTTAGTCCAGCAACCACAGTGAACTGCCATTGGATGGCCACTTAATCTTGGAGAGATGGCAGTGACTTATATCTAAATTATTCAAGTGCTTTTTAGTGCTTTACTAACCTGCAAAGAATTCACCTTCATTTCCAGATGACTTAGGATCTGAGAATGTAAATAGATGCACTGGATCAATATCACAAAGCAGCAAATCAAGATAGCCATTTTCAGACACAGATGCTGAATCCATGATTTGTCTCTTGTTGTCTGAAATCAGATCACAAAACAGTTAGCTATGACAGAGACAACTTTTGTCAACCAAAAGTCAAAGTCGAGCACTGCGGCTTTCTGTTGATTGTAAGACATTGAAATCTGACAGGACTGGAACTGGTCTCATGTGTGAGTCTCATTGCAATAACAATGGCTTAAAATTACAGACCTAGATGCAGATTGCAATGTTATTGCAATGAAGTTATTGCAATGAGACTCACCCATTTTTCACACCAACCAAGTGGGATACTGCAGTCTGACCACATAGCCCAAAACAGCCTGGCAAGTACTAAATAAATTGCAGCTCCTATAACTTCTATAACTTTCTATAACTGATATAACTATCGGAATATAAGTGGTGCAAGCACAGATCCAGCAGTTATTGAGGGAACAAGGAGACTGCAGTGAAGAGGATGGAAGAAGAACTGCTATGACAATGTCTGTTCATGGTCAGCAGCTTCTGGCTGGGATGCTACATCCCAGCTTGTGAGACTGCAGATAGCACTAGGAGACATCCCCTCAGCACAGGAAAGAATAGTAAAAGATCACATAGCTATTTTATAGAGCTCTTCCCCAAACTTCATGGTTTGCTGCGTATGATCACATTGGGAATTCATTTCTGGTAACAGGGCACTTTCTGGCACTGTAAAATTTATCACAGTAATTTAAAAAATAGACTTAGCAATGTCTTCCTGCACTAGACAAAAAAGCATTTATACTATAGATACATTAAGAACTTGTGTGAGTACCTGCTCATGAGCTAATAAGAATTGCTAAGCATTTTAGAGTGCCATACAAAATCCAGACAACTCTGTCTGTCTGTACTCACGTGCTCCCTGCTGCGCTCCCACATTTCTGTATGGACTGGGAACTGCTTCGTTTCTACATCTCTTTAGATAAAGTTTATCTGTCCTCCACCTCCTTTTAAATCCCTTCTGTATGCTTCCAGTTAGTGCAGCAAGCACCAGCATAAGCTCAAACATTCCACAGATAGTGAAATAACTGTACATGTTGGTTATTCATCATCTTTATCAAACTATTTCCAAAACAAATATTGGCTTCTCAGTGCTTACAGATCTCTGATATGAATGCTATCTGTGTAGATGATCCAAGTTATTCAATCCACCATAATATTCAGACACCAACATGAAATGGACAACCAGCAAATTTTCCAGTCTGCATCCTGTTAAAATAGCTGGTCACACACTGCGACCATGGAAAGTTTCAGACTGGCATCGAGAATCATATTTTGAGGTGAAGGCAGCAAGCAGAACCAGTCACACTACCACAAGCTACTTTCTTATGAACTAATCCTCATTTCCCTCCCAGCCCTGGGTGGAGTTATCCCTTTGTGCAGCTTGGAAATGGACCTCTCTGCATTCTTCTGCAGAAGACACCCAAATCTAGAGTCAAATCTTAGGAGAGCAGGTGGACACAGCAACGCCCCATCGGTAAGAGTGACCTACACTCAGATACTTCTCCTTTTTCATACTGTGTGGCCTCATTACATTACCAACATTATGAAAAGTTGTGGTTATTGCCTGCCCTACTATAAATAGAAAGCAGAAGTTGACAAACCTTCATGAGAACCAAGAAGGAGGTTATAAACATATCACATTAATTTCTCATATTGTTGCTGCATGCTCTTTGTTGTATTAATGTAAAATCTAAACACAGTTGGGCCTTGCAGAATATTGTTTTTCCACACTGTGAACAATGCTGTTGAAACATTAACCCCAAAATGATATTGGATCAGTGGTAGAGACAGAGAAGTGATGAGCAGAAGTGCTGCTGTTCCATGGTCCTGGGCAATGTGCTCTGGGTGGCCCTGCCTGAGCAGCAGCATTGGAGCAGCTGAGCTCCAGAAATCTTTCCAGCCTCAGCCATCCCGTGGTCCTGTGCAGTTCTAAAGGGAATGCAAGACAGACATGTGCATCACTCCTTCCAAGTTCAGCAATTATTAAGCTGCTTGATTACAGCAGATGAAGAAAAGGGAAAATCCTATGGAAAGGGAGTAAGTAGGCCTTCTTAGCCTTTGTGGAAATACAGTCCTAAGAGCTTTTGTTATTCTAAAGATCTCTTCCAACTGCATTTCCCTGTGGTTAAATACAGACATAATGCAAAATGTTTTGCATTACAAGGCCAAGGTGTCAGGAAGGAGCTGAGAAAGGAGCCTTGCCAGTGCCAAGTCCAGCTAGAGAGCTGAAAATTAAGAGGAGCTACAGCTCAGGAGTACAGGAGTAAGAGAAATGTAGCCTTCTACCTTGGGAAGAATGAATACTTTCAAAAATGAAAAACTTGCACACTCCTTTGCTTCAGTTTACCTTCTTTTTTTCTTCATTGCATTGGGCTGACATAAATCTACACAAATCTGCCTTTCTATTATCTACACTGGATTTCAGATGCTGTAGTTCCTTTTGCTGAACCAAAAAAAAAATATCTTAATAGCAGCTGTGCTGCGGCATGAAAGTGATGGTGGGACTGTGGAAAGTGCTCTGTCCAAAGCTTCAGGGAAAAAGAAGTGAGTTTTGGAAAGAGGAAGGTTGTTTACATGAAGGGTGTGCCAGAGGGGAGCAGGATTACACCTCTGGATAGTGAATGTTTGGCTGTGTGTTTTAACTGAAGCACAGAAAATGAAACCCAACATTACTAAGTGTTTTTACAACAGCAATTGCTTTCCCAGGACTTTCCCTTTTTTTCACACAGCATCCCACTGAATCCAGCAGCCCTCTGAGACTACAGTTGAATGTGTTCTATACTGCTCAGTCACTTTCTTGGTTGTTTCACACATGACTTTACTGATAATACAGTCCCCTGGCGTCCTGCACAGTGCTGCCAAAACCGGCATTTCTCATACTTTCACATCACAGGACTAAAGTTTCACCCAAACCCGTGTGTTAGGGCTTTGAATGCTGTTACCAGTTCTCTGGGGAAGATGCCAGTGGACCAAAGTCCCATGGGACATCAGCACTGACATTTGCTTTTGGCCTCTGCACAAAGCAAAAGTTCTAGGTGAGGAAGACAGGTTGTACTTCCCAATGTATTTCCAGGCCTTTAAGAGGGTGCTGTCTTTTGCTGTTTAGTGCTTGTTAAGACTGATTTTTTCTTTAAATATTGAAGTAACACCTCCTTTCCCAAGCAGCCTGTTAACTCCAGCTCCATCCCTATATTCCCTGTGCTCCCTTTGCATTAGCTCTATGATGACTCAGTGCATACCTCTGCTGCAACAAGGTTTCTACTCAGGATGCATCCATGTTAGTGCTGTTTTCTACATATACAGCACAGCAATTTGATTCACTTGCAAGACTCTGGGTGGGTTTTGTTCAGCACTCTTTTACAGTGCTAGCAAAACAATAAGAATTACAAATGCTGGTAAAGTAGTAAAAGAAATAGTGAGCATCACTATACCAGGACAAAGAATACAGCTTATGAAGCAGTAGGTGTTCCCTTAAATCACATACAAGTCTTAAGAATTAGATGGCACATTTTAGTTTTCTATAGATAAAGAGAATAAGTTGTGACTTATCATTTGACACCACGCAATGAAGTCTGCTACCAGCTAAAACCAAGTGGTAGTTAAGAGGAAGGGGAAGATTTACACAAAGGCAATAATGTGAAGTTTTCTTCCAACATGAGAAAGATGCTTCTGAGAAGATCTGTCAGGGGGTTTTATTTCCCAAACTCTTTTGACTGACAGGGAATAAAGCAATTTTTTCCACAAGTACAGAGGATAAGAAAATTTAAAAAGAAAAAAAAGTCATCTCAGGAACAGAAGAACCCTGCCCTACAACTTAATTTTCATATCAGTTTAGGAAGCCGAGAATAATAGTGCCCAGCTTATATTTAGCATTGGAAGTTTGGGGTTCTATTTCAAATCCATGATTTTTATGTCCAAATTTTATGTTCAAAAGCCTGTTTATCTTTTCCTGCTGTATTATGTGATTTATCAAAAGATGATACCTTTACCTACGGAAGGCATCTTACCTATGCATTAGTCTAAAATGAAAGAACTGAGATGATGCTGAAAAAAATTCTGCTGCATGTCCTACCTTACTCTCCTTTGTCTCCTTCAGATGAGGTTAGAGAAGTTTGAAAAAGTGCAGGTGTCAGACAGAAGGATTTTCTGCCTTTCTGTGAACTTCATTGTATAGTGACAAACAACAGATTAGAAAAAACAAACCCCAAAACCTCACCAGCCTTGCCTGCTAGATAGCTAAGTGTGGGCAGGCTGCTGGCATGCTGTCCTGCAGGTGTCAGAGTTGAGAAAATCTTTGAGAGCAGAATTTGCCTCCTGAACCCAGCAGTGCCTCTGCTGTCACAGCTGTGCCCATCTCTCCCATCTCAGCAGGGAGGTGATACGAAATGGCAGAGCAGATACCTTGCCTATTTTTTAGCAGACAAACTACCTTTATATTCAAAGACTTCTCTATCACAGAAGCCCTCCTAAACCAGAACATTTTCTTGCCAGAACAGTCAGAAGAACAGAAACAAGCTAGTTTATTCCAATACTCCGCAGTTTCACTTTCCGTATAAAGAGAATTTGTACAAAGAAGCAGCATGTTCCTCTCAAAACCTGAAACTACTCATTTTCAAGCAATTAACATGACTAAAATTTTTCAAAAATTTCACCCCTTCTAATTCAGACTTCATCCTAAGAATACTTCAAGCAATACAAGTCCAGATATTGACACACAAATCAGTTACAGTTCTTCACAGCAGGTAAGATAAAATGAATTTACCATGACAAAAGCACCGTAGTTGAGAATTGAAGAAAAACTGACCTTAGGAAAGCAGGTGGTTCCTGTTCCTTCAATCTGGGTTCAGCACCAGAACAGCAGGAGAGCTGCTCTCACTGCTCAGGGTTCATAGAAATAAGGAGGAAATGAGCCAGGCAAGTCACAGCTGAAACGTTAGAGGCTTAGGGGAATTCCAAGGAGGAAAACTAAGAGAAAGCTTCCCTCCAGCAGCCCTGTCGAAAATGCTCTGGTACCTGTTGCTTGCCACAGCCAAGAAGAGCCTGCACTTGCTGCTTGGTAGGAATGGAACGATTTATCCACTTGGAAACCGAAACTAATTGAGAGTTGGAGTAACAATGTTTGGTGTTCCCCAGAATTCTCCATTTTTTTCCTGGTTCAAATCTGTCCCAAAGTCAAACTGTTAAACAGTCCCTTGGAAAGAATAAAGCAGGCAGCATGCAAGCACTCTTACCTTGGGGCTCCATTTGCTCAAACAGAAGTGAAAGTATCCTTCACATGGTTACAAACTGCCAAAACAAAGCTAATTTGGTACCTTCTGCAAGTGGCTTTTGCCCTTGGTCCAAACTGACAAGTATTGTCAGTCAGTATGTCTACGCAACATAAAACTTGTCTGGCTTACACATGACATTCAGAGTTTGCTGTACCAACATTTGGCAGACTGTTTATTCATCTAATGAATCTCAGACTGAGTCACACCTTGCTGGTGCCTGTCTGTCATAAGGCAAAGATGAAAACTAACTTACCTAATTAGTGTTCCTACCGCAATGCCTGTTGTTGCTTCCATGTGGAAATGCAACCCTGTTTACCTATTTTTCAAATTTGTTATTATGCAAAGACTTACACAAGTTAGAAATTGCTTAAAAAAGGACTCATCCTCAAATGAGCAAACGCTTCTTGTAAGTGAAAGCTTATAACAAAGTTCCAGAGTTTGAAGGGGGAAGGAAAGCAGTGAGATTTGATCAAGTCACTGGTATCCAGGACTTGCAGGCTTTTGGTCAGCTGCTTGGTAACAGCCGGCTTCCTCACAAGGCAGCAGCAGGTCCTATAAGCAAAGCAGCTGCCGATCTGTGTAAGCCTTTTTCCTTTAGCTCCACTTCCACCAGGTTCTGTGGGAACACGTTAACCTAGAAGAGATAAAGCTGTTTCCTTCCTGGGAACAGCTGATTGTAATACAGTCACTGCAAGGAAAACTCCTACAAACAGTCAAAAGGATTATTGTTAATCTTTTAACATGCAACACAACCCCACAAATCACAAGCTCCTTTATCAGTCCTGTAGGCAAACTTCATCAGTTTCTGTGGTTGTAATCCCCTGGTGTAATCAATGTACCTCAAGAATGAATATTTGGAGAACAAAGGAGTTCAGCTGTTTACTGTAATTCCAATTCATATAACTACAGTAAAAAAAAGTTGCCCACTTTGTGCACAACAACCATAGCTGCTTAGAAACAGCAAAAAGAGTTGCTGGAGCAAATCAGAGTAGTGGTTCATCTAATGGACTAATCTCTAATGATGGTCTTAGAGACAGAGTGTAAAGAAGACAGGAGGCTGTGAGGCAGCTGAGAAGTACCTAAACTCCTTTGGTGGGCACCTGCTTCTGTGCTTCAGTTTTTGCTGATTCAAAATGAAGATAAGCTGCCCTACAGCAAAAGGAACAAGCAGAACATACCAATGGATATTGGAAGCACTGCAAAATTGATATAAATGATGCACTTTGCAAGTGGAGGAAATCTGAGGCTTTCTCAACCAGATATTTTAGAGATCCTTATTCAGGACCTGCTGGTATCAGTCTGTTCCTGACCTGTGCTGTCTTTGCTAAGTAAAAGTCACTGAACATAGATCTGAAAATGAACAGATCTGAAAAAGAAACTTAGAAAAAAAATTTGCTTCAAAGGAAGTTTTATCTAATAGTTTGAGTCATTTCCTGATAAATGTATATCTTTGAAGCTACTTCTTTAAGCTCTTCTCCTAATTACAAAATCTAGAGAATAGTGACAATGGTTGAACATGTGATGGATGAAGACTAATGCTTATTCTGATATACTTTGGTTTCCCTCTCTCACGTCTCAAATTAATCCAAATTTTGTGACAGAGATGCAGAGCCAGGCATGACAGGATCGTGATCTTTGAATGGAGATTTTAGGCATGAGCATTACAAAAACAAGCATTTCAGGGATTTAATTAAAAGCAGACTATATACGGTCCCAGCTTATGTAACCCTAGGCTACTTGCTGTGATATTCTACGTTTAAATTTGACTTCTTGGTATTAATTTGAATGTAAGAATCGCACTAAGACCTTCCAGTTCAGTATTTTCCCACTAATGAACTATCTTTTTTTTTTCATTAGCATTTCTTCTTGTATTCTTAGAAATGCCCTTAAAAGTGATGCCCAATACTGTGTTATAGGAGAGGAAAAACTTCACACACAGTCCTATGCTGCAGCCCAACGTTCTCCCATCAGGTTTACAGGACTATCTGCATATTCTACTAATTATTCTTTCATTATCCTTTTAGAATTGTTTTCTAAAAGTCATTCTGAATAATGAAACTAAGCTGAAGTTCTGTTTCACATAGGATGGGCCATGTTAGGATTGTCCCAACACTACTTCTGTTCTCCGCTATATACAACATTAATCTTCTGATGGGTAAGACTTAAAAGTTAAGTGAGTTACTACCTCACAATTATAAGGACTTCATATTTTTATCTCTCCTTTTGCCCACTAAGAACCTCATAGTTCTTGAATCCAGCTTCTTAAGTCATGAAGTACTTCCTCTCACTAAATATGCAGCAGTCTGTTATAGATATTGTAATTTTTGTGCTTATAGGCAGCTGGAATTTAAAATGTGTTCTTCCCACACATGCTTGAAAAAGATGAGTGATATCCTCACCATGATTTGTCAGAATGGGTTGTGAACAAATGCTGCTCAAACTATCAACAGCTGAGATGTCAGTAGACAAAAACTGACCTTACTGTGGTCCTTGATCTACTTTGCATTTCTTGTTCTGCAAAGATATCAAAGATTAAGTTTTATTATGGACTGACTATATTAATGACTATTGGAGAGCTACCCTGAATGGGTGGATCTGTTTGTAGCTGCTCTTGGATTACATTCCGCTCTCTTCTCTTCCTTGCCTGCTCCCCACTGATGCACTTTGCACTATGTTACAATGCAATAAACAAAAGTAAATCTTTAACAATACAAAAAGAAAAATCTGATTTACCAGATAAGTACTTGGTTCCTGTTGGCTCATTATCTGTCCTGTTTTGAGGTTTATTGACACAGAGTTTAAACAATAGTGGGGAAACAAAGTGTTCAAATACAGATCCCTTTTTTCCATAAATGTCAGCCATATCTTCCTACGTAGGTCCTCTCTGTCTTATTCATGGAGCGAGGCCTGGTGATTCTCCTTGGATATCACGTCTTCCTTCAGCATGACGTTATGCAATGCATGGTCATCAGAAGCTGTAGTACCCAAAATAATCTTTCTTACTCTAGGTAGGATCTCCATAAAAAGATTCATACCTGCATCTGAAGATGCTTAAAGGAGGTTTGAGCAAAATATGAACTTCAACTAAAATAAAAGATTCACTCAGCATCAAAAAGATGAAGTGAAAAAAAAAGTTGAGAGACTTTGGCCTGCAATAGCAGAGGTGTTTCCTCATTTGAGTTAGCCTTTAAATAACACTTCCAAGAACAAATAACTTCTTCACGAAATGACCAAGTAACACAATTCTTCCAGGCATTAATAAAAGACAATTCAGCAAATCAGCAACATGATCACTTGAAAAAACATAATATCAAAAACGTTTGTCTCATTAAAGAGGATTACTACAGCAGTATCTTTGTCTCCCAGTAGAGGCAGGGTGTGAACACACCAGTGGGCCCACCAAGGTCACTGCTATGTCAGAGCAGTACCAAAAGCTTCAACACAAAACACCCTTGCACGAGGGATAGATTTAAAACTTGGAGGTTCCAATGCAGAATTAGAGATTAGGTTGTGAATAAATTCTTTCAGGAAAGCCAAACAAGAGAACCAGGGTAGAAAGCCTAGGCTCTTTTCAGTGGCACTCAGTGCCAGGACAAGAGGCACTGGCACTGGGCAAAACCTGGAGCACCCCCTCCTTTCAGGTATCTATGGACAATGACAACATTCCCCAGAGCCTTCGCCAGGCTGAACAGCCCTGGCTCTCTCAGCTCCAATCCCTTCATCATCTTTATGGCCCTACATTGGGATTCTTTCAAGTGAGTCCTGGTCTCTCTTGTACTGGGAGGCCCAGCACTGCAGGTGCTGCCTCACCAGTGCCAAGCAGAGGGGCAGGATCACCTCCCTCTACCTGCTGGCAATACTTCACTTAATGCAGCCCAGAATAACTGCTTCTTAAATCTGATTCATTTTCCTTAACTTTATTTAGAAGTTTTTATTTACTGATCTATATGACCTGTTGCAGCAGCTTATGTTTAGGTATCGTTAATATTTGAGAATACACGTAAAAGTAGTTATAAAGATGGCAGTGGGTAAATAAACAGTTACCTATTACAGACAATTCTCTTTATGCTATAGCTTTTTTCTTCTATGTTTTTAAGAATCTGATTGTTATAGCAAAATGTACAGCTTTAAAATAAAAACTGGAGCAAAATTGCTAGGGCTGTTTGAAGGCTTATAGGTAGAATCTTTAACATCCAGTTCACTGTGTGACTGCTAAACAAGAATGTAGGCCAACTATGGGATAAGGATTCAAATACCCAAATATTTTTTCCATTATTTGCTCAGCAGTTTCACTTCCTTGAACACTGCCATCATTTCTTTTCATCAGACACATATGAAATTGGATCAATAATTCCACCTAGCTAGAAACAGTGCACTGAGATGAACTTGCTAAATGATTATAAAAGTTTTAAGTACATAACTGCCAATTCTAGTTAAGATCTAAAATCTTTGTAGAAGAAAAATGATTTTATGCTTTTTCTGGGTGTTAATGTGTATGCTCAGTAACATGAAATAGATGGAAAACAGGAAAAACAAGCAAATATTATGTGGCAGTATAATTTTGTGCTGTAGTGCAGGTGGGTAACAAGTTCAAACTGTAACTACATAATCTGCAACTTATTTTTCTCATGGGAAAGTAAACTCCTTAGATTTTTCACGTTTCAGTTAAAAATGTATGAAGAATGTTTTTTAAATGTATTAACTATTAAAGTTGGTGACTCAAAACAGAAGAGAGAACATTTGTTGAAGTACGAGTAGGAATGCGGTCCTACTCACTCAGAATAGCACAGAAAAAAATCTTCTATCAACACAGAACTGTACTGAATCAGATGTCTACACTTGTACATTACCATCTTGAGGAGCAGAAGAGCATATGCTGAAGGTCTGCTCTCCAGAAAGCTGGGAACTGCTTACTCTCACAGCAAACATTAATGAGCGTTCTGCAGCTTGGGGAAGAGAGGCAATCCTAATCTCAGCTTCTTGGATATGGACGCTTACAGAAAGTTTTTTTTGGCATCATCAGTCATACTCAAGGCCTCTCTAGGCAGCACGTCTGACTAAGAAGTCTTCTTCCTGGGAGATTCAAGCAACATAGTAAGCCATGTATTAAAAGAAGAAAGTGAATATAAACTGTAATTCTCTGCCCGTCTCTTCAAATCTTTGACCTGAAGCACCTTATCTTTTGCAAAAGTTAGATAAAGAAAGCCTGTATGGCAGATTCCTTTTTATGGGCAAAGAAAGAACTCATGTCCGTGGGATAGTTCCCTCCAGATGCAGACAAGCAAGTAAACAAATAGCTTGTGATACATAATTGGGATTGCCACTTAAGCACGAGGAAAGCAGGTATTTTATGTTTCACATCTGAAGCAGTTTCTCCCTGCAAAGGACCCCAGGGAAAGTACAGCAAAAAGAAGTGATTATAGGCTTTTAAAATAAAATACAATATTGTTTTTTTTTTCTTTTTATGCTGGATTTGAGACAGACCAAAAGTGGGATTGCCTTTGCACAGGTATTAGAGTATAGGGATTATAACTCATTCTTGTTTTACTCTTCCCACACATTTTCAGGATGCCTGTTTTCCACAAATATCTTCAAGACCATCATCTGGTGGGAAGCATGCTTTCTACACAGCTGTCCCCAGCTTTTGCTGGGCTGTAGGAAAAGATATCGAGCAAATAATGTGCTAGAAGTACTCTCTGCCTTTGACTTTAAAACTGATTATCTTGTAGGTATGAGCAAAATGAGGGGAAGGGGACAACAGTGGCATTAGGCTTTGAAAACTTGACTCAACTTGTAGCACTGCTAATTTGCTATTTTGGCAAAATATTATTTCTATTTCTGCTTCCGTTTTTGCATTTGTAAAATCAAAACATTCTCTTACCATCTTGACACAGGTAAAATCTGCTGAGGCTCATGACACACCGCAGTGCCAGGTACCAAAGGCCAAAAGCTGGCCTACACTGGTACATTCCATCTGCTTCACAACCCTAGGAAAAACAGTGAAATTAATTGCCAAGATTTTACTATGGCTATTTGGATTTCAAAATTAGTGTAGATTGATATTTACTTAGAAGTGATACTTCCTCTCAACAAAGAAATCAAAAGCACAAGTTCTCCTTTCTAACTAACTTTCCTCTTTGAAACACATCATAACACAAACAATGCATATGAAAAAGGAGAACTAAGCCAGACTGTACATTTTTGCTATTCATTGCTTCTCACATTACCACTGTTCAGAACTTTCTGGATTTCTTTTGCTTTGGACTCTCAGAAAAGGCTACCATTGCTATCCTTAAAAAGAGATACCCTGACTGTGTCACATCACTTATCTACTTTAGTTTATGTGTTATTTAAAGAGAATTCTTAGGCAGGGAAGCTGTGTTGATAAATAAACGCATTCGTCTGTGATGCAGAGTACTGACATGCTGATGCCACTGTACTATACAGCTTGAATCACTACAGTCAGAAAGGAAGGAAAATTGCTAAGTGGACTTTTCAGGCTATGAAAAATTGCTCAACCAGCAGTCTGTCAGTGCTATTCAGACTGGATAAAAGGAATCCCAAACAAAAATTCTGGTATTAAATCCAATTTATGGCCAGAGAGGACAGAGTCACTAGCTGACTGGAAAACCAGAGACAACAGCTCAGACTACATTAAAGGAATTTCAAGTATACACAGAAATCAGCCAGGACTGTGCAGCAATCTCCATCAGCATTTGAGAATGTTCCCTCAATGAATATCTAGTTGCTGGCATCTCCCCTAACTTTGCTACATTTTGCAGTGCTGGACTGTGGAAACTTACTTTGTGTATTAGAATGGAGACTTTTGTCATCAATGTATTTTTCATCATGCACACGCACACAGAATTTCCTAAGTAATTCTTCTAAGGTCTACAGCTCTTAATTTAAATGTCTATTAAGAAAATTACTTCCATAGGGAAGTACAGATGCAATACTGTGGAAAGATGTTTTAAACATAATTGGTTATTCTACCCCAGAGGTTATTTATAGGAAATATCTGATCAAATCTTTTCCCTACATCCCTACTTTCACCTCAAAAACCAACTGAGCTTCTACTGATGTGCACAAGTTCTTCAGCATCCCTCCATCCTGGCAGCTCTAGCATCTACCATATTGCTTCCCAGACACTATGATGGGCCGCAGTACCATACTAGACACACTGCAGGTGAGATACTGTATGGAGCTGGTCATGCTGATTGCTTCCCCAGAATATAATTCTCTAAGCTGAGGTCTGAGGTTAGGAACTCAGAAGATGGGATACTTCCAGTCTAGCAAGAGCAAAGATTAGACTGCAAATATCTCTGAAACAAAAACTGAAAACTAAACTAACAAAAATTTGCTGGTGTCCAGAACAAGTGCTAATCATTTATAAGCATGCTGTTATCCTACCACACAATTCTTACTGGTAATTTTTACTGGAGCTGGATCTCTATGATCTAAACATCAGCAGACTCAGTGCCTGTTCCAAGTGATCTGTTCTGCCTGAGAGGAGCTCCAGAGCTGACTGCAGAGCGGCTCTGTCATTTCTCATGTACTTCTCCACGTCCTCAAACAAGTGACCAGGAAAGTGAAACGTGAGGATGTCCTAAAGGGATTATCAGTCTTTGATCCTTGATAGACTGCTCACTTGTAGAGCCCCAGTAAGTTGTACTGGAAGGGAATACTTCCTAGAGTAAATCATTTTAGCTACATTACACGACTTACTCTAGTTTACAGAAAAACTGCCCTCCTACTCCTTAATTTGTAGTTCACCCAAGCAAAGTCATTCTTCCTTTAGTATTCTCTTTCAGAGATGCTTTGTTTTAAAAGCTGTCTGATGCTTGTTCACAGCCCTATAGCCTCACCTCTTGGATAACCAATCCTGTCCGCATATGGCAGCTCTAGAAGGGGAAGTGTAGCTTTTCACACTTGCACTGTAGGAACAGTTACACATGGGGAACATTCCCGAAATGACTTGTACTCATTCTTTGGAAGATGTTACAGATCTATCTATCTTGTTTTCCACTGCAGCATCATCACTGCAGGTTTTGTCACAATTAACAGTAGCTGTGCAAGTCCCATTGATGTTCTTACCTGAAAGAGAAGAGGTAGAGAGAAGGTAAGAAATGTCAGCAGACTTTCAAGAAAAATTTCCACAGGAGCAGCATAGCCATGATGGCTAACAAGGAAGAAATTGTGACACTTCTGAGGGTAGGGAAGCTATTGCTGTAACTGCAGAAGTACCTTTCTTATTGTCTTAGGAAAGGAAGATAACATCTGTCACATGCAGAAAAATTAACACCTTAAGGACAAGGTATTTTGTCAGCATGCCATGGAGTGCAAAGCATTTTCAGTGGCAGCTGGCTGCATGCTCTGCAAGCACACTGTGAGCACCAGGACCTGTGGCAGCATGCAATTGCCTCCAGGAAGAAGCAGAAAGGAGCTGTTATTTCACCTCTTGGTTTTCAATAAGTCTGCAAGGGTCACGTAACTGTCATGCAAACCTCTTGCCAATGGTTTTGGGATAAGCAGCACACAACAGTATTAATCTTGTTAAAGAAATGTTATCTAAATTATTATCTTATTTTGTCTTCTATAGCTGGGAGCAATTACAGAAATTGAAGAAACAGAAGAAAAAAGGAATCAATACTCTTTCTGTCACCATCACTTGGACTTCACTTAATTAGCCCAGTACACTGCAGCATTGAGCAGGTGATAAAAACTGTAATTTCTCTTTACACTGAAATACAAGGGAGCAAGAATGGGAAATAGAATACAAGTTCAAACCCGCACCAACAAGGAAAAGCACAAGTTCAAAACCACAGTTCTGTGTGAAGTTTCACAATGATGGAGATGAGAAAACTGGGCAAAACCACACCACTGACAGTTGGTAAAATCATATATTTTAGGGGCTTCCCTGCAGCATTTCTGATTTTTGTCAGCTAGCAGATTTTAGACACAAAAGACACTAAAATACACATCAGTCACGGTAGCTCTATCTTTAGTCACTTGTAAAAACAAGCCCTTAATGCTACTTTCATTTCAGTAGCTGTGCTCATTTTCTTGTAACAACAGCCAGTGAATCTGATGATCAGATGAAGTTTTCTTCTTCAGGAGCTTCAGATTCATGTTTCTACAGCTCTGCAGTGTGACCTCAGGGCTGCTTGGCTGAGAGGGACATGGAGCTCTCAAACCCTTTTTTTGAAGCTGTTCTATCCTGCCCAAAGGGTGAAACCAGAAGTTAATGCCTTCTGAGAAACGAGCAGGGCTGGGTTATTGCCCTTCTTCCAAGATGTATTTCAATACCTTTATTTGGTGATTATTTATAGATTCTGGTTTTAAAAAATAAATCTGTCTATCATGAACTGAGGCCCATCCACGAGAGAAACAGATGCTTCAGCCTCCAGTCTGGGGATCAGGCAGAAGGGCTTTCATGGGAACAGCAAAGGCAGCCTCAAGCTTCCTTCCCTCCTAAGCCAAGAGGCTGAACTTCAGCATCTCTGGGGTAGCAGAGGAAACTGTGGTCTCTTCCTGAGCACAGACTCCATTGAAAAGGAGTGGCTCATAGGCCATTGTTAAAAGACAGACATGCACCATGCTTTTGTTTTTGCCAAAACAGGTTGGGCCCCTATCCCCAGGACAGGCTCAGAGCTGTGTACTGCATGTAGGGCAAGACGTCTCCAGTAACATTCAGTGTAATTCAATGTAAAAGAATGTGCAAGTCAGTGTGCTGGACTTTGCTTCAAAACAGTGTTTCTGTGGCTTATGTAAGGGATTGAACAATCCTGAGTGCTTCCACCTCTGGGTGTGACGCAGGCTTATAGAAACAGCATGGATTCTTCCAACACCTCGTCAAGTTCTCTGTGTGAGTTCAAGGATTTTTAGGGAGCTGAAGCTATCCAATGAACCAGGAAAAGATTAACAGATTAAGAAAAGATACTATTGAACAGAAACACTGCAGTACTGGTCTACTTCACAGAAATCTGCACGTCAAACAAATTAAGAATTGTAAATAGAGGTTTCTCCCTTCACTGCATAACCAGATTAGGAACTCTTTTTCACTTCTCTTTTTTCATGTTTTTTTTCTGTATTCTTCTTTTTCCTGAGAAAGTTTATTTCTCCCTTCAAAGCTACAAATTTGGAATAAGTAAGAACAAACACAAGCAAACAAAGCAAAAGCCGCTTAACCACAGCGTCTACAACAAAAGATGAAGTAGACTTTGCCATTGAAAGCTGTGGTTGAAGAACTGTCCAGCAAGCACGTCAGAGATCTAAACAGAGCTATGCACTAATAGAAATTTATCTATTCAATAACTTCTGTAATTTGGCCAATCTCCTCAAAATTTAAGCATTTTACTGATCCCCCATCAAACTGCATCTGTGTACCTAAGACAAGTTAGGTAAAAGTCATTCTTAAGCAATATCTTCAAGGCATTCGGTTCCTCTGAATATTAAGCTGTAACTGAGATACTTAAGGCACAATTACTACTATAGAGTTATTCAAAATATCCTTATGCAGTTTAAAGGGCAAGTCTCTGAATCTATGCCAGTGTAGATTCCAGGCAGTACTCCAAAGCATTACGAGAAACCAGCCGACTGCAGTTAACCAAGTCAACAAAACACCACCTTATCCTTAGAGCAGGTTCTATTTACTGTAAGTGAACGGACTTAAAAGAACAACAGAGATTTGTAGCAGGTCCATGCTGCACAGCGTGGTCAGTGGTGTCGCGTAGATTTTCTGTTGCGCTCCGTTCTGTTCCCTGCCTGATGGTCAGCAGTGTCACACAGAGCTCAGTTAGCACACTTCACTGACCACAAGTCAGGCAGTTAACTATACATTTGTTTAATACAGTGTCCTTAAGCAATTACAATCTCATCTGGCAAATGTTCAACAGATAGCAATCCCAAAGATACACTCACAAACAAATGGTCTTAGCAAAGCATACAGCAAATTACGTGCCAAAGGAGAAGGGATTGTTAGGAAGGGTAATACAGTCTGATGTTCCATGGTCAGTGCAGGTGTTGGTGTGCACGGTGTGGGGGTCTCAGTGCAGCTGAGGGGGGATCCCACTCAATAGTGGTCCCTGCACTACTTTTATATTCTACTAGCATCTGGTCTCTGCTGATATTGTTACTTAATGACTAGAGTGCACGCTGCTTCTGCTGTATAAGACTAGTCTGATAAGCTATGCACGGCCTGCTTCATGAAAAAGCAAGGAAGGCCTTTCCTGGGTCCTGCAGGAGTTGGTTATACTTCTTTTACTTAAGCCTAGAGCCATGGAAGCACATATGTGAGTGCTGTAACACGTTTTTGTCTCAGCACAGCACCACTTTGATGCGAAACAACAGAGTGGCACGATGTCCCGACAGAAATTGCTGGATCAGGCTCTTGATATTAGTTTAGGCCATGATCGGGAGGGGCAGAGTCAGGTTTATCAGTTTTCCCAGCAACACAACTGCCACAGGCTATGCACCAAGAGGGTAAATGATGACTAGGCAGAAAACCACCACCAGACCTTTGCCTGGTCCTGTTTTCCACCGCTCAGCCATCTATGCCTTCCTTTTCTCCAGCATGTCTTTTCAGGAGAATCCTACAGGATTAGGATAGGAAGGCCATTATTTGGTCTTGGTGGGAATTGCCCACTGATTAATGGCAAATTCACAGCAGCAAGTGATAGAGTTGTACGTGTAAAGTGGTATGCTATACCACTTTATGCTATAAATCTTAGCAATTAGATGAAATCTTAATCTACTTCATAAGTGGCCGAGGTTGTACTGTTCACAAACCTGTCTTCCCTCAAAACCAAACCACAATTCTTAATTCAGTGTAACCACGTCTTCAACTTGCCATTGAAGCAGCATTTGAAGATTTGCTGTCTTTACTGTATTGTTGATCTTTCCAGAGTTGAAATAATTTGTACTTAAAATCATTGCAAAATTGGTAGTCCTATGAAATCCTAGAAAACACCAGAAATGTTTAACGAAGAATGTTTTTCTAATAATCCCCAAATGAATTCCTTTACAACAGTAAACTGCAGACTACTTCTAAACCTGAGGAAGTCATTTGTCCAATGATTCCTCTAGTGAGCAAGGATTCTTTCTAGCTTCTAAGTCATTTTAAAAGAAGATAACCCATAAAGTACCTTCAATAATCACAGAACATATTTTGACATATCTTTAAAGAGAATATCAATAAAATCACTTGCATGGTATAATGACAGTCATCTATGGGATTATCTAACAGAGTTTGTCAGGAAAACAGACAATCCCTGCAGTGAATTGCACAAGAACTGGAGGGAGGGAAAAGTAAAGAACCATTTTAAAACAAAAAGAACAAACCAAACCATGTGTTCTGTTTCCTTTTTTCAGTTGTATCATTCCGATGCTACTACTGAAGTCAAATAGCAGTAACAGAGGAGTAAATGAGATACCTTATGCAACTGACTAATCCTCACCTCTCCCACAGAAGTATTGTCTTTCCTGAAAAGGAACACAGCATGTGATATTTTCTTTGACCTCAGAATAAAAATTCAATGACTCAGACAACAGAGCAATATTATTGAGTCACGAAATTCAAACAATCCAGCTTGCTGGCAAAACTGTGCAGGGGGTTGGACTCCATCTCTAAAGGTCCCTTCTAACCCCAACAACTCTGTGATTCTGTGTGACACATGAAGGAAGAGCTGATACAGCAGCTTAGGTAACCAAGCTGGCAGACGGAGAGGCAAGACCTTCGCTACTGCAGTTCTGGAGCTGCTTCTAAGTTAGAAGCCAGCCCTATTTAAGTTGTTTGCAATACATTTCTCATAAATCACAGTGCCTGTTGGTACAGTAATTATGTATGTAAACTTCAGGCAGACATAAAATTATTTAATAATTGTACCTGATGATAGGTCTCGGAGATTCTCCCTCTGTTCCTTGGGAGTGGGATCGTTCCCAGTTATTCCTATGTTGTAGGCTATCCATCCCATTACACACTCTGTTCAAATCTTTAACAATTCTGGGGCACTTACTGACACATTAGGAAGTGTTGATTTAACCCTGCCAAGGTCAAAATGTAACAACCACATTAATGTTGTCACTTGTACACATGTAACCTGTGTCAACGGTGAATCCTACTGAGAACAGCTCTACCAGATCTTCCAATACGTGAGTTATAGTATCAGAACTGTACTAATGCTGGGGCTTGCACAGAACTACTTTCCAATTAATGCTTTTTAAACATTTACCCGGGCAGCTTTTGGACTTCCACTGTTTCATTTGGGTATTAGTCTGGAGAAGACGTGGTTCTGGGCAGACCTTACAGCTTTCTACAACTCCTGAAAGGAGGCTGTGATGAGGTGGGGGTTGGCCTCTGCTCTCACGTAAGGGTGAGAGGTGACGGCCTTACATTGCACCAGGGGAGGTTCAGGTTGGGTATAAGGAAAAATTCCCAGTAAGAGTGGCCAGGCAGTGGCAGGGCTGCACAGGGAGTGGTGCAAACCCCATCCCTGGAGGTGTTAACAGCCGTGGAGATGTGGCACTGCGGATGTGGTCAGCAGCAGCGGGTGGAAGGTGGGCGGTTGGACTTATGGGTCTTTTCCAACCGTGGTGATTCTGCAATTCTGTTTTACAGAAGACAGGTAAGATGTTAAGTGCAGGCTTATGTAACATCAGTAAAGCCGTCCCTCGATCCTTCACTTCGTTCCCACCCGACTGACCCGTTTCTCACTCATTCCGAGCACACTTCGGTTCCCCTACCCATATTCGGAAGCCTTTCTCCGTGCTGCTGCCTTACAGCCGAACAGCCATCCTGCAGCTTCAGCAAAGGCAGGCTGAAACACCTTTAACTACAGCACGGGAATCCCCGCGCCAGGCTCGCAGCGC
>JAOWBP010004330.1:3906062-3937251 GCA_028571105.1 Tragopan temminckii
GCCCTATGCACAACTGAGAGATGTGTTGCGTAAGTACAGAGTACATAGAACATGATGATTAAAACCAACTCTATTTGCAAAGGATGACAACGCAATCAGCAAGCTTCCAGTGTATTAGGAGAAAGTGCGATGAACATGTAATTTTTTCCATCAGCCTCATCCTGGAGTAGTATGTTCAGAAATACAACACAGAAAACTTTTCATTGTTTATACAAACTACAGTTTAGCCTCTGCAGATATAAATCACAATTCAGTTATCAGAAAAAGTAATTTTAGTGTCTTCCTGAAATCTCAATATCTGAATGAAATTGAATACCTTGGAAATGTGTCAGTTATCTGCCTTGTTTATATTCACTAACTGCTCTATCAGCCATTGTTAATGGTCTGGATCGGATACATGTACTTTAAAACCTCAAAGTTCAAGGTTTCAAACAGCTGAATGAAACAGGAAGAACCACTGAATTTATACCCAATAGATTTGTATTTATTAATAACTTTTATTCAAGTCATAATTTGGATACTTACCTGGAACTAAAAGTTGATTACAAGTGTTACAATCTTCCTCTGTCTACACGCACCCTGTAACACCTAAACCCAACTCTACAGATCTCAGTATTTGTGTGCCTTTGGATATCAAGCTTTGTGAATAGAACTGCTTTCAATAATTCCTGTGGAATTATTTTTTTTCCTTTCAAAATACAGATAGCGTCTCTATATTTTTGGTAAATATTTAATACCACAGCTGCAGAAAATATTGTATTTATCAACCATTACTACAGAATCTTGCTTTAAGGACTCAGGAAGCTTTCTGCTAAGGGGGATTCTCCATCAGAGAATTCAAAAGTTGGATAACATCATTTCAACAGTAAAACAGATCCATCCTTGCACTCTAAACTCAAGTATTCAACTATAGCTAAATTGCTACTTCAGAAGTAAAACAGTCAAGACTAAAACCAAGCTTTTTAATACTGGACTTCAAATAATTACATGAATTCTAAGAGAAAGAATGAAAGCATATGATAAGGCTATACCACACGACCATGAGTTACAAACTCACATTTGCATCTATAAGGTGGAATATAAGTATCAGAATAAGCAGCCCAACTTACCACACCTATCACAGATAACCTCTATATAATGGGTAGCTGTCAGAGCATTTCTATATGCTCACATTGCTAATACTAAGAATTTCTTAAAAAATAAGTACTGACTGTAAAAAGAAAGAAACTACACCCAATCTCATTTAAAAGTCATTTGTCAAACTTTTATGAAACATGAAAACAAACTGTTTTCATTTTTTTTATATATACAGTTTTCAGCAAGTATGAAACTTCAAAAGGAATCTAGTTAGAATTTTCAAAGCACATTTCTTGTTTTGTCTACTTGAAACACAGCAAAAATTGCTTGATAATTAACGCTAATGTTACCTGGAACTTTGTCAACAGATGCAAAAACAGAACGTTGCACCGTAGGATCACTGCTACCACGTCGTGCATGATCATAAAATCTAAATGGAAGGTGCTGGGATGCAGCTGCAGAGCTGTGTCCAAAACCCATAACTTCATTTGAAGGCTGAACAGGAAGATCCAGGAGAGCTATGATTAATGACAATTGATAACTGTTGTTACTTATAAATACAGAGAGGGATGAGTAGCTGAAAATAAAATGATATAGCTTCCTCAGAATCTACATCAGACTGTTTAAAATAGTTTGCATTTAATTGCAGTTGCAAATGCACTGAAAAAGGAGAAAAGATTTCTGACAATCTTTTTTTCATTGCTTTCATACCACACTTACGTTAAGGAAGCCTCAGAATACAACAGAGTACAAACAAGGATTAGAGTAAACTCCTAGTATGGCTTCTGTAATGCAAGGAGTTATTTAATAATAATTTAAGGTTTTTCCTGTATGGATTAAGTCATCCATAGCTACAAGTGAGCACTGCAGAAAGCCATTTAAAGAGTCAATCTGCTTTAAATTGACCAAAAATAACCCTGCACGGCACCTCAACCTAGAATTTTAGATATCAAAATAGACTTGTATTAACTTCAGACTTGCTTTAAAATCCTTACGATGCAAGATGTAAACTTTTGATGTACTGGTTTCATAAAATCAGAGCATAAAACTTTTTAGTTAGTTTGCTAGCTAAGCCATAAAACACTGAAATAATTTTAAGCCATCTATAATCAGAATAACTATCTGGTCAACTCATTATCCTTAACAGCAGCTGTGATTTTGTTTTCCCAACACCGATTCATTATAGCTCTTGGAAAATCCAACTAACTCTGGTAGCTGGTGTCCTTTTTCATTTTCCCACCTATTTCCCATTTTGTATTTTGGAGTTTCTGTTTCCATACCATTTCATTCAGCTGATTTAAACTTCAGTTCATGCTTCACTCATTTAATACTCAAGCAATGCTTTAATCACTCTTTGCTGTTTATTCAAATTATCTCTTTATCTCTTCTCAAGCATTTCCGCCAATCACCAACATCTAGCTGCTGACATTCTATTTAACATTTTGTAATGCTTATCATCACCACATCCAAGCATTTAGAGTATCATTAACACCATCACACACCGTTCCTTCTTTTTCATCCTTTCTTTCATTAGATATCAAAACACATTTTACTCCAATAAAAATCTATTGCTTGGAAGCTAGATACTCGTTTACAATTTTCGGTGCCAGCTTTAGTTTTCTATCCTTACATCACAGTCATTTTCTATGACATAAATCTTGCTTCTCAAAGTCATTTCAAATACACTACTTACCTGCTATTCTCTGCATTTTCATACGCCGAGCTTGGATACGGCCTTTTGCAAGACGCTGCTTTGCAATAATGCAGCGAATGTGATCAGAAAAAACAAACGTGGCTTGAAGGATAGGGAAGGGCTTAGAATGAGGACTCGAGGCAGGCTTATGAATTATAATGTTCAGAGCTCTACTATCATCTTCTACTCCTGTCACCTGCATATCCTAAAAAGAAAGAGAGGGCAGTTAGTTAATTTAAAAAGTTAGCATTTTATAACAGTTCTGGGGTTAAATAGAAGGACTATGCAAGTTGGCAGTCCTGGATTCAGTTCTAAAGAAGTTTGTGCTCCTAGATATCAAGTCAGTTTAAAATGCAATTAAATTACCTGGACATTAGAGAATTTGCAGGAAATACAAACATTAATATTGACTAAAGTAAGAGACATAAATAACAAACATTTAAAGTTTTTGAAATCAATTGGATAAGCACAACTAACTCTGAAGTTGCAACCTGTTCATGTATAAGGGTCAGAACTCTGGGAGAGTTCATTCACTGTGTCATTTAGGGAAAGCACCTGGCACTCAATCTTGTTCTGTATGTTTTTAGTGTTCAAACTGACATACCCCAAATTATATTGCAGAAGTTATCATATTTTTAAGTGTGTCTTCAGTTACCTACAGAAACAACTTTAGAAAAACAGTTTAAAAGGCGGGAACTAGAAAAGACTGCTAACAAAAGATAAGCAGGGCACACCATTTAAATATATAAGCTAATATTGTTATTTAGCTACATAAACTGAGATTTTCAGCTGAGAAAATGTAGAATTATCCAGACTAAAACTTCTTACCTGTAAAAGGCCTGCAAACTTAACTACTCCCCAGCCAAGTCTGGCAACATCTGGCTCAACCAGACTCATCTGGTAAATATCCACAGCCAGGAATCTTTGAACTTGACCTCCATCCTTTGTTATGACTGTGCAAGCAATCAGATCACTGTTATCTGAAAGAAAGCATAAAGTTATACAGCTACTAAACTGCAGGATTCTTGGTTTTGGTTGTTTCATGTAACACAACGTTAACACAAAATCATTGAATGGTTGAGATTGGAAGGACCTCTGGAGGTCATCTGGGCTAACCCTGCTGCTCAAGCACAGCCACCCAGAGGAGGCTGCATGGGTCCACGTCCAGATGGTTCTGAGTCTTGACTTCATAATACACGTAAGTGTTTGGAGTTGCTTATAAGTTATATATTAGAATGCACTTTTTTTTTTTTTTTTTTTAAATCACCTTCGTCCCCTTTCCATATAACAGGTCATTTTACTTCAGGGGTGAATTGCACCACTGCCGATTTCATTCACTAAATGGAACTCTCAAGTCTTGCTGAAAAACCACAGAATCCAGTGCTGCTGCATGCAGCTACACCTACACTTCCTTCTAAACTTAGGCCCCAGCCCAATGCAATTTACACTTCTAGAAGACTGAAACCTGGCTCTTCTGACTGCTCGAAGGCTTCCAGCTTCAAGCTCACTGTAAATTGTGCCTTTTTGCTGTTATTTATTAAATCAGGTTACATCTTTTCCCACCCACATTATTCAATTTGAATGTATGATCAAAACCTCTTCTAGCCATCACACTAAAATCCCCGTCAAATTACAGATCTCAAAAACAAAGAAAATGCCTCCCTTCCCTGATCCTTTCCAAACCTCATGGTATGTATTCCAGTTCCAACCTATCAGTCTTCAGTGACCAAATCACATTCCTTTCACGTTCTTTACACCAGATGAAGACTTCTAAGAGCCCCATAAACTGAGGCTGACGCTTCCTAGCTGACCTTTGCTAATCTGGATAAGCTTTTTCTTTATTTCATCAAATTTATACCTTCATTCATATTATCCATTACACTTAGGATTTTTTTTTTTTCTCTTCTCTCTCACCTCTAACTACTACAATTTACAGAAAGTAAAAGATTTTAAATGTAGAACAGCCTGCCCATACCTGGATGGGCTCAGCAGCCAAGGTGCAGTATTTTAACTATTCCCTGCAACAATATATACACTTCCACACATACACGCTATTAGAATAGAGACCACTTGACTTGAAAGCAATGAGTTCCACATCTTGCTTTTATGGCAGCCACAGGTTTTCATCCCACCCTTACCACTTCATTACAGCTGCCAAGGCAGTGTTAGATGGAGCGGTTTGGACTTGGTCACTCAACCTTTCCTAAAATGAGGGCTTAATGCTACAGGCATCAATTTACTGTTCAGATGTACAAGACCACTTTTCCTCTATTCCACATACACATACTATTCTTAAGAACAGCGCATTTTAGTGTCACATATACTGAAGTAATTTTGATAAATGGTATTATTCGCAACAAGATAAGCATCTTTCAGAAAGATGGTCTTCTTTTTCAGATTATTTATATCTAGTCAGCTTCCTGACTATATGGGAACTGCTGAATCACGGCCTGAACCTCTGATTGATCACCTGGGGCGAGCAGTGAGTCAGCCATGGGAGCACAGGTGAAGGCAATTCACCTGTGCTGCTGGAGGGGGTGGAGCCTGGCTCCATCTCTCCCAGACCCCATTTAAGAGCTGACTACCAGTGGGGAAAGATTTCTTCTGGAAATCTCTCCTTTGGAGTTTTACAGTAAGCCTAGGATATGGGCAAGCATTTTATCTATTTTTTTTGGTATAATAATTGCTTAGCTAAACTCTCTGGTATTTTTCATAATTATAACATCTGTATACTGACACACAGAATTCAGCATTTCTTATAGCAGTATCTTCACACTTGCTCTTGCACTTGAAAGCTAGTTATTGCACCAATCATCTGAATAAAACATACATTAAATGGATCAAAAGCACTCACAATTTTTGATCCAAAGATGTATTTGTATGTCAAGGCATTTTATATATACATATCAAGGAAGCAATAGTACAAATACAGCTCTGGCATGCTCCTTCAGAAGTTACTTTGTAATACCTGTGTTATTCCACTCTTTCATTTATGACTAGAAAGCTTAGAGTTACCATCAACATTCCTAAACTATGGGAAAACGAGATAATAGAAATGTCATTTACATTGACCCAGCCTATGAATTTAAACAAAAGCAAAAAAAAACCACATTTCACTGTTCTGAAACATATAAAATATCAGAGAATGAAAAAGCCAAGTAGGATGCAATATAGCCAGTACTTAAGTTTTCTGAAACAGACTTGGAGTGATCGTGGATACCACAGTTAATGTATTTCCACAACAAAATGACAAACATGACCTTGGAATATACACAACCAGGTAGAAACCCTGCTTTATACTCATTCATTACTGTGAAACTGTGTCAGTTTGAGTACACACAGTTTTAAAGCAGGCTGAAAGAAACTTGAAAGACAACCACAGCAATCCATTAAAATTAAATACTTTTTTTCTAGCTAAAAGCTTAACAATTCAATGTAATTTGAAGAGTACTTGGGGAAATTTTTAATTCATACATGAATGGTACAAAGAGAATAAAAGTTAAATCTGAGGCTAAGTGTAATATGTTGAAACTACAAACAGCAGCAGTTTCAAAGGAAAAATAATTGATGGAACTACACAATCCATAGACTGTTCCTTCATAGGACAAAGTTTCTAATCAAGAAAGGATGTTTTTCTAGGAATTACACTCTGGTTCAAAGAGGACTAGTTTCAGGGAAGTCGTTCTTAATGCACAGGATACATGCCATGCTACTTCAAAGCCAAATAAACAGAATAAAACAACAAACTCACCATGGGAATTAACAGCTATAGATACAAAAAAGAATTATGCTGTGACAGACAAATAGTACATTTACCCTTCAAAGCCAAGTAAACAGAGGGAGTGAAGTTGATAACATGTAAAAGCCAAGGGAACTTGGTGACCTAGAACCCCCTAGTGCTCTGTCACTAACCAGAAATGCAGACTGTTTTCAGAGGAACAGCAAATATCTTTCTTTAGAAAATAGAAGTTCACACGAAAAATGGATTGGGGTGGGGAAGTTTCAGAAAGACTGCAGGTGACAGACATCCTTTCAGAAGCCAATTGCATTTGCTGTAAATGCTATGGATGTGCCTCATTCTTTGGAACTGAAGAGTTAGCATGACAAAACCAAAACTGGTATCAGATTTTAATGAGCAAGGAATTTAACATAAGCTTTGAAACATTTAACTTTGCTTTGAAACTAAGGCCAGTTGCACAGAAGAGCTTAGAAGATTCTGTACTTTTACTGAGCTATAATAATGACACAAAACAAGCTCTTCCAAAAGTTATTTTTGTTATATTTTTGCAAAGAAAGTCGAATGAATAATTCTTTGTGAAATGCAGAATGCATCGAGCTTTTAAGAGCGCCCTTCTGACACTGAAGTTATTGTACTGATGTACTGCATACCCAACTTTTATGGGTTAACTCAGCTGATACCTGCACTTTCATCTGGCTACAGTTTTCCCAGAACAGTAATTTCACTTACATGGTAACTAAAAGGAAATGCATAGCTTTATTTCTGGAACAGTTTGTAGTACAAAGCAAAGATGTGTTTACTATACGGTTTATCTTATGTATTGTTTAAGTTCTTATAGCTAGTATCTTTTCTGAAACTGTTTTATTAACAAGCACAAAGGGTTATCAGTGTTAAGAAGCCCTTAAGCCCATTAAGGCTTTCAGCATTTACAGATGTTTCAGAACAGGACTCTGGAATACTCTGAACCCAAGCCTTCTTAGTTTGAGACCTTTTATTGCCTCTTTCATTCTTTAATCCAATGAGTCCATCAATTTGTTTATTACTATCAGTGGATAGTAATTCCAGCCACATTTTCAAGAACTGAAGTAATTTGAAGTGGAATTTAGGGTTGCTGAATGTTGTGGCAGAAATGAGTTTATCAACACATGAGCCATAACTCCACACAGAACAGTAAAGTTGTCGAATACATGGTTTTGTCCAGTATTAATACTGACCTAGTGCAACAGTAAAGAGACTAAAGAACACAGGTGAAAAGATATGGAAATAGTGCCTAAGCTGCCTGACTACAGACATGCAATAGCTACTAAGATAAAGAAATCAAAACATTGATTTTTCAGAGCAACCTCTCATTTCAGATCTGAAAAGAAAATAAAGGCAAAGCATTACTGTCAAAGCTTATCAAATCTCAGAAAAGAAAATTCATAATTTATTAGGCAACTGTTATGGGAACCTTTTGGTTTTACACTAGTCCAAATACACCTCATTTACACTCTTGTTTCCACTTTAAGGCTGCTGAAGGACCATATGCTACAGTTATAAAAAATGACTGAAACAAAGTGCGATTAAATACGTTTCTAGTGATCTGACCTGAGGACACAGTATCATTTCTGAGATTATGAACAGAAATGCTGCAAAATGAGGCTTACAACCAGTCTGGATGCTACAACTCCAAGATTCTGGATTTACAGACACAGGTCTCTAGGTTTCATCCAAGGAAACTATAAGTTTTTGGAAAACACTGCCTAGGAAGGAGAGTTCAAAGACTTCAGCTGTTTGCAACAAAGAAAATTTACACTAAGTGAAAATACTGCATGAACACAACCATTTGCCTGGAAAGATGTTACCCAGAGTTTTCAAGAGCATAATAGCTACTTTTAAGAGATGGTCTAAATAAATCTGGCTTCCTTCATAGCCTAAAGTAAAGTGATCTCATGATTTATACTTAGCACAACTCCACAAATCCTCTACAGAGACGGAACGAATCCTACAGAAGATATTTAGCATACTGTATGTATTTAGCTAGCAGTCCAAGAAGAGCTTGAGCTCCAGCTGGCAGGCTGAAGACAGTTAACGCACAGCCTTCCTGCTAGACAAAAAAAAACAAAAACATTTTCAAAGAGCACATAGCCTTTTTGGTAAGATGTGCTGCTTCCCTAATTACTGTGCCAGACCAATTGCAGTGAACTTTGGAGTTAAAAGTTCTGCAATTTGACCAAATGGTTTTACAGATGAGTACATCATCTTTGACAGCTACAGCACAGTCCCAGGGAATTCTAGGAGCAATTTTAAACTTCATTTAAGTCCTTCGACTGATCTGCATGTACTCTCTACCCAATTTTTTTTTTAATGATCTGTTTTGACTCAAAATTGTCTCTAGACCAGCAGAATGCATGTCTCACAGGTAGGGCAATGGAACCAATTTTTCTTCTTTATTTCAAATGCACGTGTATGCATATACAAGTGAGTGTATATGCATATATAAATAGTATCTTGTATTCTGCAAAAACTGCTTCCAGTTAATTTAAGAACACAGTTTTCTTCAGTAGAAGCCGATTCATTATTTCACTTTATCCTCTGGAAAAGAGTCAACATTACAACAAACTCATCTGAAACAGGAAACTGAGTTAATTCTATACTACTAACTCTTTAGCAATTCAACACTAATGTACACTTGGACAACTTTTTTTTTAACCTAACAACTGAAAAGTGTTAAACAGTATAACGTACTATTTTTTTTTTCAGGAAAGTTTTTTTGGGGAATTTGTGTTCCTTTCAAAATAAGCAGTCATGGAAGTTTCAAAACTAGAACTAAAACCTTCAGATAGGAAAAAGACTTCAAGGTTTGTGTAAGGGTAAAGTCTGACATTTAAAAAGCAAAAACTTGTACCCTTTGAACATTCTTTTCTCCAAGGACAGACTAAAAAAACTGCTTCTCACAACATGGTTTTCTGTAATGGCAGCAAGTTACATGAGCTACCATTTTGTTACTAAGCACAAAAATGAACTGCCATCTATTATGACAAAGCTGGGTATATTATAAAAAGAAAGACCAAAAGGAATCAATTTGGGAAACTGAGGGATTACTTACTCAAGTCGAGAACATCATCTGTCTTTATCAGATCTTCCTCCCTTGTCAGTGGTAACTGAGTCTCTGGCTCGCCTTGCAAGTGCAGTGACAACGAACGAAGCATAAAGAAAACTCTGATTGCCTTGAGAAATTAAAAAGACAATTAAAATATTGCTGCACTCAGTATTATATACTTTAGCAGAATCTTACAAATACAGACACTTTTACAACCCCTGAGTTCGTTGCCATGCAGTATGTTTACTTTTTAAATTAACAGAACTTAATGTGATTTAAAAGTCAATTAAAAACGTGTATAGAAGAAGTCAATGCATGTTTTTTATTTTTAGAAGCAACAAAGCTTTTACTCACTGGCACACTCATGCACAGCGACAGGCAAATCATTGCAAGTGCTGCATAAGCAAAGACTAAAAAGTTTTGTCATTTAAAAAAAAAAAAACATTTGAAAACTGATTTCATTTACAAAATCCGCTCCAGACAAGCGATCAGTCTTCACAGACACTGACATTTTGAATTTAAAACAGCAGAGTAATTAGAGTCAGTCAAGTTACAAGTCCAACAAGTTTGAGAGAAAACAGTGGGGATTCCCGAGTGTTAATCTGCAGTGCTCATACACACCACCCTTCTGAAAGAGAGCATTCTCAGAAAACTTTTATATTCCCAGAAGGCCTATATCAGGGCAAAGCACTCTGAAAGCCACACTAGCCTTCAACATCTACTCCGTGAAATTTATATTCTTGTTTTGATTTATAAATTAATGACATTTGGTATGCAAAGACTAGATAAAGCAGCAAAGAACAACTGTGATTTTATTAGGACTTTCTGAAAGGCACCTCTTCTACTACAAGAACTTTTCTTTCAGTATAACAAATACAAATAATTGTTTAATGTTACAGTTGCTAGCTGCTGTTTTTCACTTCGCTTTAAAAAAGAACTTCCTACATAGGAATCCCATGGCACACAGTAAAGTGGCTGCTGCTTTACTGTAAAAGCATGGAATTGACAAACAGCTGCAGTGCCTGAGCCTTCCCAGCTCACAGCAAGCATTACAAAAACCTGCCTAAACTGCTTTGTATTTTTAAAGACAACATAGCTATGTATCCTGTGAGCAAGAAGCAAGTTTGGCCAGCTGTCATACTGGCAGTGGTTTCAGAAACTTCTGGCAGAACAAGATGAAGAGAGGGATCTCATGTATCTAACTTAAATGATGTGACAACAGATTAATTTGATATGCTGTTGAAATCTAGTAGGGGAAAAATGTGATTATTTTGGAGCAAAAACTGTATCTAGAAAAAAAAGTGAACGTTATCTTATGAGTAAGAGCAGAGTCAGTTGATAGTAGGAGATAATCTCCCCCATCTGGGGAGACTGCATTCAAGGGTAGCGTGAATTTGCTGAAATTAAATACAACAGTTTTACTACCATATGCTTCAACAACAATTAATGGTACTTAGATTACTAGTTTCCATATTCAGTCAAAACCAGCATCATCCTTGCATTTTTATTAACCCTAATGTAATAGTCACCAGGGTTTTTTATCTTTTAAAACATCTTAATTCAAAGGGCAGCCATCACTCAGCCTTTCACAACCCTCTTTCCCTCCTACACAGTGTTAATTATCCTCACATGCATTCCCCACAGAACTACTGTCACTCATCTCCAACATGTAATTGCACTTACTGTAGAATAATCTACAAGAGTAGAAAAGAAAATTAGGAATTAGCTTTGCAGGAATGAAAGAATTCAGGAATGCCAGATGAAAAAGCAACTACAATGTGAATCTTACAAGTTACGGCTCAAATCTGCTTACAATATCAATATAAACCAGAAAGCATGAGATCTGACTTTGTAACTACGAACTTTACTAGACTTCTGTGTGGCAGCAGAACAGTTCCAAGGTCAATAATTTTCTTTTTCAACTGTCCAGTTTTCAGAGTCAGGTAGAAACAAACACGAAGAGCTACCTACCATAAACTATTATGCATAATAAAGTAAATTTTGTGCTGATTCTTTCATTTAAATATGCAAAGTATATGCAAAGGAATACCAATACATAGAGAGACATATCAATATCTCACTATACTCCCATGATATGCATCCTCAGAGGTAGTTCAAAGCCTTCTCTCAAAAGCCTCTGCTTGCTGTGTCAAGATGCAGAGTTCAACACATACTGTTCATTAGCTCCCTAGCAGGCATGTATGTGTTTGCATTAGTGTAGGTAAGCAATGCTGTCTTCAGGACCATAGAAGTCAGAAGCAAGAAATGCAGCTCCTCCCAAAGCTGTTAAAAGGAAAATAACTGCCATTTACAGGGACTTTCTACAGAAAAAAAAAAAAAAGAAGTGAAAATATAAACAGATCTGATTTCCAAGCTAAGAGCTCATGATATGATCAAAGCATGGGACTTCTTCACTTGCTAACAAAACAAAGCTTGACAAATTTTTTGGAATCATGCCACAGGATGCTCAGAATTGAATCACTATCCATTTTAAACTGTCAGCAAAAAGAATTCTAGTAGGTTAAGCACCAGCAGCTTGTCACAAGATGCTCCAGAAATTCAGCTTACTGGCACTGCAATTCAGCAGCAGTAGGAGATAAAGCAAAGCTTAACAAGAAGTAGCTGGAATAGGAATTCTGAGAAATTCTGGGAAGGCGTAACGACAAGAAAGGACAATTCTGGGAATTTCTGCTGATAAAAAAGGCTCTTCCACTGCAGATAATTTACAGGAATATTTATGTTTTGAATTTCCACTAATTTAAATTTATTCTTATTTATTACATTAAAAATATGCAATAGTTTCCATCAGGAAGAATTTCTACGTACCATCCTGTTTAATACCTCACAGAAAGTATTCTAAGAAAACATCCCTGCTTTCTAAGAATACTTTTCAAGATAATTTACTGTACTTCATCAAAAAAGTTGCTGTGGTAACAACAGTTGTGGCTTATAAATAGTATTGAAAGAAAGACTATTTGAAAGATAACTGGAAATCTATTTTTTTCTTCAACAGTACTTGAATACACTTTTGCATACACTTACACAAATGCAAAACTCCTCATAGAACAGCACTTTCCAAACAGCATTATTGTGCAGTAATGCACTGTTAAGATATACCAGCACTACAGGGCTTACAGGACACTGCTGGATGCAGGCCAAAACTGATTATTGCAAGAAAACAGATATTGATGTGGTTATCTGTGTCAGTATCATCTCTACAAACCGTGTCAGTCAATGAAGTATTTTGTTATCATCCTCCTCATTCTCAACATCTCGATACTGAATTACTTTGGGCAAGATGAATGTTCCTGAATAGAATTACATGTTTTGCTATATCAAGCACAACCAAAGCCTGGTTTGCTTCATACTAAAAGAATATAATTGAAGACAGAGATATCAGATAGCGAAGGAATAAATAATATATTAGTGAAGGTAATCAAATGTCTTTTTATGTAAATTTCTTTGCTAATGTCTGAAAATGAAAATCCCAACACAAGAACATACTGAAGAGACTACAAGAAATTTGAATAAAGGCTTCTCCATTGGGAGAGGTAAATGTTATATGCTCTACCCAGTTCTGTCATTAAGCTTCTATGATGTTACAGATGAAGCTTCCAATCAAGCAGCTTTCAAGGAAAAACGCCTTTATTTCCAAAATTTTTCAAAGCCTTTGACACTAGCATGCCATGAATGAAAGGAAAAAGGCCTTACTTACTCTTCGTGTTCTTTCCACATCTCCACAAGGCAATCTTTTCACAAAATCAATACCAGTCAGTGGTGTTCCTGTTGGAGGCAACAGAATTGAGGCATCCATCATCAAATACTCCACATTCATGGGCTTAATCTGTAAAAATATTTTAACATTGATTATTATACAGAAAGTGAAAGTTTGCATTTTTACTTCCAAATACACTTCACGATCACACAGATGGAGAGGAAGGAGCTGTCACAGAGTTCTGAGAATTTTTGATACCACTCATGTTATTTTAAGCTCTTTACAAGCAATCTCCATTTTAAACTCTAAATTTGTTCATTGTTCCCTAACACACTGCTGAAGTTTCCACACTGAAAAACCACAGCAAAAAACCCTGAAAGATTAGAGTAGAAAAGCCATTTCAAGAGTACTAAAAAGCAAGGTCTGTTACATTTGGTTTCAAGTTTTGACTCAAATTTATAACTATTTCAATAACAAAAAGAAAAAGAAGTTTCCCATGACAACTTCTCCCCTGAAAAAAGAGATATTCTCCAGTATCTAACAATGCAATAGCTTGGAGACTACACGTTTCCTTCCATATGTTCATGGTTAAATGATGTTTGAAACATCCATACTTCTGAAATTTTGGGCAATTTCATCTGATGTCTATTATACACATACAGGAGACGCAAGCTTTTTTTTTTGCTAGAAGAATACATGGAATCAATAGAAATCCCCTTCCAGAGTTTGTATGATATTCTGTGCAGAAGAAAAGTGCCTTTATGTAGGCATTCTAAAGCGGCCAATAGGACCTGGAAGCATTCCTGCTCACATTGCCATGATCACATACCATAACAGCAGCAGACTAAGTCAAGATCTAGAAATTTCACAGCACAGACTTGAACTGCTGCCTTCCGCACATAAAAGTTCAAAAATAGTCTCTATCCAATCGTTCCCATCTCAGAAAATTTATCTTCAGTGTCTAAAGCATTGGATTAACAAATCAAATTAATGCGTAGAAAAATACAGAAATCCAAACATATGATACAAATGAGAACACAGAACTAAAATTTCTGACAAGTAAATAACTATTTGTGATGCAATGCACATGACTGTTTCGTCATTTAAACAGTGTTTTAACTCATCCAGGTGAAGAACATGAAGAAAACTCCTCACTGAAAACAAAAATGCAGTTTTTCCTTTGCCATTCGGATAGGGTAAGTATACTTCTGTCTCACTGAAGATCCACAACATATTTGCACACTTCAACCAGTAAGACTACATCAGTGACACTCAGCACTTAAATTTGTTCTGCAAATTTTCTAACTAGCCAAACAAATATGCTTTAAGGAAAACAAAGTTAAACTTTCAGGGTGTAGCTCTGTCTTTTACAATAAATAATAATTAAAAAAAAAAGCAGTTACAGAAAATGAGATACTCGTATAACAGAAAAACCTACATACAAACTAATTTGTAACATGACAACAGTGCTAACTTCGGTGCCGTTTTCAAACTAGAAGCACATCAACACTAAAGTACTAAAAAAAAGATACTGATTAAATACTTCCATTATTTAAGCTAGTAAGATACTGCAGGATGCTTCTCATATTAAGAGGTGTTGCAATACATCAACTGTAGACTGTTCTTTTTCAAAAAGACAAAGTGACTGCTAATGAAATCCCTGTAACATTGCTGCTAGGAAAACAAAGATCACTTCATGTGACAACTCAATTCTTAATCAAACACTAACCTAAGAATTTAAACAGGTAGTTGTTTTTTAAAAGCATTTCCAGCTTAAATATTAACTGAGATTCAAGATAAAAGTTTAGTGAAAAGTCCACAGCAGTGCTCCACAACTGGTAATGTGGTATCAGCAGTGCTTCTCTTTAAGGGGACAAAGCCCGCTGTCCTCTGCTGGTAAGTAAACTGGCTCCGGCTAAAATTGAAACCATGCAGTGCTTCAAACAGACATAGGAAGATTATGACTTCGATTTTTAATTATTCTTTTCTTCAGTTGTTAAACAATCTAATATCTTGGTCCCCAGGATGAAGACATTTTTGTATACCTACTTCCAGAAACTGATGGTGCTTTTTATTTAAGAGCTGTGAAGTTTCACATAAATGATTTATGAAAGTGTAGAGAATTCCTCAGAGGAACTAAAACATTCCGCTATTCTACTGCTAGATACAACAGATACGTTCAATAGTTTTCAATAAATACTTGTTTCTGTCTTGGATCTAATTTGGAAGATTTTGGGAGGGACTTATACAGATGTCACTTACTGTCATACTCCGATATTCATCTTCAAACATATCCAGAAAAATTTCTTCTCCCTTTTATTAAAAAAAAAAAAATATGAACACATCAAATACGAACACATCATGAATCCACAAACATTGCTAAAGAGACATGTTTGCTCTTGTTTAATTGTGTAGTGGGTGTAGGTGGCAAGGGGTGAGCAGCAGGGCTGACTTCTGGAAGAAACCAAGGCTGGCCCCAGCCAGTGCTCCAACAGCCCCACCACAGCCAGGCCCCACAGCAACGCTGGCTGTGCCTCTGCAAAACAGATTTAAGGAAGAGCAAAATTCTGTTCAAGAGTAAGGGAGAGGAAAAAATGGTGGGGAGGTGGGCAAAGGGAGAGAAACAGTCCTGCAACACCAAGGACAGAAGAGGAAAGGAGATGCTCTTGGTGCTGGAGCAGATTCCCATAGATAGCCCATGGGGACCATGCTGCGGCAGCACAGCAGATGCCTTAGCCCTGAAGAAATCACAGTTTGTGGAGTGTCCATGCTGTGGCCAACTGTTTTTTTCCTGGCTAAGGACAGCAGCCCACAGAGAAGATCCCCACTAGAGCAGGGGAAAAGTGTGAGAAAGGAGCAGAAGCAGCAGAATGGAACTGCTACGGATCAACAACAGCCCCAGTGGCACATCCCTCCTGTGCAGTGGAAGGCAAGAGTTAGAGAAGTTGGGAATGAAGAACTGAAGTTCATCTGGGAATAAATGGAGAGGTGAAGGAAAGGTGTTGTTCTCATTAGTCTTTGTTTCATGCTATCCAACTTAATTAGCAGTAAGTTAAATTTTATCCAAGTTGAATCTGTTTTGCCCACGACGGTAATTATTAAACAATCTCTCTATCTTTGTATGAACCCACATGGTGTTTTTCTTTTCATCTCATTTTCTCCCCTGTCTGTTGAGTAGGGACAGTGCAAGAGCAGCTGGGTGGGTGTCTGGCAGCTGGCCAACATCAACACACCACAAATTATGTTTTCATTTTTTTATTTTATTTTATTTTTTATTTTTTTACTTACTGGAAATTAAAAATAACCTTGCACCTTCTTCCTCAAGAGAATGCCAACACAAATTGCAGGAGAATTTAGACACTTCTTTATAAGGGGCAGTAAATCTGTAACTAAGAAATTCATGCTTAGGGCTCACTGTTTACAACATTAAAAAAAAAAAAAGCAAAAAGCTGTAGAGGACTCAAAACAAGATTAAATAAAATTTCAGATAATCATTCATCATTCATCATATTCAGATAATTTTGGATGAGATATAAACAAAAAGTAATGCCAAAAAGAGGCATCTTCCATATTAGTACCGTTAGTAAAATCCAAGAAACTTTCTAATGGCACGACTGCTCTACAACATACACAGCAGCTGCAACAAAAGCAGGACTACTCATTTGTCCTCCGATGCAGAGCCTGTAGGACTTTTTAGATCCCTTTTGTGAAGTCATCAATGGGCTATGGGAAATGTAGGAAGGAGAGAAACCACCTAACAAAACACCTCCTTCTCTACAACAAATACATAATGCTTTCTTGGGGAATGAGACTGGTTTTATTTATTTTAAATCCACATGTAAAGACTTGTTTCTTACAACTGTCTGCATATATACCTTATAGAAACGGCGAAGGAGATGAACACCTTCTTCCCTTGCACCCTAGAAAAGAGAAATAACCATTTGAGGGAGTAAAAATACCATTTAATCAAAAGTCACGTTTAAAAAAATGCACCCAGAACCTCTAACAGAGAAAACCACTAATATCCCCATATGTACAGCCTTCAGCTCAGAATTTGATATAACACAGTTCTAGCACTTACAGCTCAACTGAGCTTGTTTGTTTCAAAAGTACTTCTCTTCACATTGCTGAGATGGTTAACATACAATCTTCAGAGAGAGAAATGAAACTAACTTTTCAGAGTTAATTAGCAAGGTAACAGCAGACTTGAGAACTGTATACAGAGTATTGCTTCTTTCACTGCATGGAATCACCAATGGAAGATATTCTAGAGGCTCAAGTTTCACATTAAGCTTATTACAACAATAAACAAAACATTTGTGCAACTATATAGCAAGATGCAAATGCAAGCAATGCTGCAACTAGAAATGTGAAAGGAAAATACTAACCTCAAGGCATGCAAGATGAACATCTTTTATTATGCTGCCATTTTTAGAAAACACAAGCTGCTTCAGCAACAAACACCCAAGTTCTAGAGTTGCCAAACGGATTTTTCCATCTATGAAAAGAGAATTTCAATGTAAGAAACAGTAGCATCTGTCATACACACCCTGCCTGACAAGGGTGGATGTATAGTGTGAATGGCTGTAAGAAGTGAACTAGAAGAGTTATTGGGAAGTAACAGGACCATGCAACAAGACGGTAATAAAGATGCACTTTACTACAAAAGCCATTGAAACCAAACACCTTAGTTAATTGGAAACACAGGCTGAATTGTACCAACATCAGGGGAGAATCATAGGCGGCTGGCATGGATAAAGTTACAAGATGAAGTGATGCTTTGTACAGAGCATGCTAGTAAAGCACAGGTCTTCCTCACATCCAGAGGACTTAAGCAAAGCCTGGTTGCAAAAATCCAGAGAGGTCAAAAGGACAGAATGTACTGAGAGCTTAAGCTTATATTTTTGGTAGAATTATTAAAAAATTAGAAACACAAAATCTGAGAAAAACGTGACAAAAAAAATGCACAGCCACAAAGGCCACTGAAGGACAACAACAAGGTGCTCCAGGCACTGCATCCCATGAAAAAGACCTTTAATGAAGCATGCTCTCCCACTGCAACCCATGGAGAGCCATCTCAGAGCAGATATCTGTACTGCAGACCATGAATGACCCCACACCACAGCAGGAAGATACAGGCTGAAGAAAGATGCAGCCACTGGAGAGCCCACAAAGAAGACTTGTGTGCTAAGCAAGCACTAGATTTCATTCTGCAGGCAATCAATAATGACAGTACATCAGTTGCAGGGAAAACTGGTTCCACTCATTTAAAGTTTTAATAGGGGCAGCATAGGTGAGAGGAGCTGTGGCTTAAACAAAAATTGTGTTCCCATGGAACAGTTCACTAAGTCTTCTATCCCTTATTCTACAAAAAAGTTGAAGTTAAGAAAAAAAATGTTTTTTGCATAACAGTTCAGAACTGGAAACACAATATGTAATTAGAAGAAATCATGGGAAAGTTTGCTATGAACCTCTAGAAACAAAGGACAGCTATAAACAAATTTATTTCTTGTGTATATTTTTGAAGACTACTTCTACACTGGAAGTAGTGGTACAATTAAAGGTGCCACAAACCATATTTTCAAGATGAAATTGTACATTAAGCTGAAATCGCTACCCATCTCATTATTCCTTGTTTGATGTTTTGTTTATTCAAAAAAGTGGAAAGAAGGAAAGTTAAGACAACAGATCCCTCTACAGTTCTGAGCAAAAAAATAACTATTCAGCAGAAATGCAGTTACCGGTTACTCAACAACTGAGAAAGAACAGTATTTGTCTTTCACAGCCCGTATTTACTTACTGTTCAACAGAGAGCATGTTAAACAGACACTTCCATCTCGTATAAATGAGGCTAAGTCGCTTTTCAGCTCGTGAAGAAAACAAATATTATAAATGTGATACCTGGTTGTGCAGCATAATTCATTATTCTGATCAGCCCTTCTGCAAGTACATGATTATATGAATTTCTCTCTTCAGCATGTTGAGCGGGAAGTTGAATTCTCTCCAGCTTGACTGGGTCAATGCCTTTACAGGGAAGAAAATGAAGAAAATTAGAAAACAGGACTATGCCTAAAGGTAAGCATTTAATAGATGACAGTGGTTTTCTTGGAAGAGTGTAATTAGCAATACAAAGAAATTCAACACCAACTTACAAAGTTGGTGTTATCACAAGGAAAAGGAAGAACAACAAAAAGATTGAACACGTTTGGGGATTGTTTGTACCAAAAACCACATTTCATTTATTTTTTCTAGGAAAATGGGTTACCTTTATTGTGTGACATTGCATACAGAAGACAGAGCACAAAGAGGGCATAGTAATCATCTTCAGCACAGTCCAGTGCATTATAGACCATATCAAGAAAAGGCCTGTGGAAAGGAAAAACTGCATTGGTCAAGAATAAGACAACGTTTACAGGAAAATCAATAACTATCCTGGCTCTACACATAGCTAATGAAAGAAGTCTACAGTAATGCACATTTTCAGGCATTAAAGCAAAAGATAACTTGTTTGAAAGTACTCAGATTACGGTATTGTCTCATACTACATTCTGACATTAATTCAAACATTTTTACAGGAATTGTTTCATAATACTTTTCCGAGAACTACCTGTTCATACACTTACTGGGTTTGTTTGTAGCACATATAATATGTATGCAGAAGCACTGTACAGCTTAAGAGCATACATACATAAGTTCAAGAAGCCGCAATCACTGTTGCATTAAAAAAGAAAATAACACCTATCTTAAAATTCAAGCACTACGCAGAATTGAAAAGCATTTACTATTACTAGAGCAAGAAGGAAATTTTCACCAACTTTCACTAACAGTTGGAGCAAGGTAGGCTATCCTAGAACGAGCTGCCAAGAACTGTACACTCAACTGACTAAAGGAGAGAAAATTGAGAAAGAAAGAGACATTCGAATGAAAAAGTTAAAGCTTTGGATTGCAGAAGTGTTTTGGTCTCCTAGGTTTAAGCACTAGTGATGGTTTAGAAAGTTTGGTTTTAGAGAGTTCTGCAATGAAAACTTTTATGTTCCTGTTTTTAATGTGTTAATATTTAGTAATTCAATTTTACCAACTTTAGGTATCACAACTGCCCTAAAAGAAAGCACCACCTTAATGAAGAAACTGAATCATATCCCAATCTGATCAGTAAAGAAGCAATATTCTGTCTTCCTATCGCCTCCCATCTTATTATTCTACAAGAACACTTGTAAATTTAATTGGAGGCAGATTTGAGACATCCCATAAAAGAGATGAGAAAATTTATAGGAAGGCAAATACAGAAGCAACTCAACAAGATGTTACAGTTTCCATACCTGTTCCAGTTTGTTAGCTCACTTCCAGAGGCAGCAGCACTCTTTTCTTCATCCGTTGTATTCTGTTCTGTCACAGCAGAGATGGACAATTCTGAGAGCTTGCATCGCTCCATGATTACCATCTCTATTTCTATGAAACAAAAATTGGTATTTTTAACAAACCATTTTTGCAAGCTTTTACATTTTCTACTTTGCATTAGAAGCCACTGATGCAACTACAAGAGGTGTAACCACAGCCTCAAAAAATTTAGTGAATAACTGAATGTAGACAAATTTTTCTTCATGATAGAAAAAATGCTTGCTTACATTTCTGTATAAAACTTAATGCTATAAGAAATTTACACATACATATATGAAAGAAAACATGCAAATTATTTTGTTCAGTAAATAAATAGCAGTAATCCCCTTCTCTAAACCACAGGAATAAAATACAGAGAACATTGCTTAGAAAAAAAAATATCACAAAAACATTGATGAGTGCTAACAGGGGAAATGGAGTTTCCCAGAGGGTGTAAATATAAAACAACTCATTTAATAGAACCAGTTCTTCTTAAGGCTAGTATTAGATCAAAAATCCTGAAATTTAGCAATGAAATAATCTAAGTTTAAGATGTTTTCTTCAATTTTTAGCAATTACATGTTTTCTAGGAAGTATTATCAATTTTAGCATACTTGAATCACTGAAATATGCACAGAATACTCCTGACCATCTTCCACATCATTTGCTTTACTGAATAAAAAAAGCTGCAAAGTTATGATGTCTACTCATAAAGCTCTCCATAATCAAAGCACAAAGACAGCAGGCAGATACAAAAGCATTTTTATGGTTTTCAATCAGACTAAAAGTACACCTCCAGATAGAACGATTTAATTTGAGAAAAAAAACACAGCCAAAGAGAGTGAAATAAATTAGTATTTCCATGTTAACCTACTGCAACAAGAAACCAAGCCGTGTAATAGATCAAAATTAGATGCACACAGTAAATAAAAGTACCCAAATTGTAAGCAGCATTTTTATTTGCTGATGTACACACCTTCATTTTCACTGCTTGTTCTGATGCCCTTTGAACTTGCTTCCATACTTTTAGTTTTATCTAAGTCATCTTGGGTATCTTCAGATTGCCTCTCCTCCTCGTCTTCTTCACCAACATTCTTATAGTTGGGTCTTTTCTGCACTCTCTTCTTCCCCTTCTGTTTATTAATTTCAAGAGACCTCTCAAGTGTTTCTGTTGGTTTTATGAAACATCTGATACTTGACTTTGCCTACAAATATTAAGATTTTACACTGAGCTATAAGCAAGGCATTTTTAACTCTATAAAAGACACTTCAGATCAAAGTTTTGGAATTAAAAACTTAAATTTCAGATGAGTTTCAAAATACAGGAAAGCAGACCTTGGAGAAACAGTACCAAACCAGTGAAAGTTGTACCCAAAGTAACAAAACCTAAAGACCTGTCATTAAGGAGGATGCCATTTTGAAAAAAAGAATAAATCAAATGATCAGCTTAACAATGCAGGGTTCTTAAAGCCTTATTTCCCTTCTTTGAATTCTGCTTAACAGGTAAAGCAGTCAATACAAATAAAACTAAAAGACCATATGCAAATAGGATAAAGGCAGCAAAATCAGAAGTGTCTATTGATAGCAATGTATTAATGTGAAACACACTAAGAGGAAAGCAAGCAGTATTCAATCAATACCTAATTGTCCTCATAATCAGTTTATATATGAAGAAAATAAATGAAGATGACATGTCTCTGAGAGCAAATGATTGTTTCAGAAGAGTCTGTGTCATCCTAACAACAGCAAACAATGCACTCTTACAGAGAGATTAAACATAACAAGAATTACTGCGACCAGCAAGATTAAAAGTTTGGTTTCCTATCCTTTTGCAGATTGTTTCTGAGCTGCATTGCTTTGAGCTCCCTTCACATATGCTTGGCCTACCACCTGGTTTATGGGCACACAGCTCCCACCCAGAGCTACACAAACACCACTCAGCCAAACTTCTCTGCTACTGGGAAGTGAAATGCAGACTGGGGGCTTCCCCAGCACAGGCTGAAGCTGAACAAAGCTCTTACAGAAACTACTTTTTAGATCTTGATACTTCAATCACATTTAGCTGACACTGGCTAAACCATTCAAAACTTGAGGGCAAGCAATAGAAAATGTAAGTAAGAATAAATACACATACTGGGGTTTCATTCCTTGCCCCACATGACTCAAGCATTGAAGATGAAGAGTTCAAAGATACCTCAGGAAAAAAAGTTGGGAAAAAACCCTCACTCCAATTAGTAAAGAATACATTGGAGGGTGGGGGGAAAAAGAAGAAAAAAAGAGAGATTAGGAATGACTGTACTAGAATGAAGCCAAGCAGAAGTCAAAAGGCCAAAACGTTTATCTGAATCCTCTGACTTACAAGGTCTTACAGAAATCCTGCATAAGTCTCCTTACACTTGTCACTGAAATAAACTACATAGTAGGAGGAATCTTTCACAACATTGAAACAAACAATTCAACCCACACCGTGCAATTTGCTGCACATCTCCCCCTGTAATTTCTGATATATTTTTAGATATATCAAACTACAGTTTGGACAGATTATAAATTAATTGGAGTCACAACCAAATTATTTTTATTGGTGGCTTCTGGTCATAAAAGTCCTAAGAAAAGGGAAGGACATGTTAAGTCCTATTCTTTATGGAAAAAAACTACATATGCAAATTGCAAGAAGCCTTTAGATTTTCCCCTCCCTGCATTTACTTCTTACAAGTGTTTCCTAGAACTATTTAACTACTTCATGAAGAATGCAGGTATTTAATATTCTTGTATTAGAGACTTCTGTTTGTCATATGAGCAAAATAACTGAAGAGACCATTTGAGTGATACACTGATAAGCACTGAAGTATGGCCTGGTCCACCACAAGAAAGAATGCTGAGAAAAATACATATCCTGTGCTGCTAAACAAAGCTAAATAATTAAAACAATCTTAAAAAAAAAAAAGTTAGTTTACATTGTATATAGTTTGCTTATACAATTAGAGATACTGTTTTTTCATACTTTCAAAAAGTGTCTTTCTATCATATTTTCAATTATAGTTTATCTTGTGCAGTGTGTGCTAGTAAAATGATTAGTAACAACTTCTTATTGGAAGGAGAAAGTAGGTTAAACAAGAAATTGAGAAACATGAATTAGGTAGAACTGACCCACATCTGAATTACGTAGGAAAACAGACCTCACAGGAAATAATATAGAGCCGAGTGTATTTCTTCTAATATCACTTAATGGCAGAAATAAAAGGAAAAAATATGTAAAGGAAAAAGCATCTTAATTCGGTATACTCCTCAAACTCCATGGAGTAGGTTCATGTTCTGCCTTTCAGGGCCCACTGAACAGTAAGGCTGAATTTACTAAAAGATACGGTTCCACCCATGGAACCACTCTGCTTGGCAACAAAGCTCCACCTCTGGTACAATTTTGCTAAGTGTCTACCCTAGAAAGCCAGTCACCTCCTATTTGGTAGCTGTTCACGTGTGACAGCTCGCAGTGTGAGTATCATGAATCACAGGACCAGTGAAGCAGCAATCTAGAACAGCATTATAAATATGAGAGCAGATGAACAGATATTTAAAGTAAACTCCTAATATTCCTCACATTAATGTAAGCACAAAACATGTGCTACAAATATTTTGCAACTCTGGACAGTAAACAGAACAGGAAAAAACCTCCCTTCCACAACATATGCTATCTCACCCTTTTGCCACAGATTTCCTAGTAACAAAGCTGCTTCTGCTCAAGTAGCACACTACAGTCAGTATGCAACTAGTAGAAGGTCAGACATTTCCTAACGCAAATAGGAGATTGCTTTATCTCACAGCATTCAGTCAGCTCCACTGGCAAAATGTCAACAACCAGAACTGAACCTAGGCTGGATTATAAAAGTACTGGAAGACTTTGCAGTTTCTGACCACCACAAAAGAGAGAAATGTGGACAAGTAAGAACATAATGTTGCAAGTCACACAAGGCATTTTTCTGCAGTCATATTTAACAATTTTTCTCTCATCTCCTAAACACAATCACCTTAACTTCCCAGTTTCAAGATGCTGGCATTTCTAGCTACTTTCTAGATACTATTGGTGTTTCAAATAGAATATTTGCATCTAAAAAGAAGGAAAATATCCATATATTACTTGACCACTTACTGAGTTTTTCTGAACATCTTGCTCAGCTTTAGAAGAAAACACAGACAGGTCACCATTAAGTATAACCTCGGCCAATGAGTTCACCAAAGGGGCATAATGTATAATAAGAAAAACCTATTAAAACAAAGGTGGAAAGAAATATTAGACACATTACATGACACGGTTTCTCTACTTCGATCATTGAACATACTTCCATTTATGTCCTTGTTGAACACTGATATCTTAAGTTTACATACGCAGTAACATCAAATTGTTAATTTAATCAAATTGTTAACACTAATAGTTCATGAAATCTGCTTCAAAACACGTAATTCCTCTAGAGCACAATTCCCTCTACAGATATTTGTTCTTCCTCTACATTTTAGGCTACCTAGTTTTAATAAAGAAAAACACAAGCCATGAAACAGATCAATACCCCTCTGTTTTCCCCAAGAGAGTATTTCAGATTTAGGTAGATTCAAACTGCAATACATGTCTAGGAGAATCTCATCTGTAATTTTACAAATCCTGTCCTGAAATGTTGCATGACTCTATTGTGAACAGTTTATGAAGTGTTGTAAACAAACTGTAACAGATGCTCCAGAAGCTGTCTTTGTGTGCTACAAGATCCCCAGAGGAATACTGACTGAAGAAGCTACTTATTCTGTCTTAAGAAAAAACAAGCTATTATTTTTTATTTTTAATAAGAAAACTGGAAAATGTTCAACAGTGTTTGTCAATTTTTTAAAAACGGTTTTGTCAGAATAGATTGCAATATGGTAAATAATATTAAAAATTATAACACTACAGCAAAATACATTCTGAAATAGGACAAAATAATTCAAATACATACTTGAGAAAGAAGATAGAGAGAAACTTGAAGACTTATTTTTGGACGCTCCCCACCCTAAGGAAAAGAAGTTGTAGAAGTAATGGATAATGGATGCTTTATTTCCATAAAGTTAAAGCACTGACACTGATCAAGATTTCATTTAAAACAAAATTTTTAACACTGTATTGTTTCACGTTCTATCACAAAATACCCACTAGTGATGGTGCTCTTCAAAATTTACTTTTTGGTAAACAATTTCAAATGAAGACTCTCCAGTTAAGAACACCTCACAGTCTACAAGCTTAAAAATGGCTTCTGATTGTTCTCAGTCACAGCTCCTTTAATAACATTGCAACAGAAAAATAACCCAGAAGTAAGTTGGTATTCCCTACTCAACCATTCCTTCACTAGTTTTTTCTGATAGCATTCATTAAAGAATTAGCTATTACATAAACAACTATATAAACAATGAAGTATTATGCATAAATTAAAAAAAATATATTGACACACATTTTCATAGATCAACTAAATAACAATGAACAAAAACATTCAAACTATAACCTACCTCCTCCCCCTACAGTCCTTATTTATTTCTATATATGTGTGTATGTGTGTGTATGTACATGCCTATACAAACATAGGCATCAACAGTATTAACCCTACCAAGGAATACACCTGTTTAACAAATTGCTATGCATACTGAAAGCAAATAATTTCTTTACAACTTATAAATTTGCATGTATTCACTTACCTTATCCTGATTTACTAATGAATACACATAGAGCGGAAGAAAGAGTCTATTAAGTAGGTGGTCTGTCAGCACATCATTTAAAAATTCACAATTAATGATGAGTATATCATTAAGGTAATGCAAATGATCAAGATGTTCTGCTACCAGGTCACTCAGCTTGCCCCTATTCCTGTGCCTGAAAAACAGAGCAGATAAAGTCTCAGGTAAAAATTTTTTTAAAACTTAATGACTTTAATAATTCATGTCCTATCAATTGCCTTGTGCAGACAGACAGCCTAAAACAGATGTTTTCACATCTAATCCACTAATGCAGCTACCAAACAGCATTCAGGCATATATTTTCTTTAAGAAGCACATATCAAGTATTTCCCCCAGTTTTCAGAAGTAGTACTTTTAACAAACTTTGCTTCTCAGAAACCAATCATAAAAAAAGGTTTTCTTTCCAAAAACAAAACACATCTGTTTTATTACACTTCTGCCTTTTCACTTTAAGGAAGTACGAAACAATCACCCACTGTGAGTGGGGAGTAAAGCAAGCAACCTTGGTTTACCTCTGGTTATTTAACCTGAAGCAACAAAATATTTCCACAGTTGATAGTAGTGCATGACGTGGGAATTTCATTGCTTACAGTTCCCATACGAACTTTATTTAATCTTTCCAACTACTTTTTTTTTTTTTTCCCCCTCCTACAGTTTTTTTTTTTTATGAGAGCTGTTCTGCTGGGACAGCACTCAGAAGAGAAACACACAAAAAAGTTACTAAAACTAAGAAGCACAAAATACCATCTGTGTTCTGAATTCCTACAAAATTCAGCAAAATTAAAACAAAGATGAAGAAAAGGCACGTTGTCAAATGATGATTTACTTGTACTGACATGAGTACAGATTGAGGACATCACTGACCACTTAATCCAGAGCACTGATAGCACAAATCTGTGAAAAGAAAAAGCTTGAACTGTCTGCAAACTGTCTCAGACACCTACTGAGTGAGGTGGACCACTACAGACAAAGTGAGGTGAGCATCAATGTCTGGGAAAAGCATTTCCATTCAATAAATGACAGTTTAAAAAGCTTACTCTTCATCAGTCTGTACGCAGTTATCCAGTTCAATCACATGGCTTCCAATAAACCAGACAAGGTTGGAGAAATAAGGGACTGCAGTTTTATCTCTAATGTAATGCAGCATAGGTTGGTTGTCCACTGCAGAGAAATCGTAAGAGAGAAAAATCAGTTTCCACTCCTTTTATATTTAAGGATTTTAAACATAAATACAACAAAGAACCTTCTGAATTTTGATCACATGCCAGCTTTTCACATGAGTATATACCTGAGATGATCTGATGCATGAAATGGACATATACAAAAGCATCACAACAATTCTTAATTGGCTTGAAAGAGCCTAATATTGATATATTTACATGTCTGCAGACAAATCTAGTGGAATTCAGAAAGAGTTTTTAGCACATTCCTTAATAAAAAGAAGAGAAAATAATGCAGAAGAATAAAGCAGTAATGCTGAAAGTCAAGCTAGTTAAGACTTACATGACACTGCATTAAGGAACACAGGAATCATCAGTGAAGGAAGGGCAAAAGAAACAGACAACAGTTAACAGGATTAGGAACTGGGATAGTGACATCCTCCAAAAGGGTTTAAGAAGCTAAAGCACAAAGCATCTGAACTAAAAGATACAGGGTAGGAGTTAGATCAGAACATAAGCAAATGGATCATCAGAAAGTTATGAACCCTGAATATCTGAGCTGTTTTCCTACTCTAACCTTCATATTGCTACAACAACATTTCACCAAAATTCTAGAGAAGTATATTTTTTACCATAAAAGCATTTAGTCATATAAACACACACTAACAGGATACGAAATCTGCACTTAGCTCTATGAGCACACACTTAGTTTTATAGCTGATGAGTAAAAAACAAGTACCAAGTACCTCTTCCTCAACGTCCACAAGAAAAACTGTCCCTAGCAGTCAATGTTACAAAGAACCAGCCTGCTATAGATGCTATTTGCAAAGTAAATTGTTCGTAATTCTAAAAAAAGGTCTTATACTCTCTGATGAAAACCATCCCCAAATCATTACTTGATGAAAAGTTGTTTAAATTCAAAATACAGTTTCATTAAAAACCTATTAAAAAAGTAATAAACACTGCACAAACATATTTCATAATTCATACACGCAAAGCATGTTGCTTCCAGAAGTGGAGAGTATGCATATACACCATTTTTTCCACAGAAATCACTGATATTTTCAATCTCTCACAGAGTTTATAGATTCAGGGAAAAATTTAGTGAGAGGTGACTTTTGGAGGATGGGTAGTACAAACCCATTCTTAAAGCAGGGCTAACTTCTCACTTGAACCAGGCTGCTAAGGGCCTTGTTGAGTTTTTAGGATCTCAAGCAACACAGATTCACCACCTTTTCAGGAAAACTGGTGGCAGTGTTTACCTATTCTCACAATGCAATTATTTTCCTTATGCCCAACTGGAATGCCCAGTACAGCAATTGGCTACTGCAGCATCCTGGCTTTCATTGGGCACCTCTAGAAATGGTCTAGATCTGTTTCTTCACACTGGAGTGGCTGCAGTACCTAGGAATTCTACAGTCATATTCTAATGCACTTTGAAAGGAAGTGATACCACCAGTAAGGTCATTGTTTTATATACTAAAAAAAGTTCATAAGTAAATAATAATAAAAAAAAAAAAAACAAAAAAACCATACTTTATATTCTCAATTTTCTTTTGTTTTTAAATTCATCCATACCACAATCTCTACTGGAAGATAAACTAAAGTTCCTCATGTAAGCTTGATACTCTTTCACGTGTTTTTTAAATTAATTTCACACGTGAAATAGTACTATTTACAAGTACACACTACAGGTTTAGCATTCTGTTTCATAAAAATCAAAATGTGTACCTGAAGCACATCAACATGCTAAAGTTTCAAATCCCACAAAATAAACAAAACCCCTTAGACAACTTAAACTAAAATAAATAAAGTTTTTTTTTTTTTTTTTTTTGGTACACATGCCCTTTCTTTAGATATAGAAAGCATACCTTTGTAGACATTTAAAGTTATAGTCCTAACAGCAATCCTGACCATGCTTTCTGGGTGGTTAAAAAATTTAATGGCTTCTGTGTACAAAGCGAAGTCATTCGTGTGCTGCAGCAAGAGAAAAGAAAGCATAATGTATTAACCAAAACATGGACAATATATCTGTTGGAATTCTGCATGAAGAACGCTTTCCGTGCACTACTGAAATACTTCTACTCTCATCTTAAGTAACTGAAATTATTTTACAATGCACAGTCAATTGGCTCTGTAGCTCTGAATTACAATAAACTGCTTTGAGCATCAAGAGGTTTTTGTGTTAGCTCTGCACACTTTCAGAGCTTTAACGCCCTCTTCTGGCAAAAACTGGCATGGAGCAATGGTAAGCTGATTTCAGCCTTTGATCAATCAGCTTTTATCAGACTTTGACTAAGCCTCTTAAAATCAAGTGGAGGAACAGAAAACAAGGCACAAACAAGTTGAATTCTCAATGAAGCAGATTTCAGGACTGCCCAAGCAGTCCAGTTTAACACTATCTTACAGATCCTAGGAACCTTCTTTACTTTGCTTCTGCAGAGATCCTTACAACTTAATTCTCAATCACTGAGACTAAAATAAATTCAGGAAAAATAATTCATTAGACAAGTTTAGACTTCTGACACAAGATGTTCAAGAAAACAAATGTATTCTCCAAGAAAATGCTAAAATAAAGAGGTGTCAAAGTCACTTGCTATATTTAATGAAAACATGATTTTTCTATGATCAGAGATGATTCTAAGCACATTGGACAAGCTTAGATAGACTAAACAGAAAATGTGCCAAACTGCCTTCAGTTTTATTTTTTTTTTTAATTAAAGTCCTCTCATCGTTATATAGCAACTCCTTTTCTTACTTACCTCGTTGTAAAAGAAATGCACAGTATGATTGTTGAGTTTCAGGGAAAGAGTTTTCAAAAATGATATGTAATATGCCATGATCTCCTCATCAGAAAAGTCAAACTTATGGACAATAATAGAATTCACATAGTTGTTAGATAGCAAGTAGTCTGAAAAATAAGAGACATTACAAATTAATCAAAAGAAACCAGTATGTAAGTAACTGCATTTAACACACCAGCTAGCAACAAGCTATCCAATGCTTCAAGACAACAACTTAACTAAACAACCCAAGTGATGGCTGCATGCAGAAACAGTGATTTACTGTTCCCCTGCAGATGTCTTCACTCCCAAGAACATCGATTAACTGAGAAAAGACCATCCCTCCTCAGTTTAGTACTAAATAACACTTGTAACAACACACATACAGAATTCTTCCCCCTGCAAAAAATTATATACTTTCAAAGGCCTTTATATGACTTCCTCCTCTTGCTAGTCATAGAACACTTTTAACCAATAATTAATTCTCTCTCCTTGTTTCTGAAAACATTGAAGTAAACACAGTGGGCTGAATGCCAATCCCAGTGATGGGAGAACAGTTCCAGTACAAATTAGATGATAGAGTTCTGCTGCATAATCCGCAGCACCAGTGCAAACGTTTCAGACCATGACTGATCTGCTGACTTAAAGAACACCTTTAAACGTATAAAATGCTTCAGTGGTACCACACAACCACTGTATTAAGGAAAGTTTAGATTAAAAGGCAAGTTAGAGTCAAATTACAACATTTTCAACAGTGTTTAACTAAAAGGAATATTAGGAATTCATAGAGACTGTTCTGAAGGTTCACTAGGACTAAA
>JAOWBP010004330.1:3937351-3991401 GCA_028571105.1 Tragopan temminckii
CCAGGCTGCCCAGGGCCCCATCCAATCTGGCCTTGAACACCTCCAGGGACGGGGCATCCACAACCTCTCTGGGCACACTAAATCAAATCACACTAAATCAATCAAAAACCCTTTGGGGGATTTGTGCCCTCAGAGTGCTCATTTCTTCCAATTGCCCATACAGGGAAGCTAAGGTGCATGGTGTTGGCAGCTGATGGCCAGGAATTGGAATTCCACCCCAGCTCTCCTGCATCCAGAACCAGGCACAGTGTGAAGGTGCCAGCTGCTTTCAGCTGCACGTCTTGAGGAGAAAAGGAGAGAGGGGAAGAAGAAACACAGGAATAGGATGAAGGAGGTGCTTTCTGAGAAAACAAAGAGTCTGTTCAATCAAAGGAAAAAGCAAAGAAAAAGTAGCCTGAGGTAAACTTAGCCTCTGAAAAACAATGGATCAAGCCAAAGAAGGAGAACACGAGTAGCAGAGGCATATGGTTCACTTCAGTCTTTGTGTTAGTACACGTAATTTATAGGATTTTGAATTTCCTTTCAAGGAAATCTGCTATTCCTATCAGTGCCTTCTCTTCTGAGAAGATTTTCAAGCTTACAGCAAAGAAGTGCCAGCATCCTGCTCCTTAGCTGGCCTCTCCAGATGTCATTGATCCCTCACTTTCCTCAGAAAGCCACTCTCAAGCACTCACTGCCTGCTCTCTGCCAAGCACACATCCCTTCAGGTGATCTGATCAGCTGGGCTCCTGGCTTGTAGTACTGACCCTCACCAACCAGCCCCTCCATTGTGGGGAGGAGGGGAGAATACTTTGTTTCTGCAGGGATTAAAACTGAAGTTTAGAACAAGAAATTCAGTTCCCTTTTTCTTCAGCCTTGAGGTTTTAGTTGTGCATTAGTTATAATGACATTGGATCCCAAGAGAAGGCTTAGCAATAAGCCACAAATGAGCAGGGAGCAGCATGACCAGTATGCCAGCAGAGCTTTCAGTGCTCTGCAAGGAAATCTTCCATGTGTGCTGCTGGAATGCACTCAGCAAAACATGGCATGAACAACAGGGACCTCCCACTACTGGCATGCACTCAGCAAAGGACACCATTTTGGTAATCAGCTGAAAGCAATTTTATTAGTGTCCTCTAGCACACTGCTGTGGGCGTCTGCATGGAGTCACAAGCTACCTTCACTGATCACATGTACAGGCAGGGTTAAGCAAGACTGAGAGAGGATATTGTAAATCTCCTATTCCTTGACTCTCTTCCAAGCTTGTTTGCTCTGACTGTCATATCCTGCTGTGCTTCCCCGGGACTCCTTCTTTCACCTGCATTGCTAAATTTGTGTTTGCAACATCAATCATCTCTTCATTTTTATTTCCTTTATCACTAAAAACAAATGAAAGGAGTGCAGCACATGCAGACCTTGGAGCCGCTGTGCAGGAGTTCAGCTTGTGAAGCTCTGTAGCTGTTCCAGCTGAGATGACCAGGATGCAAAAATTGTACCATGATTCAACACTCTGATGTGTCACACATCCCCATCTCATGGGCACTTGAACCCTGTCTCAGCCTCTTCCTCTCCAGAAAAGGGCGAAGCCTTCACAACTTCCAACACAGCCAGTATGACACATGTACATGATTTTACGAACTTTATTTATAAAAGGCTCAGAGTCTCTCTATCCTTAAATTATGATTTAAGGGTGGGGATGTTATTTCACTAGAAAACAAATCACATGCTATAACTTGACAGCAGGCTTTAAAAAGAAGCCACCCTGCAGCAGCTGGAGCAGCTGACTAGATGTTTTCCTCCTGAGCTTGCAGGTTGGCCCCAGAAACGAAGCTGATGAACAGAGCTGAGCCGGTGCCAAGTCATTGTTACACCAGAACTAACACTGAGTCCTGCTCCTGACATAACACAGCCCTCCCACACAAGATAAAATCCAATAGCAGTTGGGATCTCTGTCACCACCAAGTCTATTTCATTCACGTGTCCGGAGATTTATGCCTGTGTTCTGGGGGGGAAGGGGAGGGGAGGAATGCTGAAGTTCCATTTTCTCTCTCAAGAAAGATTGATGTAGCTGATAAGGTAAAGCATACTAAAAGATCCAAGCAGGCTGTCAAGAATAAGGAAGAGGCTACAGTCCGCTGAGACCAAGTGTGGCAGAAGACCTCCAGGGCAATGCTCCTACTGTTATTTGTGGTCAGTGGGTAAAATCATCATCTCAGCCTGAGTTCTTCATCTCCTGGGCTCAGATTCAGGAAAAATGGAGCAGGATTTATAATCTGAGAGGAAAAGGAAAGTTTTTGCTCTTTGTATCTGCCATAAATGACTGGTTCCCCATGGAGTGCAGCCAGAGAGTGCTGAAGGCAGGATGGTTGCATGCAGGGCCACGTGCCTGGCAGCCAAGGCCAGCTCTTTCCTTGGAAGAGATGCCAGCAGGGCCACAGCTTTGGGCCAGTGAGATAAGAACAACGTCAGCAGCCATAGGGGAGATTGCTAAGTGCCTAAGGGTCAGGAGGAGGAGAAGCAATGACTCACAACTGATCCTAGCAGTTCTTGACTCACTGGGCCTGGGAAGATCTGTCCGGTAAGATGGAGGAAGGATTCCATCGCAATCTTCCCTTCCCTTTTCCCCACACTTCCCTGCCCCCAGCCTCAAACCTGGTGCTCAGCTCTGACAGGATCTGCTGTCCCATTCGTCCTCAAATAACTCCAGTGAACTCGTGCAGCTTGGAGCAGGCATAAACCTAACGCCCTGGCCTGGAATAACAACGCAGCTCCAGTAGGTGTGCTCAGATGAGACCTGCAGACAGGAGCAGCTTCTCCTCACAAACCGCCTCAGCTCCCAGGAGAGGGCTGAGCAGCGCTGGGCCCCGACACGCAGCCTTCAGTAGCAAGTCAGATTTTGCTTGGAGCTTTGTTCTCAGCTCAAGTTTTGGAGAAGTGGCACAAAAGACAGCACTCCCACTGCCTGACTTTTGTTCAGCCTGGCACTCATGCTCTGCAGCTTCCCTGAGATGCAACTGGTGCTGGGTTTCCTCTGCTGACAGGCAGGCAGCAGGGAGGGATCACTGAGCTGTTCCACACTGCCTCGAGTTACCACTACACAGCCAGCCAGAGACGCTTTGGGCCTGTCACTAACTTGGCCTGCATTCCTCCAGACCCTTCACTCCAGCAAGCACAGAGGAAACTCACAATGAATGCCCTGGATTTGCCCTTGGTTCAGCATTTTTATTCAGAGCCTCTGCTTGCCAATCCCAGGATTTCACCTCTATCAGTGTGTTTTGTTTCTTAATTAAGCTGTTACATACCCCCAGCTTCTGGGGGCTGAAGGCTCAAAGGCCATCAGTAACACCAGATACAGACAAGACACCACAACTCATCCTACACATACCACAGTAAACCACTAGTCACTGTGCAGATGCATCTGCATGTCTCCAAGAAGTGTTGTATAAACACCAGTAAAAGACAGATAAGTACTTTATGTTTTGAACTAGCATACCACTTTCCACCTGATGATAGGAAAGGATTTGGTAGCACTCCAGAAAAATCATGCAAGACTCAGTCTTCCCTGGAAACCAGGAATACCAGCACAGAGCTGGAATCCAGCCCCTGGAAAGGTCCCCACTGCCTACAATGCCCAGCCTTGCTCACTCCTGCCCTTGACCTTGTCCTTCCCAGTATCAGCCACACACCCAGCACAGCATCACCAAGATCAAGAGAATGCAAAGCAGATGTTCTTTCTTTGCTTCCTCACTGCTGGAGCTGCCCACTGCCAGCATTGCTGCTCCCTCCAGAAGCCAGGGGAGGTCCCTCTTTTGCCCTCGTGCATAGAGATACACATGATAGCTTAATTTTGCTGTTTCACCAGTCCACTCCTTCAGTTAACTGCTTGGTTTATACCTGAGCAGACTCTTGTAAAGATCAGCATTTCTGGCCAGATATGCAAGACACGAAATACAGAACAAAGTGATCCTCTGAAGAGCCAGCAGTGATGGTAGAGCTATGATAGGAACCTAAGTGTCCTGATACCCAGCCATCTTTAACTGCTTTTCTTCTGTTATCATTAGTACACATTTGATCCCCAGACTTCTCTTAACTTGACCTCCCTCCAGTTTGCTTTCCCCAGGTCTTTGAAACCATGCTACTCCAGTTTTCCAGTCTCAGCTGTAAGGCATGTACTTTTCAGGTGAAACCTTGCATGGAAGTATGGCATTATGGATATAGGATGGTTTTCACTGTACAATCAACTGCTGTGCTGAGATCCTGCTTCTCAGGTTGCTTTCAGTCAGAAAAATTTATCTTGGGATAGCATTGCGCCATCGTACCTCACTTTTTTTCTTAACATCTCTGCATTTTATCACATAGCCCTCCACCTCCCAGAAATCTTTCTTTACTACAGAAAGTTTAATTGATAAAAGAAAAAAATAAATCAGTGAGACATTTGGTCTGCCATAAGAGAAACAACAGTACAGACCTCTGTAAATGCGAGCAATTGTTTTATGTTGTGCTGCTCGATCCATCGAGGTGCTCCAAGAGCTGTCCAGGACCCTTTCACCCCTTCTACTGCTGTACATCTGTAACCCAAGGCATTTCTGTAACTCATTCTCATTTCCAAGAAGTGACCTGAATTTTCTATGTTTCCTTCAAGTATGTCATAAAAACCAACCATGTGTGTTGTTACTAATACACGGCTAAGACAGAAGCTCTCTGACACAGTGAGGATGAGGCAGAGGGGAAAGAGGAAGCGGTAGATGAAGACACCAAAGTAAAGGAACTCACTGCGGCCATGCAGGTGGCACAGTGGCAAGCACTCAAGGGCAGCAGTGATTGCTAATCTAAAATAGCTAATGATTCAAAATAACTCTTATTAATGCACTGGGAGCAGAAAAATGCTGCCTCCTGCAGGAAAGCTGATCAAGGGCTCTGTAATATAGGTCCCTAACTTCGAGAGTTTGTTTCCTCAGTTTAAGGGTATAGCCTTAAAATCTCTTTATCTCCTAGAGACTATGTCCTTTCTGTCACTCACAGAGCCAGCACAGGAAGCTGCAGAAGGCATGATTTCAGAGGCTAGCTTATGTTTAGTACAGAAAAGGTTGTCATAGACGTGACATAAATTGAATGTAGAACTTATTTTACTCATGTATATAGATCAAACCTTACACAAACACCTGAAATATCCCTTTCAATAAATACAGCCTATCCAAAAATGTCTGCTTCCTGTAGGATCCTGTCAGTCGGGATTAGAGTTCAAATTCTCTGGCAGAAAGCGATCTCTGTTCCTGTTCTCCTTCTCCCAGCAGCAATATTACAATATATCTCACCAAACCTTAAGAGCTGTTCAAAGAAATGCAGCATGTAAAAATCCCTTTGGACTCACAAAGGGTAATAATGCTTGACTGACTTTAAAATATATCATGAAAGGGCTGGCCTGGTAGATGAGGGGAGAGCAATTGGATATTGTGTATTTGGCCTTCAGTAAGGCTTCTGGCACAGTCTCCTGCAAGATCCATCCACATAGATAGGCTGCTAATGTATGGGCTGGCTGGGCAGACTACGAGGTGGACTGGAAAGCCAAGGCCAGAGAGGAACAGTGGCACAAAGCTTAGTTGGAGGCCAGTAACTAGCAGCATAATCCAGGGGTCAATACTCCATCCAGTCCTCTTTAACATCACTAGTTATCTGGATGATCATTAATGGCAGTGGTAAATAAATAATACTGCTTTGGTAGCAAGGAACCTTCTGACACTTGTTCTCAAACTAACATTGCTGGGCATCCTGAGAGTGGTTCCACAGCATCACCACTTTTCAGCCATGGTTATTGTCTGTTTTACATGCAAAAAGCTCATGTGTTTTCCTTCCCCGTGCAGATTTTAGCTTTGGAAACTGCATCACACTCACTCTTCTTCACTGCTCTACTCAATAGCAGTCATAGCAGACTGCCAGGTAGCATAACCCGCTCTGTAAGGTACCAGGATAAATATGACGTAACATTGATAATTCCAAGAAAAAGCACCTTTACACATCCTTATCCGGGCTGTATTTAAACAGGACGACAACACCTACACGATGTAATCCCAGCAGATGTATGTAACTGTTGACACACATCATAATTGACAGACCACAAACAAACTATTCTATATCCTGATTGTACAGTGCTGCCAAACTTTCTATCAAGCTTCTTAGGAAACTCTTCTACTCCCAACAATAGCTTAGAGAGCCAAGAAGTGTAATCACTATTAGAATAAACTCAGTTTAAAATACATATGGGAACTACTCAGTCTGGGAAACCAAGTTCTGTAAATAGAGATATCTGAAATATCTAGAAATGTTTGGGCAACAAGACTGCAATAGCTTCCAGGGGAATTTAAATCAACTATTAGTATTCTTATCACAAAAGTGTTCTTTGCAGCAAAAATACTTCCTTAGGAAAGTAAAGGAAGGGAAATTTCACAGAGTGCTGGGTCGCCCAGGAAGAAGCAGATGGCAGCTGGCTAAGGATGCAACATTTTGTCTCATCAGGACACCTTCTTCCTGATCTTCATTAAAAGAGGCATTTTACAGTTGTCTGAACAGTATCCTAGGTTTTTTTTAAATCAAAGACTCAATAAAGGTCTAAACGCAGAGGGATGACCAAATACTGACTGGCTTTGAGGCGAGTAATAAAAATTAAGAGACCAGCCATACTTCATGAGACAGCAGTCAGAGGACCACCAACAGATTGCGCAGTAGAAAAACATCCTCAGGAGCTGTGTTAGCTCATGTTAACTTACTGTGCAATATGCTGAACCCAAGAATCAACCTGGGCTCTACAGCATGTGTCTGCACAGTGATGCGTTAAGGTCAGCACAGCTCACCCCAAGCAATACAAGCCTAAACTTTCAGTGACCTACACACAATTTGCACTGATTTCCTGACTAACATGTCAGAGCTCCCGCTCAGTCAGAAGGAAATACCTCCTTGTAGATTTCGCAGGACTTCCCTCAGATACTGTCATAGCATTTAGCATAACTGAGACTAAGCCCAGAAGGGGAATTTTCTGTGGACTTCTACAGAAGCATCAAGGCCTCTCCTGCACTCTGAAAGGCTGCCTTCCAATCAGGGGTCCAAGAAGGTAAAGGATACCAAGTTTACATCAAGATAGATTCTTCAAGAAGCCACCCACTGACTTTGCTTGGTGGTTTACATGTAACAATTTTACTCAAAAAATTACCAAGATTAATTTTCCTTTTTTTCCCCCCCCCCAGTGAATCCCCTGGAGAAATAAAAAGGTAAAACTCAAATCACTTTTGTCAGTTTGAGCTGTAAAAAAATAAGAGGAAATGTACAAAATGCTCTTTTCTTTTGCTTCACTGCTTTTCTTTTCCCCAAAGACTCTCCACTCAGGAATACCCAACAGGCTGCACACACATTCAGAAGTAAATGCTATTACACCTCTCATGGATTCTGGTTTTAGTGAGTATGTATCCCCCAAATACCAACCCAGGAGCATTCTTAAAGTTTAAATTCATTGAGATGGTATTTGGTCACTGTTTGCTTATCAGTGTTTCACCCTACAACACAGAGTTCAAGCCAGGCTGTGGTATGCTGGATGAGATTTTTTGAGAAGTTATGAGAAATCCCATTAAAGCCTTTCTCAGTAACTTTCTGAACTTCTTGTTTTCCTGGTCATTTGCCACATCGTGCTGCCCTCTTTCAGAAATTTCCCTCTAATCTCGTGGAAACTAAAGTGCTTTTAAGAAGAAGTGACATAGATATATATACACGTGTGTGCATATCAAGTTTACGTAGACTGAATTTGTTCATGCTTTCCACTCTCTAGCAGCTTTTCTGGCACATGGGAAACATCCTTTGCCCTACTGTCTGTGATTTCTGTTGGCTTATTTCCAATATCAAAATAAAAGGAGAAATGGGAAAGAAAAATAGTTCACGTCCCCAAATTCATTCCTCCTTTTGCCCTCACCTCGCCTCCAACTAATGCACATACTCAGAAGTGAAATTACACCTGGTGAATGGCTGTGTGGCTTCTACAGAGCAGTCAGTATCCAGCCCTTTTTGTTCCCTTCCTTATCATAACCAAGTGTTGGCTTGAGCAATTAGGGCTCTATATTTCTAAAGCATAATTATGTCTCAGCATTGTCTTTGCAGCCTCATGCTTCATTACAAAACCCTGAGCCATACCAGCTTTAACAATGAAATCCATTTCCTCGTGACTCCAGGAAAAGATTGTCTAAACCTCCAACTGTTCCCTGGCTTTGTGTTGTTTGTTTATCAGTGACCAGGGACTTGGTCATAAAGGCTGTGCAGTCACATTTTAAGCAATTAAGAAAAGCAGATTTCACCACCTGATGAATCAGATACCGCTCCAATATTACCAAATACTTCAGATGACCAAGAAATTGTGCTCTCATTTAACAGAATGAAAACAATTAGCAGAAACAGAAAGTGGATAGCCCCTCTTTCAGAAACAGTTCTTAGGGAATTTTGGTGATGATGTTAATCGGAAAGGAGGAAGCAGCAGCAATTTCAAAATCATAAAAAAAAAAAATCATGTTAATGAAGTCTCTGCTGATCATAATCCTTACTGTCGAGGCCAATCCACACAGCTCCATCCACACCAGATGCACATCAGTGCCATAAGTCTCTTTAAATCACACTAGCAGTGTAAATCTATAATCCAAACTATAGATGGTAGGCCAAGCCACTCCCTGCAGAACTGTTTACCCTCTGTACTTCAGAATGAGCCAATCTTTTTTTGCACACCTCTTGTCTCCTCTGACTGTTATTTCCATCTTCTGGCTTCCCTAAATTCTGTTCCCCCTCCCATCCCAGGACAACCAGAAGCGCATTGGGAAAACACAGAAGTGATCATAGAATGGATTGATTTGGGAAGAACCTTAACAATCACCTGATTCCAACCCTCTGCCCTGGGCTGGCTGCACTCACCAGCTCAGGCTGCCCAGGGCCCCATCCAGCCTGGCCTTGTACACCCCCAGGATGGGACACCCACATCTCTCTGGGCAGCAGCGTCAGGGCCTCACCACCCTGAAGTCTGTAATGTAGATCTCACTGCTGCATTCAGGATGTAGGCAATGCTGCACAAATGGCGTTGGTGCAGTCAAGACAGTACTGGTAAAAGAAAAGAGGTGGCAGCTCATACAGCACTGACTGGTCAGGATCCCATTCTAGACAATTGTAAATACAGCCATGCAGGATTCAGACAGGTCTTTCTGTTGTATGGGTCATATGGTCCTCTTGCTCCCCAGCAGCAGCTTTCATGTGCTGGTTTTAATTACATGAGATCAGAAACCTGCTGCAATCAGCACGCTGGCCCTTGGCTGCATGGATTGCAGCTGCCTTCATAATAAGGGCAAGAACGTGGAGGAGGATTTAAACTCATTAAGGGTTTGAAGGTACTGGGCCATAAATCATATTTTTGTGCTTGATTCTAAATCTCTTTTCAGTTTTCTCTTCTTTCTTGGAACATAGAAATGATTATGTAAGCCTACAGTGGGCTACATCCAAACTACAAAAATTAAGTTATTTCCAGGCTGGGATCCAGTCTAAACACTCCATAGGTTTTGTACTATTTGCTCACCTCACATCTTCAAAGTAGTTAAAACACTAATAAATATATAGATATCTTAGTGTATCTATGGCATCACCTAATCTAAACTCAACTTATCTTAAGCTTATATGTAACAGTGAGAAACCAAAGAAGGTGTCAGACTCATTAACTTACACATAGTCACGTTTATCTTAATCTTCTGTCCAAAATAGCAGGTTGCCCAAGGAGGTTGTGGATGCCCCATCTCTGGAGGCACTCAAGGCCAGGCTGGATGTGGCTCTGGGCAGCCTGGTCTGGTGATTGGCAACCTTGCACATAATAGGGGGGTTAAAACTTGATCATTGTGGTCCTTTTCAACCCAGGCTATTCTATGAGACTATGTGTATACAACCTATAGGTTCTTGAGTGCTAATATCACTGCATTATACGTGAGCAGAAAAAAAATAAATAAATAAATCCAACAGACTTAAATAATTAACTTTGGTACTCCAACATTTCAGGTGAGAGAAGGCTGCTTTCACAAAGCTACTGTGACCATTACCCTCTAATTAAGAGTTTCTGAACTTAAGAATCTTTAAAAATACTAGCGCTATGATTTGAAGTGTGCCAAAGTAACACTAAACAGATCAAACTCCTTCAGAGAAACAGCAAGAGTGCAACCAGGGGAAAAAAACAGGTCTTGGTGCAGGAGAAATAATTCTTAGTTGCCTCACTGGACAAAGCAGACAACTTCAGTTCCTATGCATGGGCAAGGGAAAGAAACTAGTAGCAGTAAGCAGAATCTCCAACCATTAGATCAAAATTCACTTGTATTTTCTAGTTGACACAGAGGCATATAAACATTCTTCTGTACTGCTTTTGAGCTCAAAGGCATTTACAACAGCATAAAAAATACATCCTATGGGTAAACACCACAAAAAGCTCAGGCTTACCAGTCTGCTCGCTTTTACACCAGGCACAGCTCCAGCACACAGAACAGAGAGACCAGCAGATGCAGAGGAATCTCTGCTCTCAGCACCCAGGGCTCTGCACACACACTCCTACAACTTCCCTGTTTCCCCAGGTGCTGCTCTGCTCAGCTATAGCCTATCTGCCACTAGGTACCCATCCACAGCTTTACCTAACCTCCAATAATTAAAGCCAGTGGAAAAGTGCTTTCAGCTGCAGCATTACAGCCTGCTTGTGCCTACTTACCCACAAGTTAAAACAGTCATTGTTCTTGGGCCTTTAAATAGTAAACACAAGACAGTGAGGTCTTTTTTAATTGTTATTACTACTATTTTTTTAAAACTGATGTTAGACTTTGCTTTTTTCTCAGGGAAGTTCAGGGCTGACTTACAGCCAATGGACTGCGCTGGGCAGCTGCCAGATGGCTGTATCACCTCTCAGAAGAGGTTTCCCTTTCTAGCTGTCCTTGTTATTTATAGACAGTAAGCAATGCCTCAAAAAATAAAACAAAACAAAAACCAAGCTGAAGGGGGGATGTGTGGGGGGGTAGCTTCAAGTTACTTGGAACTTCATTTAGCTGCTCCCTGAGAAGTATTTGCCAAGGTGTCTTTGAATAGCTTTTTAAAAAACTTCCCAGTATCTGTGTGTGGGGGGGGGTATAGACAAGTATTTGTAGCTCAGGAAGTCTGGAGATAAGGAAGAGGCTTTAATTTCAAAACAAAAGAACACTTAGTCTGAGAACCGCCTGCAAAATAGCCAGTTTAGGAAGCTGGAGAGGGAGTTGTTTTATTTGCTTGAGATGTTAACTTACTTTGGAAAGAGTGTTTAGGGTGGAAAAGCAGCTGGAGGAGAAAACCAGTGCAGGCTTCTGCCTGTGTTTTCAAGCAATTCCATGGAATGTCAGGAAACGTTGGTGGAACTGATCCCTTGCTTTAAACCAGACAGCTGCTTGTGTGCATCAAAGAGCACTGCCAAAGCACACCATTTCCTTGTTTTAATTTTCTGAGAATAAACTTCATCTTATTGTGCTGCTTTCCCCTCCTCTATTCCTGCCGTGAAAGTTTCAGGTTAGCCAATGTCAACCCAATTTGCTGCTGTCCCCCGTCCTTGGAAGGCAGCGGTTGTGAAGAGGGGGGGAAACAACTCTGTTCTTCTCTACCCAGCCCATCTCAGAGAAAAAAATCACCAACAGATGAACTTAGCTGTGTTTGAGCTGAGCCACCCAGCAGCCAGTGTCTGGTTAGCTGCTATCCAGCTGCAGGACATGCTGCCAGCAGCTCAGGAAGGGTAGGAGGGTGGTGGGGAGAGGTGAGGATGTGTTTTGGGGTGGATTTTTCAGCATACGTGTGTACGTGTGGTGACAGGAGCGGTTGGACTGCTGAGACAAGGAGATACAGATGTGTCTGTAGGGTTCACAGAAGGCTGGAGGAGAAGCTGGGAAGTGTAGGGCAAATCCATGGAAGATGAAATTTTGTATGGTGTGGTATAAGCAGTACAGCTGCTCTCCCAGTACATTCATCAGTCCTGAAAAAAATAATCATCTATCACTTGTTGTTATAATTTCTACCACTAAACAAAAGATTGACTACTCAGGGATTGGCACCAGTAGCGATGACTTGCTTCAGTACTCAGAAAAAGATAAAAAATCCCAACAAAGACCCCCAGGCTACAACTCAAAGTGAGAATCACTGAACCTGCCCAGTGAAGGTGCCCATGTGTTCCTCGTTTGCCACCACAGGCAGTCTCAATTAGTAGAAATATTAACTGCACTTGTGGAAAGCTTAGGTCTGCTGACCTTCTCTGTAAGGCTGGATTTATATTCCTGTGCTTTTATGACGTTGTAAGACAGAAATGAAAAGCAAACATTAGGAAGAAATCAGTGGCATTTCTAATAAAGACATACAAGTCCAACAGAAGTAAAATTTCAACATTCTGTCATTTGAATATACTCCATTTTGAGTTAGCCAGTTATCTAGTAAGCAATTAAATGTATTCTTTGTCATTAAAAATGGCCTTTTCACGGCAACTCTGTAGCTCAGTTATCTTGTTTTGCAAGTATAGAGGAAAAATGGCAAGGCAATTAACACTGGGTTTGCAGGTTAAAAACCTCCCAACCCCAATAAACAAAGCCTGCAATCAGTTTTGAATGTTAAAGCTCTTTAAACTGCATTTAGGAGAACTAAACCATTGTAATATTAACTCTGGGTTAAACTAGGCAGCTTCTGAGTTTGGACAAGTCTGGTGTTCTTTGAATTACAGAGAGAAACAGAACCAGCAGAACCCATCACACAGCTGCTTTACACCACCTGCAGCAAGCAGGAAGGAGCAGTCCTGTGCCCACCCCACATCGCTCCCATTCCAGTGACTACCAGTTGCTCAGTGGGTGCTTTCCATGGAGACAAACTGGCCTCTACAGAGGCTGCAATGGACAAGAGGCCAATTTTTGCTGCCAGATGAACAGAATAACGCCATTTCCCAGTCAGCTCTTTGGCCAGTCGCGCCCAGAGCCCTGGTGACATCTTAAGTGTATTGAATTTAGATCTCGCTGAGAATTTTGTATATTATTTATGAGAATGGATTGATTTTTCTCTTCTGCGAGGGAATAATAGAGTGTATAACAATGGGTTCCTCCCTTCTCTTCTGTGCTGCTGGTAAAGTAATCCCTACACAAACACCAAAGCGTCGCTGCCAGGAGCACTGAGCAGGTTCAACAGATTGCCTCATTCTGTAGCTCCTGTCTCTCCTGGTGATTCACTAGGAACTCACAGAGAGAAAAAAGGAAATTTGCACCTACCTCTCCTGTGAACACTGCATTACAAACGTATTTATTTCATCTCATTCCAAAGCACATTAAAATCGAGAAGAAATGAAGCACGGGGAAACGGGAGTAAGTTTCTTCCTTCCTCTCCCCATACATTATGCATGTTTGCTTTTTCTTAGCTTACACCTGACATCCAAAAGACTGTTACACAATTTATGTTCATGCTTTTTTTTTGATGCAGTTAGGCCTCCCTTGTCATAAGGTGTTTTAATAAAACATGGGGTATCACAAGAAAGACAGACTTGCAAAGTGAGACTAGGGCAGAATTTGTGTCCCTGCTTTCCAAATTGTGATGCAGATTACCTGATCCTGCTGAATAACTACTTGGCCCAGGAGGTACTCCAGCTCCAGCTGTCTGTCCTTTTTGGCTTTAATTCTACACATTTTAAAGACAGTGTGATGAGTTCAGCACCCCTTCAGGCACCACTGGGTCTGGATCTGAGTCTGAGGGTGGGATTATAGTGGATTCACTCCCCTGGAGCACCTGGTTCCTTACGATCTGTTGTTCATCAACCATTTCCCAAGAAGGAGGTTGATCTTCATACAAAGAAGCCACTGTCCTTTAGCCTACCTGACCCCTTCTGCTTCATTATTTTACTGAAAGCTTATCTAGACTTTCTTTTAATGAGATGCTCTCTGCTTCTGTTTTGTTCCCACTTTCAGTGATGAAGACATGAGCATTGCCCTCCTCTCCCTCCAGGAGAATGGCTCAGGCTATAGCAATAAGCCATGGGAAAGAGAACAAAGAGGTGGGCTGAGGACAAAGCGAGGTTTGCCCTGAGCCTTCTGGGGAAATAAAAGCTGCAGAAGCTAGTTTGAATTGGGAGCCAACTACAGAATGTCACAGAAGTAATTTTTTCTAATTATTTTTTTAAGTACATTCTGAAATCAGAAGAGGCCCATTTTTCTTAATTCCATATTAATGTTTTTACTTATTTAAACCATTTGGAAAGAATGAATATCTTCCTTTCTGCTTCAGAACTTGAGAAGAGATAGTTGTATTTAAACCAGCGTCCCACTGCTCCCTGCATCAGGGAAATGCAGCGAGTCCAAGAACCTGAAAGTGAAACTCACAGCCCTGCAGTAAGTTAACTGTAGCTTTCAAGGAAGAGAAGCATTTACTAGAACAGCACAATTCCAGTTTTGAACAGCCAAGCATGTACAAAACAGCTGCAAAGAGCTCACATGCTTTTCCACTCCAAAGTTGCTCAATGGCAACACAAAACAACACCTTGAATCAATCAGAGGAGAAGAAAGGAGACACTCAGTGGAAAAAATAACTCCGTTTTGGAAGAAGCTTCTGCATGGACACAGCATTACCTAGCGCTGAGGGAGAAGTGTGTTGGGATCTGAAAGGATGTAACTCCAGTGCTGAGATCAATTCAGCTGCACAAAAGCAGAATCCTGCTTGCATGCAGCAGCGTGCCTAGCAGCAGGCTGCATGGGGGAGGTTGTTGTTGGCTGTTTTGCAGCCCCCAGCGAGGCTGCTGTTTACATCAGTTACAGCAGCGTAGCTATGAGCACGGCAAGAGACACGAACGCGGCTGGTTTTCTGCTGGCTTAATCAGAGGCAGGCTACAGCCCTGAAGCCACAGTGCTGAAAACCTTCCCCTTCCCACATTCCAGGCATTTAAAAGAAACGAGTTGTGTGATCTGAGTCTTTGTTTTGAACAGGAAGGATACTGTCATCACGCGCTGGCAAGGAGCGCCTGTGAATGCGGTTGTGATTCCCTCCCCAGTGCAAATCCCCAGATCTGCTCAGCCCCTCACACAAGACTTCAGACTGAGAACGGAAGCCAAAGGGGCCTACAGCCCACAGTTGTGCTGGACATACCAAATGGTGACGAGGACACAGGGGAATATAACTGATGCAAAGAAGAGGAAGGGCAGGGCTGGGCAGAAGGGGCTGCCAGGACCCACAGCAGACGAGCTGCAGTTGGCCTGGCATGGTGCTGCAGGCATTTCATCCTGCTTTGTTCACAAAATGAAGCTGTTAAATCCTTTTGTCAATAAGAAAGTTGACAAAGTCCTTTCCCCAGTTCTTAGCTCTCTCTTGGAGAAAAATAACAATTAATAAAAAAATAAATCAAGGATGTTACCAATCTCACACAGCTCAAGGGGGTGGCATTGCCCTTTATGGACTACTCTGTCTTCAGACCTACCAGGATGAGGGCAGAAAAGTCTTTCTGCTGTTCTATTGTCATCACAGCTGTAAAGGCTCCCCTGGTACCAAATGGATGGTGATGTGAGGGGAGGAGAATTTCTTCTACAGGAAGATGACATCTAGCCAGAGAATGTCAAAAGCTCGGAAGCCAGTTCATAGGAAAAGGGCAGTGAGGCATGTAAGATGCCAAAGCAAGCTTGTCAAATGCATGCCAAGAAAGCAAAAAATAAAATGTAGTTAACAGAAAAAGTCTGTCTTTATCTCTGAAGCCTGAAAAGAGAAAGTGTCTGCTGGCTGCTCAGCCACATCCTAGATCATCAGCCAAAACAAATGAAAAAAAGCTGAGGCTGGGTGGAAGTTTGCACAGCCACACCTGGAGGAAGCAAGTTTTAGCCCTTTGCATGTGCTGCCAACAAGCAGGTCCTCCATGACAACATACATCAAGATTATGACAACGTGTTCCCTGCTAAGTACGTCTCCTATCAAACCAACAAAAAAATCCACAACTGTCTGAAGAAGAACAAATGGCACAGATAAGATGGCACAGTGATGCCTGTAAAAGAGCTAAAGTAGGAGGAGAAAACAGCCTTCCCTACAAAGTCTTCAGGCGCTGAGCATCGGACTCTGGCAGGAGCCAGGGCTGCTGTAAGATACCCTGCAGTAAAACCAAACCCCTCATGCTGACTCCTTCAATTTGGTATTCTTCATTTCCCATATTCTTGTCTACATGGCATTATTAGCTGGAAACTGACATGCTCAATGGTTTCAGAGACCTCAGATTCCATTATTCTGCACTTACTAATTATAAACGCTTTGCCAAATATCTGATGTTTTCACTGGCTGAAAGCCCATGTTTAATGGGCTGATAAAGAACAACACTGTCAGAGAATGGCACGTGATTGGTTATACGGGGCAACTGAATCCATGCCCTCAGGAGGTGCCTGCGCCTGCCTGAGTGAATGCATAAATGAACATTCCTGGCTGAAAAACTGAATGAATGCTTCTCTCAGAAGAGAATTTCACGTTTAACTATTCCAAGTGCTACTGAGCCTTCTCCTTCCATGCTGAGAGCTGAACATCAACGTGTGTTACTTCTCTGACCTGCAGTCAGTGGCTGGAAGACAAGCATCAAGTTGGGCCCCAAGACAATCTAGTGTTTGGCACAGGTACTTCTTCCTTCTTTTAAAAAAAGAGAAGAAAGACAAACATCTACCCTAATGTGACGGTGTCCATGTGCTCTAAGTACTTTGGTTTTAGAACTAAATCCTTTCTGTGAAAGCATGTCAAAGTACATTAACTAAACAAGGGGTTGGAGCGAGAGAACAGAAGACCAAACATCTCCAGCAAGATGGTGATCAGCAAGATAGCCTCAGAAAGCAGCTCAAGGATCTCAGAGGTATCGAGAGGCTCTTCTCCAAAACGTTCCAGCAGCTGCACTGGCTTCAGATAGCTGTTGGCTTACTTCACTCTGTCTCATTTTTCAAAACGCCTTATGCTAGGGGAAAGGGGAAAATACCAAATGAGTGTTAGTACTTCTGGCTCCTGGATGCCCTGGGCCTTTGTCCTCTTTTAACTGCTACAAATGACTTTTTCTCAGCCTCTGGAGGTTGCACTGATGTAATGGTTTTAATTTGACCTACAAGCTGAGTGGATGCTCATTCTGATGGCAGTCATATGCAGTAACATTTCCAGAAGAACTATGTAACCCTTTTCCTTGAAGTCAAACACTCAGTCTAGTGTCGAACAAAAAAATCACTTATTTCTCAAACATTCTTCCATGAAGTCTTCAAGATGTTAATGCTGCAGAAATGGGACAAGGGAAGAAGGCAAAAAACCTGCACCTCTGGACTTAAGCATACCAGAGGCTTCTGGGACCCATGTGAGGGAGCAGAGAATTGCAGCAGGAGCAGAATGGGTATGCAGAAAGCTCTGGAAATGAATAAATCCCAGAGCTGGTTTTCTAGCCACAGTCAGATCCTGACTTCTCCTGTTGCTGACTGTGTTCCTCACACCTTCCCAGTTATTTACCATTCATCTTACTTGCCACCTCACTCATCTTCTTTACATAGTGCTGTCTCTCAGAAATAAGCGTCAGGGGTAAGAAAGGGAACAGAAGCTACCACCTCCCAGAGGCTCGTGATTACTCTCTTTAAGTCAGATTACAGATCTGGGGGTTAGAGACATCTTTATAGGACTGTCTTTGTATTAGATGGAATATCATGAACCCAATTCTGTTGATAATACTCATTCCTTAGTCTGTGTTGAGTGAATGTTTCATTGAGTATCACCACGTCAGCATGCAGCATCATACAAAGGTGGAAGTACCATCAGTATAACCTTTTCAGGCTAGCTGACAAAAAAAAGGCATCCATTCAGTTTGTTTGGAATTCAAACACCACATTAAAAAGGAACTAACACATGTTTTAATACACATTTTCATGAATGCTTTAACAAAAAGAGCAACTACAGACTGAAATAACCTTGCATTGATATACCTGTTGCAGTGGTGGGCACACTACACCACTAGATGAGTGGTCTATTCATCTACTCATCATGGACCACTGGATGCAGATGAGCTTTTCCCAACCTGCTGCACCTGTGTTTTGAGCCATTAGCGTTAGCAGAAAGATGAAGGGTGGACGAGCAGAATAACAAGCTGTAGTTGAGTCAGCTCTGGTTTCAAGCTCAGGTAATGCTTCAGAGTGCTCATTGCCAATGATCTCACTCAAATCACTGAAGTGCCTTAGTTTCACTTTTCATTCTCTTGGCTCAGCTACCACGCTAATCACCTGGGGAGGAGCTCAGTTTCTATTTCTCAGTAGAGCCTCTGAACAATTAGGTTTCCTGCACTCCTAGAAGGATTGTTTAGAAAATAAAGGATTCTTAAACATTTCCACAAGCATTTCCAACCATCTCCAAAAAACTAAAGACGGGACATAAAACTGTTAGAGAACATCCAAAGGACGGCTACAAAGATGAGAAAGGATCTGGAGGATAGGATGTATGAGGAGCAGCCAAGGTCCATTGGTTTCAGCTCAGAGCAGAGGAGGCTGAGAGGAGGCCCCATGGACCCACACGGCCAGAATTCAAGGTTTGGACAAGGATTTGGATTTTGAGTTGTTCTGTATGAGGTTCTAGGTGGAGACAGGAGATGGACATGAAGATCTTTGTGGGTCTCTTCCAACTTGGGATATCCTGTGATTCACGATCTTCACCTGTTCTTGACTGCAATGGATGAGTGGCTGCAAGGACATTCCTTCACAGCAGTTGTTCAGATCAGTGAGTCAGTTTTAAATGCCTAAACACACATTCTGCACTTTGCTGAAACTGCTCAAAACGCACACTTTGTGATAGGAAACTGCAGTCTTCCATGACATAAGCACTGTGTCCAAAGGTCAATGGCAGGGAATGCATAAGGCAACTTTATTCTTTCCTGTCAAATGTATCCAGGTTACTTTAGATTGCAGAAATTTTGGTATTTTAGCTCTCGATGCGGTCCCATCTATTTAAGCTAAATTTGCATCTGGTGTTTCATTTTTTCCTCAGTGAGGGACTAAGCATGATGAGAACTTCCTACCAACAACTGCACAAACAATTTCCACTTTTTAATTTTCTCCTCTTTTGACCAGCGAGTTTCACTTTTTCACACTTTCAAGTCCATCTCATGTAATCAGAACTGGTTGCAACACTTCCTCACAAAGAGTTGCATCAGTATATAGAAGGATGTGAAAACTTGCAAGTTAAGGGCAGAAGCAAATGACTTCTTGAACTTTTTTTACAAGGAAAAACGCATGAAACTACGTACTCTTGAATGTAATTTAAATTTAAGCTTCTGCCTATCTTGCCATTAAAATCCATCTCTGGAACATGAACAGTGAGAGTCACCCATAGAAGAAACATGCACTTGGTTGCACTGATGGACAAATGAGAAAAGGATTATTAGGTACTTTTTCCATTAAAGAAAAAAAAGGGCTGGGGTTTTCTTAACTAATTCATCTTGGCAGAACAAGAAGTCTGTAGTGGGTATTACTGTCTTTACTTTAAACAGTACTCTTTTTCTCCCTGATTTCCACAGAAAATCATTTGAAAGATAAAAAAAAAACCTTTTCCTTTTTATATAACAAATGGATATGGCCTAAACCAATAAGTGAGCATAAAATGAGTGCATCTAATGTGACCACTGAGGCATTTCAGACTTAATTACATCTGAAGCAGACTTAACCACCCATTTCTATCTCGTTTCACGCAAACAGTAATTGCCTTGGTAGCCACACTGCAACACTATACAATTAACCACATCCTAGTGGAGCTGGAAAAGAAAAAAAAGGAAAGAAAACAGCCTTCAGAGCCATCTGCCTGTGCCCTTGGATTGCTCCAGCAGCTCTCCCTGCTGCAGGAAGGACCAGGACCGTTCCTCTGGCTCAGCGTTTCCCCGCACCTGTTGCCTGAAGTAGGTAGCACTCCACTGCCCTGCTTCCTGCTTCAGCTCCTCTTGGCTTATGCTAACAGAGGTCAGAGATGCGATGAGGACATTCCTCAGGCTGTGTGTACACGCACATGCACAGACAATCCTTATTAATCTTCTACTGAAATTGCATTTTTACGTTAAAATGCTGTGTGGGTTTCACTGCAAGCACCCAAACTACACTGCCCCGAGGGAAAAAAGGTGTTGTTAAAGTCAGTGCACTGCTATAAACACAAACAAATGGCACCAATGAATGTGAAGTATAAATGTTGAAGGTAACGTCCCCACGTAAATCCTACCCTGGATTTTCTGTCACAGACCATCCACCTGTGGTTTTACAGCTCCAAGGGTGCTCCTCTGGGACAAGAAACAAATCTGTTCCGAACACCATCAATTTCATCCTTCTTTGATCTCGGGGAATGGAAGAGACAAAAAACCTTTTGCTGCATGCTTAGGTCCTGTCACTGGCAGGGTTATCTGCAGGCTTACCTGCAGTCACATAGCTGAGGTGCTCTGCAGACTCAAAGCTTGAGTGGTAGGAGAAGAGTTCGGGGCTCCCTTAGCACAGTGGGTGATGTAGGTCAGGATAGTGCCTTGCTACAGTGCTACTTAGCACTCAGATGCTCTCACCTATGGACACCATTCCCTCTCATTTTACAAACCACTTCCACTGTATACTGTTCAAAGGACACAGCTCTCAACCACCTTCCCACTAGCACGTCTCCCAGACCGACTGTCAGCAGCATGCAAAAACAAGCCACCCTGTTTGCTCCAGGACTGTAGGAAGTCCACCAAGGGCCGCATGTTTACTTTATGCCTTGCAGATAGTGTTTTTTTGTTTTTTTAATTTTTTTTTTAGATCAAGCAGGCTAAATTACATATTTCCAGTTTGATCTGTTTCTTCTGTCTGCTTTGGTACAAAGAACAGGATTTCATGCTGCGTGCTGAGCTAAGGATCCATCCTACCTACTGTCCTGGCCTGGAGGAGGAAAGCCAGCAAAACATGGTGCAGCTGTTCCTTCTAGAGGAAAAGAGTTTCTAGGGATCCTCCTGGTTCACTGCACAAAAGTGATTATTGGATTTACCACCTAAAAATAACACTCAAACATTTTGCAGCAACACACTGCTGCAAATGTTCCAAAATGAGCCCTCCGCAGCCTGAACCAAGCACCGAGCATCAGATAGAATGGGTGCAGGTGTACTGACAGAGTTAATCCCCGATGCAAGTTACCTGCACAAGGGCCCAGCTCAGAGCTTGTGGGAGCATGTCCCAGCCTTCTGGTTTCGGGCTTTTTATTTAACACTGAAATTAGAAAAAAAAAAAATTAATAAAAGTACAACAGCCAGCTAATAACTGACCCCAACACGAGCATGAGTTATAGCTCCAACACAGATGGAGGCATGTTTTCTTGTTTGCACTGCAATGTCTGCAAATTGCCCATTTGAGGAACCAACTCTACTTTAATTCTCAGAGTTGAGAAATACGGTGGTTTTTGTTCCTATTGTTTCCCTAATCTAGGAGTAATTCCGAATGACAGCTCCATGTGTAGACAACAATGTCAACACTGACGTGTCCTTAAGCCAGAAACAATCTGTCTCTATGTCTGGTTCTCATTTTTGAGCCCCTTACAAGGCTCTTTAAAGAGTCATGGCAAACACCAAGTTGGAAGGACCACACAAAGATCATCGCGTCCAAATCCCGGCTCCACCAAGGACCACACAAAACCCAAACCCTATTTCTGAGACTAGTGTCCCAGTGCTCTATGAGCTCTGGCAGCATGGAGCTGTGTTCACTCCCCTGGGCAGCCTGGTCCACGTCCACTGCCCTCTGGTGCAGCATCTTCCTCTGACACAGCTCCATGCTGTTCCCTCAGGCTCTGTTGCTGTCCCCAGAGACCAGAGCTCAGCGCTGCCCTCTGCTCACTGTGAGGAGCTGCAGCCCCACGAGGCCTCCCCTCCTTGACCTCTGATGCTCTGGGCCAAACAAACCCAGGAGCCTCAGCCGCTCCTCACAGCTGTCCTTCCAGACTTCTCACTGTCTTCACAGCACTCCTTTGAAGGCGGTCTAACATCTCTCAGGTGTATACTTCCTTCAGTCAGGATAACATTTAAATAGCTGTTCAAAGAAGTAAAAAGCAAGTCCTGGTTGAGTCTCATCACCAGCAGTGCCTTGCAGGGCTCAGGCTGCTGGCTGATTCTGATTCCTCCATTTTGAAGTATCTGAAAACAACTTCACAATAAATTCTCCTTACTTTTCTGAAGCTGGACTCTTCCCATTCCAGTTGTACCCAGTGGTTTACTAAGAAAACTTCTTTCTAAAAGACAAAGCTGCACCAGCAAACTGCCCAGCAACCCAGCTTTCCACAGGCTTTGACAGATTTCAGTGCAGACCAACCTACACTTCAGTCTTTCCTATGTACACTTTGATACTGCATTTAAACTGTGTTGTGGGTTCTTACGCTCAAGTTCAGAGGATGCATGGGCATTTCAGCAGTCCCACTGATCAACCTCTGGCAGTTAAAGATTTTTTCATGTTTTCTGCCTTTGTCCCATTAGAGGGAAGTTTGTCTCGATCCCACCTCAGAGACAGGAAAACGTGAATACTTGGTGAGTGACTCCCCAACCTTACATCTGCTCCATTAGCTGAAAATTCTGGGCAGACCTTTTTCCTCAAGGTTTGGATTCAGAGCTGTGGCACAAATGAAGAAACAAAAGTTTTATTGTGGTGACTTTTACAGTTAAGGCACTCACCAGGAACTGAATTACCTGCTACTGCACCAAGTCTAGAATGATAATTTAGTTAATGCCTCTTTGTAGCAAACAAACCAAAGCGATTCACATCAAAGCACTTTGCAAATGTGAACTAAACTTCATAATCAGACCATTAAGTTTGCCATCAATATACTTGTAAAAGGTGAGATAAGGATCAGACAGGTGAAGTAACCTGTCCAAAACCCTGTCAAGCTGAAGGAAAGGTGAAGACTGCTGATGCCAGGATAACACATGCAAGGCATGTTATGTGAGAGCTCATCTAAATGCAGCTACGGAAAGTTAGGTCTGATTATAAGAATAACAGGTCTGATTTTCTTCTCTGATACAATGAAAAAACAGAGGAAGCCAAACTCCTAGCTACGGCTCAAAGACACCTGTGGTTTTCAGGAATGCATCAAGTTCCCTTCCCCTACCAAACATCTAATGCTATGATTTATTCAGGAAGTTGCAAAGAAGCTCGAAAGACCTATTTTTACTAAAATTTAGCCAAGCCAGGCAAGACTACTTCCCTCCAAATCAGTTTGGCAACTATGTAAGAATTACAAGTTATCTAGCAGACAGTGGTTACAAAGAACACTTTCGCAGGAAGAGCCTTGAAGCTGATAACTGTGATAAGCAAATTCAAGTGAACTGCACCATGAAGAAGCAGCAAAGCAGAGCTGCTCACATCTTGTTCCCAAGAACTCTGGAACTAAGTCACACCCTCTCACATCAACAGATGAGTTTGCATAGGATAATATGCACACAGCATAGTAAGGCTTAGAGGTGTGGGTAAATCCAGTGTCCTCACAGATGACTTTTTATAGTACCAATGAAATAACTGACATCCTGCATAGAAGAAAAGTATAAAGTATACTGAAGTATATCCAAATCACAATCCACACCATATTGTATTCCTGTAGATTAGCAGAGAAACAGCTGTCTCACCAGATCTGAAACATACCGGTGGTAGATCAGCACAATTTGCAACCTACTTTGTAGTTTTACTCATTCATGTTTTCATTCTTACTCACTCCCAATGTCCCCTCAGCACAAGTGCAGCAACAACCATTTGTCCATCATCTCCTGGCCCACAACGGCTGCAGACAGACAAAGTTAACCTGCACCCACCAAGGTGCACCTGAACAAGAGTTGCCTACATTTGTGTTGCTGCTCCTGCTGTGCCCAGAAGAAGAGGAGAAAGACTTTAAACAGAAGACAATATCAGAAGAAAAAAAAAAAAAATAGCCAAACCGTTTCTTCCTCTGAATCAACAGTGAGTCACAACTCTGACAAACAGACTGGAGTCTGAAGCAGCACTGCTCAGAAAAAGTCCTCCCTTCAGTCCAGCCAATAAGAACCATGCTAAGAAATAACCATGGGCAATAGCAGCTTTTCTGCCCAAAGATCAATTGCATTGCTAATTTCTTTCTTACTGTTGTTGCTTTTTCACCCTTGAGCAAAAACCACTCACGTGCTACATAGAAATAAAGGGTAAATTTTCTCTTTATCAGATATTACCAAAACCTGTTTGAGTTCTCATCTTGACTGCAGTGTCCCAAATTAGTATTTGTTAGTAAGGGGCATCTACTACCAAGATAGATACTACCCTCCAAACAACGATACATTCCTTTCCACCTCCAGCTTGTGGCAGAGCTATTAGGGTATTTACTGACTTTTGGCCACCCAAAATGGCATGCCCACCTTCAGGATATAATCCTAAACAAGGCCAAACCATACAAACCCAATCTGTTTAGTACGGCCCTGAAATCAGTGGGAAGATTTACAAAGTCACTTCTGGTTACTAAAAACAAGATAAAAAACCCTCACTCCCGAAGAATGAAGAGTGTTGGCACACAGAAAGCAGCTCTTCCTGAATAGAAAGGTTTAAAATTATGACAGAAAGTCCTGGCTACAGCTTATGTGAGAAATGTTTTAAATATCAGAGAATCAAGATGATTCTCTTTCTTTACCCGCCTACATGAAAGGATTCCCCTCTTCTGAGTTTTCTAAAGCCTTAAATCAATAACATCCTAAAAAAAAAGTTATGCAAAAGCAAAGAGGATGAAGGCAAGAGAAAATATAAGCAACTCCCTCTAAGAAACAATGTAAGATCTGATAAAAGGTGCTGATTCAGAATTCTTCATTATTTCCACTTGAACCATTCTTCTGCCTGGGAGCCATTATGAGAATGTCAGCTGTTGAATGAATATACACAACATCACCCAAGTCTAAAAGCAAGCCCAGATTCCAAAATGCACCATTTCTACCTGCTGCTTGGACACCTTGTCCAAGGCATGCCATCTCCCTGCTGCAGAATTCACCTTCAAAGCTGATTGTTTGGTACAAGCTGCTGAGCAGAATTTCCCATGCGGGTTATTACTCACCTCACCCTGACGTGTGACAAAACTTGCAAGAGGAACTGAGCTTTACTGACTGTATAATCTGACGTAATGAAAGTCGTATATGGTTGCATTCTTCCTATACCTAACCTACACCAAGATGCAAAATAGTCAAAGGAGCAGGATATGCAGCCTTGTCAGTTCTTGGGACTTTATTACAAGCCTTTTAATTATGGAACGGATCTTAAAATCTGGTGATAATGCATATTTACCTGCAAGCAACTGGTCTCTGAACTATCAGAATGGTACTGAGGTACCTGCCATAATCCACTGAGATAACTTTGGCGCTTCTCTTCCCCTCCACTGCAATACATAATTACAAAGATCTTATCTAATAGTCTTAATAGCGTATTAGCAATATTATAGCATTATTTAATTAGTAGTCTAGCAGGATATGTCTGCAGTAAAGCCCACGGGATAAGTACTGGGACAGTTATTCCAATATGCAAGTGACAGCTGTGAGCAAGCTGTCCCATCACTGCTTGGTCTGCTGGCTTCTCTGCTTTGTTTGAGAGGACACAGGCAAGCAGTTACCCTCAGTGCTGGAGGCTGGGCAGTCATGTGTTATTCAGGGCAGGAGAGTTATGTGCACATTATCATTACAGCCAGGATTTCTTAGAAAAAGAGAGCCTACTCATGTACTTTGTAGGCCTTACCTCCCTTCTGCAGCCCTGACGTTCTTTCTCTAGGACAGGGAGTTCTGCCTATCTCCTTCAGAAACTCCTTCTGTTTCTGAGAGCACTGGCGGTTGGGGCAGAGCAAGCTCTGCAGCCTGACTAGCTGCCTCCTTGACTCACTCATCCTTAACCGTGCAATTCCACGTAGCAGCTGGAAACAAAGAGCATGTTATCTACTGTAGCTGTGTAATCAGCCATTCCATAACCCTCAGTTTGGTGGCTTCCACCAGATCACCATGCCACTTCCCAGCCCGTTAGTAATAGGTCAAAGCTGATGTATTTGAAGCATTACTGCAACAATTTCAGCTTTCCGAGAAGATCCTGGGGAGGCTGATGCTGGTACACACCCTTAGGGAGCTCCGGTTTCACTTAACTTCTTGCTTTTGTGCAGACTGCTGTTCTATTATCCCACCTTCACACAGAGGTCTCCCAAAGGCACTCATGTTGGCAGTCCATGTAAATCACTGACAACAGCAATACTGTTGAAGCGAAGAGCCAAATGCTTCCTGGGAATAAGTGACCCATTTTGGAAAAGCACATTTCATAGCAGCAGAGATAGGAAGCCTGGGGAAACACTCTGCTATTAACAACTGTACTAAAATAAGCCTCCTCTCTCAATTTCGTAACAATTGTTTTAATAAGTTTTTTGGCAAGAGTCTGGAATAAATGATCATCCCTTGCTCTCGTGCCAATTGCATTAACTCCTACACCCAGCGTCACTCAGACAATTGGGTCACAACAGCTGTTCTCACTTCACGCACCCAAGTTTTAGCTGCAGTTGGAAATTTTAGACATTTTTCTAAGACAGTTTCTCAGCAGCCTGAAGTTGCTTCAAATAAACGATCCAAAAATGAGGACAAATTTACGCAGAGATGTCTTCCTCCAATTAACCTGAAGTCAAAATTTATTTCTGCAGTAAAATAACAGCTTGTTTTCCCATCTTGTATCACAATGTTTACTGCGTACTAAAGCTGAGAAAAACTGATGTGTAACTAGGAAACAGCCTGAGGATTCATCTGTCCCAATTGGTCATCCAGACAGGACAAATAAAAATAAACTGTGGCCCATGTGAAATATAAACCTTTATTTAGGGGCAAGAGAGTGAGGACGGAACGATGAGATCAGTTTTTTCCATCCCACAAGTACAACATTTCCCAGCTTGGTAGAATGAGCCTGAGGACAGGCAAAAGCTTTCAGCATATATATTTTAAAAATCCCAATCTTTAGTCTGATTAATAATGCACTTGCACTTGGCAGCCTGAAAATTTCACCCCTAAAAATCAGCTTTAGAGAACTGACAGCCAAAAGCACTCTCAATTTCAGCATCTAGCGATATTTGCAGATAAGCCTTTGGGAGAACACTCAAGCCAAACCCAGACACAACTGCACACTGTCCAGGCTGCCTTAGCTACTCCCTTTCAGCTCAGCTGCCTTAACTCCACGTGAACACTTGCCTGAATAAATTCTTCTCATTTTGCCAGCAGTGAGTGATGATTTTGCCAGTTAACTCCCACCACCGCAACTTCCACCATCTCTTGTTATTTGAGAAAATAAAACTGCAGCAGCTCTTTGAATAAACTTTTCAGGAAACACTCAGATAAACCAGACAGTGTTCCCAGTTTACACTCAAAAAGATCACTGGGAGCTGTCTGTCCAGTTCCTGCCTACACACCATCCCTACAGCTCTACCACAGCAGCACAGACACACAGTTAGGAAAGTGACTGCTCACGGCTAAAGAGCTAAGAAGTCCAGACCATCCCAGTGAACCCATTTTGATATGGAAACATTAACCAGCAGTTTAGCTGTCAAAGAATAAAGGCATCAGCCTCCAAATGCTGAATTTTAACTTGTTACTTGGATAAGGACGGAGTTACTATGATAAAGGCATCGATCATGCGTTGACACACTTTCACTTTCTTATTTATAACCGTTAGACTGAATTATGAAGACCTCATACAGAAACAGAGGAAATGCTACAAGACAAAAGGCTGCAGATGTCCTGAGCTATAAGGAGGTTACAGGAAGCCCCAAACTGCTCCAAATGAAAGGGAGGCCATGAATTAAGAGGCACTATTGGCACAACATCAAAAGTCCAAATGCCAGTAGCAGATTTCAGCTCTTTTTCCCCCCCCACACCACATTTTAATATTTGCATCTTACAGTAAATCATAGTATTGTCTCCTCTCTTATACCTAGTTTGCTTGTTTCATGGTACAATAGGATTTAATTTCTACTCAAGAAAGCTTCTGGAGCAATGCCTAGTTTGCAAAATAACATCTCACAAGGAACATATATTGACTGTAATTAATTCCCATAGATGGAGAGTCTAATTAACAAGATTTCAAGTAATAACTCAGTTGGATTTAATCCATGTAGTGAACTGGCAACATGCACCAGGAAAGAGGCAGAGGGTGCGAGGATATATGTGGGGAAGAAATCACACACGACAGGCAAAAGGACACGGTCAAAGTGGTTCCCAGCCACTTTCAGCCCTGGATCTTGTCTGTTTTCCACCACCCCACTGGGTTTCATTTCTGCTCCCCTGTGCACGCTGTTTCCTGCATACACAACACAAAATTACCTTGGCTATTTCAGTTTTCAGCTGGAAGATTAATATGCCCAACTCTCATGCACCATTCTTCTTAACAAGAGCACACTTCTGCAAGTTGTGCAGTTCACTGCCATTGGACGTCCTTGTGCATCTAATCTAGCAACAGAACATGAAAGGGAAGAAAGTTCTCAGTAACACCATCTTTATTGCCAAGTTCCATTTACAAAGAAAGGCGTATTGTTCACTCTTGTCCAGGTTTTCAATAGCCAGGACATAATCAGTGCCAGCAAATACAGACTCAGCTTAGAAATCTGGATTTCAGAGATATACAACAATACTTTCTGAGTTCAGTCCCCTCCCACTTATATACATTTTTCTTTAAATTAACATAAGATATCATCACACTTACTCCAAATGTCTAACATAACTTACATTAAATAATTAATACTTATTGCCTGTAGAAAAGACATTTTGGAATCCCATTCACCTTGTGTTTGAACTTCTTTCCATTTAAATGTAGAAGTGCACATTCAGGACATTTTTTTTTAGTGAAGCACATTTCAGACATTTTTGAAATATATTTCATAGGAGGACAGACTTTCATGTTCATTAAATGCTTTAGTATACAAAGCCCAGATACATTCATTCTTCTAGAAAAATACATTTCCCTTTGCACCTGAAACAAACCAACTTGCAAAACAGCTCAAAAGGAAGCAAGAAGTTTGCAACAAAACATCAACACACATTCACAAGTGGAGATGCCTAAAGCCAGTCCCTAAAGCTGAAAATGCTCCCGGCAGGTCCCCTAGAGATGTAATCATCTGTTCTTCAGTGCTACCACAGGTAAAACAAAGCTCCTAGAAATTCTAATAGTCCATAAATGTAGAAGCTTGAAGCTATTCTCAGTCCTCTTCAAAAACTATCCTTACGTTCACTGTAAGAACTAACTGTGGCAGAAGTATTTAAATACATTCCCACACACTCAGACTCTCATCTCATAGAGACGTGAGTATCAGATTGCTGTTACCACGTCTTAAGCCCATTTTACACCAGTATGAGTGTCCACAGCCAAAAGATGACAAAAAAAATCTTGATTATTTTAAGATCACAACATTAAAAAAATCCTGAGAACACCATATACTAAGCTGAACTTTAACTCTAACCTTTGTCATCAACAACTATTCCTTGTCATTACTTAGTTAAGCCCTTTTTAAATAAACACGCTCCACACATTCATTTATGCTCAAGAGACAGTCACAACAATGACTCAAGTTTCCTTCCATATTCATTAAGAAGCACTGACTTCAAGTTAGCCAAACAAAACAGGTACTGCCACAGTGCATGTTTATTAGACATGCAAAACTTAGCTTTACATTTGCAATACATTAGCAAACATAACACACATTTTAAAACATCCTGCAGAACAAATCAAGTTTGAGCAATGTGCATATCCTTAAAAATTTTGGGAGACCAAAATAGGGAAAAATTTGTACAAATGTAATATAAAAATATTTTTCCGTATGAAATAACCTTCTGTTTGGGACTCAGTCTAGAACTTCATCTCCCACATTTCTGTTACTGCGCAAAAATTCCAGAACAGCAGAAAAAAAACACAAGTATTTCCCCCCCCCCACCTCCTTAGACAGCTCTACCCCAGCAGGCTCTGCTTAGATCACCATCTGCTTTGCTGGAGCTGATAGGAGACAGACAGAGTTGTTACGTATGTTTGCAATTCATGATGCAGACGTTAGGAAAGATCAGAGCACCAGAGCACACAAGCACAGGAAATCACTCCAAAAACTCAGAGATAATTGAAGAGCAGTGCCCAGGAGAACGATGTCCTGCAGTCAGCAAAGAGTGACAGCAACAGTTCAGAACTTCTCAAACATATCAGATGCCTATGGTCAGGATGCCTGAAAATGGGTAGGAACCTTATTAAAGAGAGTTACCACTTGTGAGGGAAAATGCCCAGATCTCCATGATGCCCTGATTTCATGCCTCTTTCTGAATCTTTCACTCAACCCTAAGACTACAAGGTGAAGTTTTCTAGGTGACACCTGTTAGCACAATGTTCTTTTACAAGGAAATCTCCGTATAGCTCTACCTGTCTAGTGAAGACTTGAGCTGGATAGCAAGGACAGTGTCTGAATACTTAACATGACTTTTTTTCTTTTGCAAGAGTGCTCATTAGGCTATTTTGTGTTTACCTCTAGCACCTGTGCAGCAGAAGGGTGACCAATTACACTAAAGCACCAAAAGCACCACGCGATTCAAGTCTTGTGTTCACTTTCACAAAGTGACTCCACATTTACACGAAGAGCTCAACCTGCTTGTCTCACAGCTTCCCCAAGGCTTCAAGCAGAGAATTTTATGTTTCATTTACTTCAGGAGAAAAAGAAACCCATTTCCTGCTAACAAAATGACCCTCAGCTGCATGGCAATGACTGAGCTCTGTAATCAGTAAGCATCTGAGGTTCCTTGCTGTAAGCGTGACAATTATAGCTGCTCATGTCTTACTGCTTACTAAGAAAAAAGTCACAGTAACTTCAAGCCTAACGACTGCTGATGCTGCTATAGACTATTTTAAGCACTGATTTTTAAAATTTTGCACAGAAGAATGCTTCAAATCCACAGAAGAACATTATTTCCCCCTGTATTCTGTCAGCATGGGACAAAGGGTTTCTATGAATAACTGGACATTGACTTAAACTCTGATTACCAACTAACTTGGAGTCCTAAATTCTAGAGAAGGAAGAAGGGTTTTAAAGTGCCGTATGTCCATACTTCAGCAAGAATATTTCAGAAGAGTAAATTAATTCTGGAAGATATTACTGATTTTTTTTCTCAACAAATGACTTTAGAGAAAATTGCAGCTGTGCTGCGAAGTGAAGAACATTAAGGAGCTTCTTTAACAGGTGTAATTTTATAAGGTCAGCTTAATTTAAGGAACAGAAGTCAGAATTTTAGTTCATCATGAATTCATAGAATCACTTTATGAGTTAGCTGTGAAGAATGAGCTCAGTCTTTACAGCATAATTCATGACTACACACAAAATACAGCCTCCAGTATTAATAGATATGACTGTATTTCTAGTAAATTTGTTTTAACCCATATAGCTTGTGAAAAACAGGACAGAAAGCTAGATGTTAGGTTTCTTCCTATATCCAAGAATTTCAGCAAGAAAGAAATCATGGTACACAGATTTATACTACAAGCACCACCCACTAGTAAGGCAGACACTGGAACTGACCACTCTCTTCACCACATGCGTGCTGCCACTGTGCTATTCACAAAGGAAACACTGGAGCCCTGTCCATTGCTGCCCACTGTGCTACAGAACAGCAAAAGGACCTGCAAGAGGCTGTGAGACTAAGCAACTGGTATCCTGGTAAAATTCAATACAGTGAGACACAGATCACAACACAAAGCAACATGCAGCAGGCCTTGGTGTTTTTGGCGTCTCTTCTCAAAAGGAAAAGACTATTAATGCTGTTTCATGTTATCAGAATATGGCTTAAGATAGGCACAGCCTCTACAAAACGCAGTGAGCATTTACCACCTCACAACATATCAGCATTTTTCTCATTTTCTCCCCTCTTGTCTGCAGTATTGCACTGAAAGAGCAAGAATGGTCAGTAGTTCAGCTGCTGCTCTCATTTGCAACCTGGTGTTCGGATTTGGTTAAACAGAGTGATGCTACACTGACTCACATCAACTTTTGTTTTAGAAGATGTATTTGTGGCTGATGTGCTAATGCTTTCTTGGTCGAGTTTCCTTTTTACAGTGAAATGAGGATAAGGAAATAGCCTTTGAGTTTTTCTGATAAGAGATAGATACGATACTCTTCGAGGAATTGCAGATTAGTAACAACACAACTCGTGGAGATAAGATTGCCAGATGACGTATTGCAGCATCTCCAGAGCTGTACATTGTGAAGACTCAAAATGCAGCATGAAGTGCAGTCAAACTGTATACACATAACAGTACCTCAGTCGCCTACCGAGAGCTTCACAGGAAACACCTGGTCGTGGGATTGAACAGCCACTCCAAGGCAATGAAAAGCACAAAGTCATCTTTCTTTCATCACCATTTCTTGTGCAGCATGGCTCAAGGGTGAGATTATGCATGCCTGTTAAAAGCCCCTCTGTGCATGGCCCTAATCTTGCTAGAACTGAATTTTAAATTAGATAAATAAAGATCAAGGTTTTCCTGTCTAGAATTAATACTATTTAGGGGAACTCAGCCCGCACAGTGGCATTTTCTGTAATCCAGGTCAAGAGTTAAGGTTAACAGCTAACATAAAATGCTTTCCAATTAAGGCATCATTTTTTATAATGATCTTTAGAATATTACTGGGGCTACAGTGTAATGCTGCAACATGGTGGAGGAAGTCTAGACTGCAGGAAATTCAGCTAATAAAAATTAATTTATGTGGTCCTTCTGCCCAAATTGCTACTTGTTCAGATACATGTACATTAGCTACAACAGTGACTGCAGTATAAACTTACCCTAAGCACATGGGAAAAAGCTAAACCTGAAATCGTGGCCTCTTACTCCAGCAGCAAGGACAAATTCCCACCATCATACACTCATAATAATGTTAAGACCACCTAATTCTCTCATTTCATTTTAGAGTTTGTGCCATTCTGGAATGGTTGAAATATTTGCTAATTCAATTTGAGACAAAATAGAAGCCACAGAAAACTAGAAATCAATAAAACTGTATGCAAAAGCTAATAAGGGAATTAAAAAGATGCTATTTTTCAATAGCAGGCATCTTATATACCTGTTTTACATGAAGGAAAAGATTGAAAAGCGAGTCAAGATACACTCGTAGATTATTAAATCTCATAAATGTAACACATAAATCAAGTATTCCACCTGACAGCAAGGAAGAGATACATTAAGGTGGGAAAGTAGGCAAGAACTTTTCAGATTCTCCTATTTGATAAGAAATCAATGTTAGTAGAGGCAGAACCAGGAAACCGATTGCACTGATGATGGAAATCACAACAGCAAGTTTACAGTAGACTTCAATGTTTGACAGCACTCAGTGCAGCACTCAGACGCAGACCAATAATGACACTCTGCTCTTTTTTTCTACTAGCTTAACTTAATATGCATGGAAATTGATCAGAAACCTTAAATTTACCATTCACAGTAAATTATGCTTAAAAACCAGCAAAGAGCATTCCAAATTTTAATCCGCATTTCTTCACTGCTTACTGTCAAATCAGATTCCAGATCTATGAGGCAAAGTAAGGCAAACAAACTCGATCGCTTTTATGCTGTAATTTCTTTTGGTGATACTCTCTAACAGGAAAAAAAAAAAACACAATAGCTTTCTCTTTCATTTTCAGACTTGCAAAGAAATTACTGGAATTATTCCTATGCGAAGATGAGAAACAGACAGACAAAAAAATAACCAAAACTCAAAGAAACCAACAAGAAAGATCTCCAATAACACAACCCCCCAAACCTCTTAAGAATAAAAGTGCCTCTGTCTGCTTCTAGCTGTTCTTCAGTAGAAAGGGTATCATCATACTATCATTTCTCAGAGGTGTAGCAATTTGACTGTCAGAAGTGAGCAAACAAGCAGCAGATATTAAAATATTTCTTATCTTTGTAGCTAGTTAAGCAAAGACTAAAAATGCTTCAAAAATTCCTTGCAATCATTTGACTAAGCAATTGTCATATTAAGTTTCAGAGTTTTATCTTATGAAAAAAAATATTTTTAGATGCATCTTGCTTTGAATCAGACTTTGAAATAAATATTACACATGGAAAACAAAGCACTGAACTTTGAAGTCCTGTGAACACAACACAGAAAGGGGACGAGCCTGATGGTATCATACAGGCCTTCAAAAGCTGAATGAGATCAGAATAAAAAACAATGAAACAAATGGAAATGGAATCTCTGTACTATAATTTACACTTCTTCCTGGTGAACAATATGTCTCCAGTTTCAAAGAAGTAGCAATTCAACATCTTGAAGCCAGGTATCCAAAAATGTCTTCACTTTGCCTTAGCACTGTAGGTCTTTGACAATAAGGTTACTGCAGCTGGAGCTTTATTTGATAATAGGAAGAAAGTAGGTGCTCTTGTACAACAGAAATGGGTAGGGAAATGTCCAATCCAGTTTCTTTTCTTCCCCTAGTTTAAATATGCCAAACATCTGATGCTTATTCTAAAAGCTGCCCGCATTCCTTCATCACTGGGCCTCTTCTTGCAGACCAGATGTCTCTCATTCTGCAGGAAGTATCTTGTGCTCCCGAAGGAAAAAAAATACAATGAAGAATTTGGTTAATTTGCATCACTGTTTATCACAGTCCGTGGGTAGACTTAGTCAGAACATTCTTCTTCTATCTCTTTTACCTTGCAAACTTCAAGCTCAGACTGCAAAGATGGCTGAGGAATGCAGCTGAATGTACGAATACTATGCGAATCGACCGGTGGGACCAGTGTAAGTGACTCTACACTTAGTGCATCTGTATTGTCATCTGATATTAATGATATTGTGGGCTGCTGTGCAGGAATCAGGCTAGGGGACAGGTTTGCTGTTTCTATGTCACTGTTTTTTACAGCACTCTTGCTAGACTTTGAGACAGCTGAAAGAGTTTCATCAGTCAACGTCATCTGACCAGAAATGGTCGTGCGGGGCTGCTCGGGAGCTGAAGAGTCATCTATTAAAGAAAACATCAAGAAAGAATCAATATTAGATTCAACGTAGCATGTACATCATTCATTAAGCCAAACAGTGTACTGTACTTCATGAATATTTAAGAATACTTGGGTGGAAAATGTAGTGCTATGAAGCACTGTGTTTAAAAATTTGCTTTTTAGTAATTAGAAACGACATGTAAAATATGGCATGATATCAAATGCCAGCACTAAACTGTTCACATCAGAAACTAGAACATTTACACATCTTATACTATACAGCAATACTGTAAATATTCCTAAAGAGAGGAAACAGAGGGGAAGAATAAGAAAGCCTCCCCAGAATTTAGCACGGTCTAAACAAAATTAAGTGCCCCATACCTGGAAGCTTTTCAGAATTAGTAAAGAACCCCTGTATAACCAATTTCCCCAAGAGGATACCTATTTATGGTTCTAAAAACAAAGATTCGGAAGTTGTTCACTCATTCCATTCTCCAGATTCAGTTTAAAATGACATCTCAGTCATAGAAACTACAACTATGAAAGGACAAAACGGAGAATTCTGTGCTTACGGTAATGAAGGTGCCACAAAAGAAGCCTGTTTTTATGCAGGCTTTTAAATGAAATTTTGTGCTCACAGCTGGAGCATGCAACAGGGATAAAACTGGAAATGAGCCATTACATACTACAGAAAACAGATATGCTGCTGGCACTTCCTTCACAATGAAATAAAACATTAACATTTACTTGTCTTGTCCTTTTTTTTTTCCTTAAAATCCTGCTAGCTGACAAGCAAACTGCTCATTTGGCTCAGATGGACAGCGAATGTACCAGATCAGGGGGTACAGCCTTGTATGAGCAAGTATGCCCACAAATTTATTTATCTTCTTTTCAGAGTAGTGTAATAGATGCCATTAATGTAACAGGTATCCAGCTTCAAGACAGACCATTTAGAGCTCGTGTTAAAAAACAGCATGTGTTCAAGTGTACAGGCATCTGCAGAAAAGGCTACGAGGCAATGTAGTGTGAATACAGAGGCTAAGAATTAAATTCTGGTTTTAATACACAGTAACCTTAAAATATTTCACTTTCAATATGATTCCAATTATTTCTGTAAAAATAAAACAGAAAATGTGAACAGAAGGGAGAAAAAAATACAAACAAAAAACCACATCAACAAAGAAAAACAAAGCTTAGAATGGAATGAGCATCAGTAAGGTATCAGTGAGACAGCAGTAAAAGGCAGTTTTGTTGGTTGTTATTATTATTATGTTTATTATTTTACCTTTCCCCAAACAAAGGTGCATTCTCACTTCGAAAATCATTCAATTTTACTTTTTCCTGAATCTGTAGCTAAAGCTTCTCGCTTTAAGGAAAACAAAATTTAGATTTAAAAGGACAGTCTTTGAAACAAAAAGGCCATTACTACTTATTTTTAAAAGTAAGGAGAAATTCAAAGTAACTCTGCAGATTATTCTTCTGAGGTGTCACGAGGCTTTAGACAAAACACTTCAATATTTAAAAAAAATACAGAGTCTCTTTGCAGTGGTTTTTAACTTCTAAGCTCATAAAATCTTAAAAAAAAAATTAAACATTTTGCCAAGACTTTTTTTTTTTTAATAATAAGAATTCACCAAGATTCAAGCAGCCTGAGAAATTCTGGTAAATAAAGTACTATCAGACAATGGTATTCCACAGAGGAATGGTATAATGTGTCAGATCTCTACTGTACTTCTGCTATTTCACTTCTGGTTCTGGCGTTCACTTCTTAAATACTCTGGCCCCCTCTCCCAAGAAAATATCAATGCATTTCTGTATAACTTTAATTCACTGAAAAGCTGACATTTCATTACACTACACTGTCCCTAATCCTTTCACACAGGATCTTTTAGAAAAGACTCCATTAAAAATTATCTGGAGTCAAAATCCACCATATTTTCTATTTGAAGGTCCTACAATGCATTCAGAAAAAGGCAAAGAGATGGTATCAGGAAATGGAAGCAGAACAAACTGAGTGTCTAGCATCTTATAAATAGAAAAGACAAAAGCAGAGCTCTTCTGTGCTTTTTGGGGAGGGTTTTATTTATTATTGATAGCAGTAAGTCTCTCCCCTCTATTTTCCATCTTCCATTAGTCGCTGTCAGAATTTTGCTCCTGTCACTGCACTGAAGGGCAGCAGTGAGAGCATCCCTGCCAAAATGCCCAGGGAGCAGCCAGCCACCACTTAGTCCTCACAGGGGCAGGGAATAAATATCAGTGCAGAATGAGGGGGGAAAAAAAGGAAGTTTTAACCTTCTGGAAAAAGCCAACAGTTCTCAGTACTATTTTGCAACACATTATCCCTTCTGGAATGATTCAGATCTGAATACCAACCCTGCAGTCACAGCCAGAGGTTACTGCCTGCCAGACTGGCACCTGCATCTTCGGGACTGAGCACTCAGATCCACTGGGTGGGCAGAGAGCTAATGTGCTCATCATTATTACGATCTCCCAAATGTTTTGGATGCAGGAATAGAAAAAAAAATAATCAGAGTGTTGATGAAGTACTAAATGGAGTAGGGAGATCCAGCATCATGGAATGAAAATTTGGAATATAAAGAGTATTACAATAAAAACAAAAACGAAACAACAACAACACAGTGCTGTGTTGATGTAGAGGTTTTCACATGTACCACCTCCCAGTTAACTGAATGCATCACTTCAGGTCAATAATTCCAAGAAAACCTTGGAAGCTCATAATTTTGGAGCCGTTTTGAACTCAGGTACAATTCAGCAAAGGATCCAAATAAATATCTGTGCGTTTATGTATGATTTGAAAAGTCTCTGAAATTGGGACAATCAATTGGAAAAAAAGATGTCTTCCTTCACATTTGGCTTTTGGATAGAAGGACCAAAAATAATTGTCATTTTTACCTGAATAAAATCTGGTCACTTGTTCCAAGCTTGTCAACGTGACAAAATTATCATCTAATATGGGAAAATATGACTATTTACCTCTCCCCAGCTCACATGTGTTTAAACAGAAGTCTTCTGACAAAAAAATGTCAGATCTGGAATTCAAGTACCAAACAAGACTCAAAACGATGGTGTAACTTTGCAAGGCATTGGATATCACCAGCTGTCCACAGCTTGGACGGTTCAGCAACCTTAGATTTTTTTCAGCACTTCTACAGTACTACCAAGGTTACCATTACAGAAACAAAACACTTCTGTTATATCATCTTATGTTACAGTGGTTATTAGGGAAAAAAGATAGGAGAGAATAGAAAAGGTAAGAATGAATATAACCTACAGAAAAGCACCTTAAACTGTACAGCTATATACAATAAAAGGATAAACAAAAATATAAATAACAATACATTAAGTAAAATGACACAAAGCAAGTTTAATAAATGAAAAACGGTATTTCTATAATATTAACAGAGTAAAATATTTTTATGCCATGGTGGTGAAAAAAGAAATTAATTAGACTCAACACAGGTTGCAGAACTGAGAACCAGTCTGAAGCCTACTTCCATCCTTTTTGTTTATGCTTCCCCTCCCCAACCCTTCAGGCAGACAAGCAGTCCATAAATCCATTTGCCTCAGTTTGATGATAAAAAGAAGCAAGCTTGTACCATCACAGTCTGAGGACAATCTTATACTGAATGTGTCTCTGTTTTACCTGAGTTATAAATAAATTTTTTGCTGCTAGCAAATACCTGCATTACTGTCCATTCTGGACCCTGTGCTTGCTAAATTCCACTACAGCCATGGCTGCCCCTGTGCAAATGAAGACATGGCTGCTTTGAAGCTGGAAGTTTGATAAATCATTTTGTGGTATGCAGAATTTCAGTTTCTGGGGAGAGAGCCATGAAATACGGGAGAAACTGTACGTAAGACTTTCAGAAACAGCTGAAATTCAGAAATTGCGGCACAATTCTCCCCCAAATCAGTCCAGTCAAATATTAATGATGCTTTCTTCAATTTCCTCCCTCACTGTCATTACTGCAAGCATGGAAACCAAGCATGCTCTATTAACTTTATGGGCTTTTGAAATCTTATGGAGGAACCTGCCTGAATGGATATTGCGTGAGTTTCGGTTGCAGCTGCTGCTTGAAGACCTAAACCCAGTGTCCACCGTGACTGTCAGCCTCCGACAGACTAAACACCCGCCGTCGTCCTTTCCTGCCAGACCTTACTAGAGGAAAACACAGCGATATATCATACCAAGGCTGTAACAATGAAACAAGGAAGGGAAACTGGAATGAAGACAAAGGATAAATGTTAGAGCAGCAACAAGATTAAATGTGACGAGGATGCATCCGTAACTGCTGGTATCTCCAACACAATTTGAGACCTCAACGAGTCTTTTGAAGCTTGGGAAATACTTCTGCAGCTAGAAGTATTCATTCTTTAGAAATAATGAGTGAAGTTATTGTTTCCTTACCTATCTGGAAACATACATAATGCAGTTTGGACTACCTGTGGTCTGACAGCATTACACGGAGGCAATACCTGTAGGCTTTTATATCACAAACTACATACACGCTACAAAAACCTTGAGAAAAGCTATTTATTACAAATTCTAGTAATATAGCATTATTTGGATTCCCACTGGCAATAGATTACATGAGGTGTTCTACAGTGCAGATGATAATACTCCAGACCGCTCAGTGTTACTGTTCTAAGAAGAGAAACTGAAGTATTATACTTGGATTAAAACAAAGGCAAGTACAGCACTTTAGAAGATAGCAGCAGTTAAGATGATGATGCTTGCTGCATAGAAAGTTCCTGAGTAAGAAACTTTCTAGAAACAAAACTAGTTACTTGCCTAATTAGAAAATTACTAGCACTGGAGAACAGATCATACCACGTTTACATTACTGATCATAGAGGAAATAGACAGGGATGGTTTCAGTAAGACAGCAGGCACTGCTCTCACAGGCTCTCCATCCTTGATCAAGCATCCTCTACTTGGAATACATAAGTTTTATTTTACAGACGGTATCCAACATTCTCCGCAACAAGGGACAGATTTTCATAGTTATTTTAGACCATTTACCATTAATATCTGCCACAAGTATGAAAAAAGACTTCAGTGGCATAGAAGATCATTGCCTTCTGGAGTCCTCAGTAACCACTGCTCCAATGTAAACATTTTCTGAAGTGTTGAAGCCAAATGAATTTTAAAGCTTTAAGCAACTTAAAAAGTGATAAAATACAACACTCATGACATTATATATTTCTAACTCCAGAAGACTGCTAACTTACAGTAACAGCTTCTTTATCTTAATCCTTGGCTTATATAAAAATAAGCACTTTAGAGAAGTTCATGGTTCCAGCAAATGCAGCCAAGAAGAGACTGTATTCTAAGCTCAGAAATTTAATGATAAAAATCTGCCTGGCAAGAGCATTTTTATCATAGGCACAGCAGCTCTTCAAATGGACATGCTCATTTAAAAGACCATAAATATGAAGAAAAACACCTAATAGAGCATTTGCAGAATCCGGCTGTACTTTTTCTATCTTGCCATGGGCTATCCTCTCTTTAAGGGATGGACTCTGCTTTTTCAGTTTTAAGGAACAGCGAACTTTCAAAGGGCTAAGCTTAATTCCCAGATTTTGTAAATGCAGGAGCTGCTAGACTTTAAGAAAAAAAAAAAAAATCCATGCCACGGAGTACTGTGACAATGGTTGGTAAACTCAGGAATTATACAAGCTTCTTTTGCATATGATAAAGTAGTTAATGCAACTACTGTTCTCTTCCATTAACTGAAGTGTACTCAATCAAATGATTCTGTATAAGTTCAGTTAATCTTCCTTCTCACATGAAGACAGTATGATACTGTTTGATGCATGATGGAGCAAGGAAAATATTTTTACAAAACAAAAAAACCATGATTTTCTATGATACGTTTTTAAAGGCCTTTTTTTATTTTTAAATTGCTTACCTGTTAATATATAATCTTGTAACATTCGTATTTGTCAGCTAACAAATGTGCAACTTGTTTTTATTTTGTTCTCATCTATCAATATTCTATGTAAAATTCAGTGTATTATGCTCTAAATCTTAATATCTGTGTAGATTACAAGTACCAAATTTTGAACACCTTAAATCTGTCAATAAACAATCTTGGGATGGCATGATCTCAAATTTGCAGCAGGAACAGCTGATGTTGTTCTTAAGATTGCTGAGGTGATTTCCTTGAAATGCACATATTCATCTCTCTTTTTTTGGTTAGTTGACCTTCTTGTCTGAAGCTCCTGAGCAACCTTGTGTGTTCTTCATGGTCAACAACCTGATCAGCTGGTACAAAAAACTTGGGAGCAAAGAAAGAACACATGTTTGTGTGCATTTTGAATGGAATGGGAAATGAGAAGGACTCTAATGTGACAGACTGCAGCAGCATTCAAGTGCTACCTTGGAGCATAAAGCAGATCCTGGCAACTGCTTGCTGCTAAATAGCTACCTGCTACTTCCTGTTTGAAGGCCTGAAGCAAAAACCCTAAGTCCCATGCAGAATTGATATGTGAGCCTCAGCACCAACTGTTCATCGGCACACTGCTCTGAATTAACTACCTGTGTACATACAGTAACTGTCTTCTTTGTTACTGCCCTCTGAGTTAGCAGAACAAAATCCATGAGCTCTGCTCAGAATTCATCCCTGCAGCACATCATTGCAAGTTGATGACTTGGTGCTGAAGTAGCTGAAGCAAACTCTCACATTAATTTTCACAGACCTTGCTGAGGGTTACAATCCCCATAGTGATATGGCACAGAACAGTATCATTACAACTAGGCTTCCTAAAGCATCTAGCAGTATCCCTAGATCCTATTAAAAAAAAAAAAAAAAAAAAAAAGCAAAAAAAAAACAACAAAAAAAAAAACCCACAACACAAAACCCCACACCAAACCAAAACCACCCACCAACCAGCACCCACTGTTCTCCTGCATGACGTGGCATTTTGAACATGCTACAATGAAGCCACAATGCAGAGGTCATACTAAGTGTTGGCAGCTGGACTGGTAAAGTGCAGATAGAAATCAGGCTTTTCCAAACTTTGATTACTAACACTATTTAGTTTAGAACAGTATCCTGTTAACACACTTTTCAAAATGCAGCAAAAATAAACAATTTCGATACACAAACGACAGCATATTAGGTAGATTTTCCTTTTGGGACTGTAATATATTCTATTCTCCAATGAGGCACTCTCTTTTTAGATGAGGAATTACATCCTCCAGATCTACTCAGCTTTTCATAGAAGTCTTGAAAGCACTTGAAAGACATCTGTCTGACCTCCGTAACGTACACTTACTTGATCCTTTCCTGAACTAACGTGTTGTTTACTGCAACAGCAGGAATTTAGATTTTAATTTTCATTTCTTTTACAGTTATCTCCTAGTAGACGCCTTTTCAATTCTGGATCACAAAGAATTCAAATACAGTAAAGGAAATAATAGCTGAGACTTTTCACACAGCTAGGGAGAATCGTGTAGTGAAACACCTTCTGTCTTTAATGCTAATCCATATTGAGACTTCTGCCAAATCAGTGCTTCACTGTGTGATCTCTACTTACTTATCCAAGCCCTCCAAAGACCAGATAACAGCAAGTAACTGCTAGCAAAGAAAATAAATTAGGATCCTTCCAATGTTTGAAAAGATTGCATATAGAAAAACAACTCCAATTTTATTCTGGAGTTGCACATATTGTAGGAATATTGTGACTGTGTGTTCGTTTATCAAAGTAATAAATGTTTTTTAATATAGTGTCAGGATGCTAGAATGATTTACTTTATAAACTATTTATAAACTTTTTGTTTACCCTTCTCCAGTGGCACTTCTTCCAAGGATAGTCACTTTGGATGTATAATTTACACTGATCTCCTGACAGTGTTCAGTGAAGCAAAGGTATTTCATGATGTATAAAACACTAAATGCCTAACACAGATTGTATCACTTCCTATAAGACTGCAAAAAAGTTCACTTTTATCTTTATATGACTTAAATGAAAGCAGAAGGGTGTGTCTTAATTGAGGGAACCATAACAACCATTTCAGAGTGATCAACATCAAAAGAGACTGTCAAGAAGGGGCTGTTAGAAAATGCCTTGTGAATCAAGTCACTTCTGCTTTGTTTTTTTTTTTTAATATCCAGAAAGAGTTAGAGTAGGGTCAGCTCTAAAGTAAAAGCATTTCAATATGCACCCTTCAGAATTTACTTCTTGCTTAGCCTTCAGCTGGAGGTTCTCTACCTCACATTCATTTTGTTTTCAAAACAAACATCATTACAGGATTTTTGATAAACACTACACACACAAAAAGAAGAAGAATGAAGTCATTCTAAGGCAACGAGATCCTAGTATAAACAATCTCACTGAACTTACTGACCAACTCAAACGCGTGTCAGCTACATTCGTGCAAGTTATATTATCAGTCAATTTATATGGCTTCTTCAGTGCCAATGAAATAGCCTCCTCAGATGGGGTGTTCAGCCAAGAGTGTTATTTAGTATCCTAAATAACTGCAGCTATTTGAAAGTGTTTCATACTTGGCCTCTCGTTAAAAATTAACAGAGGAATCAGATAAACATACAAAAGCCCAGTTAAAAAAAAAAAAAAGCTTCATGTGGAGACAGACTTACCCACTAGGGCAAACAAATGTCGCTCAGAATTTATGCAGAACAAAAGTTCTGTTTAAACTACGACAAAAAAACCAAAACACTTCAAATTGTACATGTTAGGAGACAAATCAGACAAACAGGATATCATTTAACCAGTATTTAAGATCACCACTGAAAGATGCCAAGTATGTAACTCCTTATCCAATACAAAAATCTGAATACATCATTAAAATTTGCACCACAATCTACTTTAACAAGTTTAGGTAAATGATCAAGTGATCTGATACCATAAACCCCTACCCTGTGTTTAACTCAATAACATCAGAAGGCCATTTGACAGAAACATCTACAGTTCCCCACAACCCTTGGTGCCTAGGCTGAAAATAGTGATTTAATACCTGATGGACTCTGTGCAACAGAAGGAGTGGAAGCTGAGCTTGCAGCCACTGAATCACAGCGCCCTGTACTCCCACTGCCGCTGGACGGTGACGGTGATGAGAGTGGTGATGGATGGTGCTGATTTATACACTGGGCTACAGCAAAGCCTGCAAGAAAGGACAAACAAAGTTTACCCATAAGTCATTAGCTTGTCGAAGTTCACCTACATAAACAAATCAAGAAACATTAAGAGAGAATACTGCATCAAAGTGATAGTAATTCCATCAGGTGACTCAGAGGATGTACCCTCTCTCATCCTCATCTCAGATGCCTGAAAATCTGAATGCATCTTACTCAGAACATAGATGCTACATACAAGTGCAGATCAGTGAACAAGGATATAGAGGTTAGATGATGCAAAATATTATAAAACAGAGCTTGTGCAAACAGTCTAAACGTGTCAGTTTGGGGTACATACAATACATACAACGGTCATACTCCTTAACATAAAAAAAATGATCAGTTAAAAGTGAACAAAAACAGCCTACACAACCTTTCTTACTGCAATAAGAAGAAATTTACAAAAGACGTGAAGGTCAAGGTCTCATAGAAATCCAACATGAGAGCCAAGACGAGAAGAATGCATGGAATCTATATTGTACACTTCTGCATAATACTATACTGAACCAAAAGTAAACAAGTTATTCAATGTACGCTGTGCAAAAGAATTTGCACAGAACTATGCAATGAACCAAAAGATAACTGAAATTTACACTTCTGGTTACCAGAGAACATTCTAAGACAGTCAGATATATTCTACTAGAAAATGCTCCCAAAGATACCTCATATAAATCCAATAGCACTGCAAACATCTGCTGACCACCTGACAGCAGTAAGGAACTACAAAATCTTCCTTTTAAGGGTGAGAAGGATTATATCATAACTTCATACAAAACAAACTATATTAAAAACTGTTGACATTAACAAATTATAATCCTTATTTTTAATAACTGTGACTCCAGATATATCAACAACGCTTATCGGACTTTGGCTCCCACAACTAAGGAAGATCTAAGGACAATTGCTTCTTGCATAAAAATTCAATTTGATGCCTTGCAAGAAACTGGCTCTCAGCAACCCACCCAGTTACAGCCCTCTGTGGAGCAGTATCTCCCTCCATAAATGAACACTCGTGCTCTCTGTCTTGAAATCAACTGATCAGGGTAATCAGAGGGCAATGAAAACAGCATTCCCCTGATTCTCAGGTATTAAACACTTCCTTTTTTCTCTCATAGTGCAAATTCACAGAAAATTCTATTTTACAGGTTCCTAATGCAAAAAGATCTACATTGTATGCCTACATGAACTCATTACATTATGACGCCCATTATAATTTTGTCACCAAACAGCAGCTAAAGATATAGCTATAAAGATATAGCAGATATAGCAGAATGATCTTCTTAGCCTCTCATACTATTTTATTAAAAAAAAGAATACATTTAAGTGCCTTCTCAAAACTGTAACTCAGATTCCCATCAAGTCACGTACGGTGCTTTCCAACATTCATGCTGTATAATCTAACAATTTCTCTCCTGCTCTGCTAAGTGGGTAACGGCCAGTTTTCAGGAATGTTTGTAATTCTAAAAACAACAGCTAAAGAAATCCCCAGAATACTATTAATTTCTGAGAAATCTGGAGCAGGAAGCGATCTGCACGGTACAGGCTGTAGTGTTCAACTGTGAAGAAAACAGAAAATCTTCATGCAAGAAGTCTTTGTATCAAGACTACAAAGCAGAACATGGAATTTAATATAGATCATCACCTAATCAAGCTTCTCTGCAGAATTCGAGACATCAGATCAGTATAAATAACACACCGTTGTTAACGAATCATTGAGAACCTGCAGCTCTTTCACAGGAGGCTACAGGAATTTGTCCTTTAAGGCATGTTACAATTTAGGTTAGTCAATAAAGTCATTTTCTAGTTATTTTTTTCAAAAGGAACCTGCCTAGGATTCAACATTCCTTCTGCAGCATTCTGTATTTGTGAAAACAAACAAAATGCATTTTAAATCATTATCAGTAGTCACTATAGTTTCAGAAATTATGAGAGTTCAAGAATTAGTGTGTGCCACCAGACTTGCATAGCCTGATATTCTCATCTGCCTTTGAGTTATTGTTCCTACAGTAACAGGCCAAAAATACTCTCTGATTTACTCCAAAGGCTTCTTCACCCAGCCCCCAGCTCCCCCATCTTCCTAGAAATTGTTTAGAGCACCCAAATAGATGCTATTAGTCAAAGAACAGTAATTTATCAAATTACTGATTTGATAGTTGCCAGTTTGGGGGTAGAAATTGCAGAATGTAATTTTAATATTGTTCACTATTTTTAGTGTGTCTTCAAAAATTAAAGTCTGAAACTTCTACTCCAAAGTGCAACCTGCTTCCATTGCAAGAGCCTCAAAGACAACCAGAGGCAACATACAGTTACAGACAGAAACACACGAAGAGCGCTGGCTGGAATCCCCCACTGCTTGAACTGCACTTTGGCTATTCCACAGAGAAATAAAATGTCAGCCTTACGGACAAAGTATTCATATTTTTAGGCAAGTTTTATAAGACACTGATCAAGATTTTCCACTTTGTTTGAGTACTGGAGGTTCTTTAGGAATGATTTCGTCATCTGTCACTAACTGCTCCACTTTTCCAACAGAAACAGTCCTGAAAACAACAGTTCCTTCACCACTGTAACACAGTGGTAACTATTGCCTTCCCTGCGCAAAAGCCAAATTGCTTCTCAGGCACAGGTAACAACAGAAATTGGCTGGAGGCCCCACAGCCTCAGCAAGCAGGTTGTTTTTTTTTTTGTTTTTTTGTTTTTTTTTTTTTGCTTGGCTACCACATAGAACAAGAAGAGACAGGCTCCCAGCTGGCTCCCAGGACTTCAGGCATCCATCCTCACCCAGACAGGCAGAAGGAATGACACAGAACTCAGCCTCACGGCACCCTTCTATTGGTAGTAAAGCATAACTTGGCCACAAATATCAGCAAAAAGCTTTCTTTCCCATTTCATTTTCTGCAGGATCGAAGTCATTTATATTGTATGGAAGAACTGTAATGCATTAGCAACGTATCTGGTTGACGTGGTTTACTTGTGACAATTTCAAATTCAATTTAACACTACATTTTAGGTACTGAAAGTTTATACATGTTGAAGGCTTTGTTTATGCTGAGCTGAAATCTGTCAAAGACAATAGAGTCTTTGGAAGAGTTCAGACACTCTACAATATGGTCTTTTAAGAACGCACTCTGTATTTGAGGAGAGAAGCGGAAAGATGGGGATTGCAAGCAAAGAAAAACCCACAAAAAGCAAACCCCACTTGTTTCCAAAGCATGGGACTTCAACAAAGTTATTTTATTTCCTTAAGACATCATGTTCAGTTACATATGACAGATGTTTCTGTTTGCCATTTGAAGCTATTGCGTTTTCCAGTGCTTGTTAAGACCACCTTGAAGCTTATGTTCCTATTTACAACAAAATGAGCTTGTTTCTGCTGGGACAGAATTAAGTAAGCGTGCTCTGGCTTACAGCAGACTTTGAAGAAAGAGCACTCAGTTCTTGTATCAGTCCTCCTGCAATGATTTATCAGAAAAAGGCTGCTCTGCAAAACAACAGAAGGTCCAGGATTGACAACAAGATTTGCTTTCACAGTGAAAATATTCCAGTTCTTACAAACTTCAAGAAGCACTTCATACACTTTGTTGATCTCTATATGTTAAAGACCCAAGGTTTGCAACTGCCCCTGAACTGTGATCAGACTGTCTAAACAAGTCTGGATATCTACCATGAGAGAAAAACCAGCCAGTTGCCCTTTACTGTGTCTTTCAATTGGCATTTTTTTCCCCTTCAATCTGATTTTTCAGCTGAATTGTTAACTTAAGAGTTTTCATGGTTTTGCTATTACAGAAGTAAATTATTTAATCTCAAATGACATCAGTATTATAAAAATCTAGATGAACCAAAATGTTAATTATCTGCTTAGAATACCATGAAATTACCTCCTAGAATTTTAATACACTCTTAGAGCAGAGTTCATGAATTGCCTGTCCTGCACAGTTCCAGTGAAGACAAGTACCACTGTACTGTTCATACTTTCCTCATTTCACATTTTCCTTAGAAGATTACACTCTTACTGTGGTTCCTTAAGCAACTTTCTGCAATAACAACGTGCCCATAGGGATCCCTCGATTTTCTCACTGAGGTTTTCCTTAGGCTGAGTCCTCCTAGAAGATGGAAGCTTTTACTCATTGCTTCAGACAGCTCTTCAGGAGCACATCTTGCCTTCAGTATGAGTTGAGGATGAGGTGGCATCCACAACTGTTAGCTGCTTCCAATGCTTTCCTCACTCTCCCTCGGAAAGCATGAAAAGTAAATTTTCCCTTTAATTGGCAGTTTGCTGAATTTTTTACTGTTGCCATCACATGAATGCCATGAATTACCTAACAGCGTACTACTACTTGCTGTCTTTGCTGTGTAGCAAGCGCTGAAAATGCAAACGCACCAAGCAATACTTTATTCCTCTTCGAAATGGGCAATCTGCCATGGCACTGCACGGATGATTCACTCTTTATAGAGAATCATCTGTACGGGGAATTTGCCAACGCCTTGCAGCAGGCAACCAATCTCTATGTTAAACCCCATTTAAACATTAAAATAATAAAAAAAAAGAAAATGATTACAAGAAGCATATGAAAGCTATAAAGTACGGATATGAGAAGTTCGGAAAATGTTTTAACAGCAACACATACTGTCAGTCTGCAATACAAGGAAAAAAGCCAAAATAGATGAAGAAAGGAAGGCACACAGACAAAAGCTGATAAACCATAGTTGTGCTAATAACTGAGCTTCATATGTGGTCCTACCTCTTACCCTGTACTGCCCATGCTTACATTCAGGACCCAGACTCAAAATCCCTGCAGAAACACAGTACTATCTGAACTGCTGTAGTACTTGCATCATAATTTTAGATGGGTGAATGACACTTCACCAAGCTTTTGTCCTACTTTAACTTACTACTCATCACATCCAAGATAAACACCACTTGAAAGAATTACATAACAGCTGTGCCAGGAGGCACCTGCTTTAGTTAAGATAGTTTGGTAAGGATCTCTTTATTCATAAATATACATAATTTTCTTTATTTTCAGAAACCAAATTGATCGATGCTCTACAATCTTTTAGCTAAGTTATACTGAGGTTACACACAGTAACACCAGATGGTCTGCCAAAACTCAGACAATTCTCTAAAGCAACAAGCAGTCAATAAACACAAAGGAGAATTTTGTTCTCTTCTTTCCTCTGAAGACTGAACTGCTCAAAATACTTAAAAGCAATCCCTTCCCTCCTTGATTACTCCCTCTACTCCAAAGCAAGAGGCCTCACTTCAAGCACTACTATGTTTAAGACAACTTTTCTAGCAGCTGCCCTAGAACGTTTGCATGAGAATGTTTCCTGAATGGAAATACTTAAGCACTCACCCTGTCTGAAAATCCAACATTTTCTAAATCTACAGCTAATGTGGAAAGAACAATAAATCTGTACTTAGGACAGTCCTTCATAAAACAGCATCCAGATGGGATTTTTTGCAGTTCCATTAAAAATAAAAACCCACAACTTTTAAAGTTGTGGGTCAAGATGCAACAGCAGACAGTTCTTCTGGGAAGCTAAAGAACAAGCTCAAGAAGGCTCCATGTATTCCTCTGATGCTAAACACAAACAGCTATTAATTTCAAATTGCAGTAAATACATTTAGCAAAATAGTAAACAAAACTGTATCCTACAGCATTAGATCCAGAACTTCTCTAAACTCTATTCAGACAGTATCTTGCGTAAGCTTCCATACACGCCTCTGTTTGAGTATTTGACTATTTGAAATAAATGGTTGTTTTTTTCCAGAGACACTGTCCTCATACACTACCATAGACTGACCAGAACTCAGAATAGATTAACATCCAAAAGAAATTCAGCTGCCTTAATGCCTGGCCCTAGGTCTTGCAGTGGCCCATACCACTGTCTGTTTTGCTTGCCACAAGATTATCAAGCTTCTTTCAGAAAGACCATACTGAGACTCAGTGGTTTTTCAAAGTGCCTTTTATGGGAAAAAAACTGAACAATCCAGCTGACACAGGTATAGCTAAATAGTATGCTTTCTTCAGCAGTCTATCCATCTTTGGAATTTCCCATCTCTTTTCTCTCCTGTCCTCATATAACACTCCTAGTTGAATTTGCTCAACTACCTGTGCTTCAGTTGTTTTGGTAAATGGATCACCATGAAGACTACAGCAAGAAAAGACCTTTCTTTGAAGACAACATTGAAACTCAACCCACAACCACTTGTGCTAAAGGAACCGGTGGGTCAGTGGACAACAGTTGAATGAGTGGCTGCTGTGGAAGGCATCTGAGCAGAAAACTGAAATTTAAATCTACTCTCCTGCTGAAGATGGGGAATCCCAAAACAACACATTTAGCATGCCCTTGAGCATGCATTGCATGAATATTCATTTTTCATTACTGCAAGCACAACTAAGCTTATTTTAATCCTACTCCTATGTCATTGCAAAATAGCAGTTTAGCATATTCTATCACTTTGAAGGTGAGAGAAAGATGCTGAGCCCAGAGCAGCCTGATTTTGGGGATCAGTTTAAGACAAGTACAGCAAGATACTTTTTCTGCATTTTCAGAGAAAATTTTCCCTGATTTCACTCACAGATGACTGAACTCAGTCCTTGCAAAGGCCATTCTCAAGTTCCACGTGACTACCTACAAATTGGCAGAATTTTCTGACTGCCATACAGCTGTTTAGAGTTGCTTGTTAAGAGCCTAAAACCCAGCAAACTTTTAACAGTAATCAAACTATATAATAAACTGTACAATCAATATATCCAGGAGAGGCTGCAAAGAGATCCTTGTTTGTTGCAATTGTTTTTAGTAACACAGAAAATTACTGCTTTGAGTGAGTACACCAATGTTGGTGATTTTTGAAGGGAAAAAAACACACGTGCTTGTGAAAGCAGCTAATCCTGCTTGGTTTTCAAAAGAAAAATTCTTCTTGCCAAGTTTTTGTGAATGTCAAATGCATGTTTAACTTTCTATTTTCCAAGTTAGATAATTCACTTCCTAAAAGCTGTAATTGGGAGGGCAGACGTGAAACAAAGTAATAGTTTCTGGAAGGTACAATGCAACAGCTCCCTGCATAAGGTTGAAGGGAACAAGCAAGGTGATGCTTCACCAAGTGCAGAAGAACAAAATTAACAATCTGAGAAGCATTTAACAGTTGCACAAACAGAAGTTATTATATGTAAATGCATCAATCCCAAGGCATTCATCATGGCTTTAGATCCGGAGTTTGCGCTAGCAGAAATGTTGCATAATGCTAGGGAACAGAATGGGAAAAAAAGCAACAATGCAACAACGGCCTGCAGTTGTTTCTGAAAATCTGTTCAGACTGGATAGATTTTCCAACAATATCATTATCCTTGTCATCCTGTTCCCGTTCAATCATTTCCCATAAAAAGCACTTTGAAAAAACTATTGAGTTTCATTGTGGTCTTTCAGGAAGAAGCTTAATAATAAACTTGTGGCAGCTAAAATGAGAAGCAAAACAAGTTAGTTCAACAGATTTTGATATTTCAGTATTATTTTGGGAACATTGCTTTGTTTCTTCAAATCATTTTAGAGGAGTTTTACTGATAATTTCCACATAACAAGCAGATTTACAGCACCCCTTACTCAGAATTCTTCCTTTCCTATAACATCATGCTCAGTGGGGAAAATGAAAAATAAACCATAAGTTTGGGCTTTATAATAGTTAATGTTTATGACTTCTTTAACCCTCAAGGTAAATGGACATTGCCATTTCGGAGAACACATACACAAGTTTTATTACACTTTTCAGTACAATATATATATGCCACATAAAAGGACATAGCTGGTCCTTATTTGTATGTTTATTAAAATAACTAAAATCAGTAATAAAAATGTGAACATTATATATATAAAATCTATTTTTAAAGCCATCACCAAAGTGTAGTCTCTGTAAGCACAAAAACACAGTAGTTTTCTACCTTGCATTCTTTATCATCCTTCTCAAAACCAGCTTCCCTCACATGAAATACAGCAGGCTGCCATGCTAGACTTCCCTACAAATCAGCACTTTGAACTCTCTGCACTGAACTGCAGGGAACTTCCAGGCTTCAGTTTGCTTTACGTGAATATAAGCAGGAGAGTAATTCTATCCCAGCTGGCACACACCAATACTTCCCAAAAATTCCATAGTGGGTGGCCACATATTTACACATGTGAATGTTTTATACAGTTTAAACATGAAAAGCCCACAATTATATGACACAGTGCATCTTTTTAAATAAAGTTGTGCACCAGTCAGTAAGCAAGGGGTGAGGGGTGAATAACCAAAGGGTGAAGCATATGCTCAAATAGTTCTGCCAATACCTTGTGAAGGCATTTAGAACATTTTGACCAAGACTGTCTAAATTTGTCAAACTTTTTTTGTTTTTCCAAGTTACATTTTTTCTTGCAACTCTTGGCACTGAAATATTAAGTTCCACACAGAGCATTTCGTGAGAGAAGCAAAAAAAACCCCTCCTTCCTTTGTTTATTATATGGAAGGAAAGCACTAGTGTCTAATATGAATACCTCAGCACAGGACAACAGAAAGAAGATACCGTAAAAACAAACACACAAAAAAAGATGAAATACATCAAGTCACAACAAAACACTGAGTGTGGTAATAGCTAAACATTCACTCCATGCAGTACAAGTGCAGATAAAGAATTATAAGCGTGCTAGAGTAAGGTTATTTAGTTGGGAGAGGAAGGTAAGTCTTTCATTCAAGTCTTTCATTTATCATTCAAAATACTGTAAATGAGTACTGCTGAACAAGAACAAATATTCTAATCAGGAAAGTCATTCAGGAAAAACCTGCAGAGAAAACGCAAACAGAATTAATCATAGCTCCAGGAAGCAAAATGATGCTCAAAAGCTTCTGGATGCCTTTGTCACTCCTTCACGGCTCTCAAGTTATGACAAAGATTAGTAACAAACATAATTGTTTCCTTTCCAATAGTTATGTTTTCAATTCAACAGAACACACTGCTTATGACTAAGGTATTACTGAGAAGGGGCCCCATCCCACTTCAGGGCCAGTTCTCTTTAGTATTTTTATAAAAGATCCAGATGCAGGACTTGAACGCATCTCAAACAAGCTTGTGGACACCACTGATTTGGTATGGGCTGTTAACTCCCTCAAGGGCAGAAGGGCTTCTCTTCTTGACAAATTGAACAGCTGGACGAACACCAATCCCATGAAACTTAACAAGACCAAGTGTCAATTCTACATCCAGTATGGAAAAATCCTGGCTACATGTACAGACTGGGGGTAAGAAACTGGAGGAGCAGCCCCACAGAAAGCAATCTGGGGGTTCTGGTAAGTTGGAACTGAGTCAGCAATGTGTCAGCAGCCAGAAGGTGCAGCCGTGCCCTGGGGTGCCCCAGGCCCAGCACTGCCAGCTGGGCAAGGACAGGGCTTGTTCTGCTCTGCTCTGTGCTGGTACTGCCTCACCTTGAGCACTGGGTGCAGGTTTGGTTGCCATAACATGCAGAGGGCACTCATCACAGCTACACATGCACTGCTCTACAAGAAGGCTGATTCTGAAAGAGTAATGCTGGCACCTTTCCCACCACGCCTTTTCCATGGAAGTCTCATGTCAAATAAGGAAATACGTTCCTGTCATACAACATACATATGTCTTGAAAAATCTGAACAGGAGTTGGAAAACTTTCATGATTTCTCTCCTCCATGCCCAGGACTCAGGTAAGCTGAGCTCTGAGTAAGTCATAAGGCAACAGAACACCTGCTTTCTAGGTAGAACACTTTCATTTTTTATTTTTTTAAAATCTGTGAATCGTGCTCCAAAAGAAATGCTGTTTTGTGACATGATTAGTAGCTAGTTTAGACTTCTTGTTTTCCAGCTCTAATGCAAATGAAGCAGTGCACAATATGCCAGTTCTT
>JAOWBP010004330.1:3996382-4016082 GCA_028571105.1 Tragopan temminckii
AAGCTGGCTGGTATGTTTAAACGACTACGGTCTTTCACCACCCCCCCCCCCCCCCGTTCTTCCCTTTCCTTTGCTACAATCCAGCATGCAGCACAGAGGCCAGTTGCATCCTCTCAAGCAGGTATCTGTAAGCTGCTCCAAAGTACAAAATCCTCATGCAGTTGATGTGCTCACATCACTGCGACACATCCTTTAAGGAAGAGGTCTCCTAAAACACCAGTGGGCACTGATTTAGGGACTTTATCAGACTCCTCAGGATTTCTGAAAGAGCACCAGCTGCCAAATCTTTCATTCTCTGCCTAATGAAGTACCAGCAAGGTCAGATAGTGCACTAGCTGTATTCTGCCCCTCCAAGCAATGGAAACACAAACAGCACAGTGATTTCAGCCCTCTCTGCCAACTAGCACATGAAGAGTGGTGCTTGCAGTCCCTCCCCTTCCTGCCCAGCTCTTTCCTCTGACCCTTTCACTCCTGGCTGTGGCTGGGAAGTGAAGTAAACAGTGAATCTGGTGAAGGACTACACAGTCAGTGGGGAAGGGACAGATTAGAAATAATACAATTTGCAGCAGGGCTGCATCACCCCACAAGGGAGCCCTAGGTTCTGTCCCATTGCATCCCACTGGTACACCCACTCTGTCTCTGCTCTGGTACAATTCTATAGGCAACAAAGCTGGGGCTTCCTCACTTTTTAAAGACTGAAACACACATTTGCTTTCAGAGTAAGTTAATTTACATACCATGCTGCAGCTGTAAAACATTTGCTAACGAATGGAGCTAATTAATAGAACTGTAGGTGTCTGGTTAATTCAGCTGTGAAGGGTTATTGGATGCTCAGTAGGAACCTCTTGAATGACAAGCGTAACCTCACCCACTGTGCAGCTGTGGTCACACTAATTCTGTTATGATTGAAGTCATTTACAAGAAGTGAGGCTTCAGCTGCAGTCAGCACTGATGCTATTTTCAACAGCCAAGAAAGAATCATCCCCTAGGGCAACACACTGACCGTATCTAGCCATCAATACTCTTCACCCAACCTGTACTTAATCCTCCTCTGTACAATGCGTTCACCTCCTAGACCTTCTCATTCAGATCCAGTGTCAGCCTTTCCTATTGTGCTCTCATTCAGTCCCTGGTTCTCCTTCTGCCCCTCCATTCATGGTGCTGTCAGTTGTGTGAGCAATGCATTTATTAGTTTCCTCTAGTTTTGAGAAAAAGCCTGAATAACAGCAACCAATTTGGACTCTGTGCACCTTTCTGTGCACAGTGTAAGCCAACAACTGCGTGTGCAGTGGGTTTCAAGGATGCTCTGGTTACTCAGAAGCACCATTCCAGACCCTTAATTTGACTAAGACTTGACTAAGACTCACTGATTTTCTAACACTCCATGGAATAGTCTTGTTTGGTTATTTCTTGAGCTGCCCATGAGCCATCACTGTTCAGGCAACATAGAGAGATTGGGGGATGGAAATAGTGTATCCTATGGACTCTTGGCATGGAGGTAGTTTAGGTATGGTCTGTAACTTCATCACTCGTGAATTCAGGAGATGAATGTGCTACAGGAAGAGTAAGGCTACTAGCTTCTTTCATTGCTCTCCTCAGATAAAAACTAGTAAACCTTCTTGCTAGATCCCTTGCACATATTCTAGTACACAGTCTGTTCAGAAATAGTTTTTGACAAATATTTCATAGATTATTTTCAGTTTTCTGTCCCCTTTAGACTCCCAGCTATCCTCACCAGGTAAGTTGTTCACGACTGTACTTTAGACATCTGACAGTTGCAAATCAAAAGCTTTCAAAGGCAAACGCTTGATTGCCAATGGGGCAATTAGATCTCTAGGTTAGGTGCCTAGATGATGCTTTGTGGATGTTTCCCCAGGTTTCTCCCTGTTTGCAAGAAGGCCAGATGTAAAACAAAGTGAGCCATGAAAGCTTTACAAACATAACATAGCAATTACCTTCTGCTTAAAGCAAATTCAAACAACTGCTTTCAGCCAGGAGATAGGAATTTCCCTCTATCTAAACGTGTGGTTACTCAGTAATTGTGATGAATGGAAAACCTATAACTGTCCTGTGACTAAATGTACCACATGCAAGGTGTTAGCTTACACAAGTTCAGGTCTTTTTGCTGTGTAAAGGCAAGAAAAATGGAAGACCAGGAAGAATTCTAATTTTGCAGGAAAAAAAGAATATGCCTGTCAGACTGACTTCACAAAACTGGCAGCCAAGAGATGCTTTCACCAGACAAGACAGCTCAGTAGCTGGAGAGCAGGTGCTGTACTCTATAGCACTCTTCTGGTCCACAGCTGTGCAACACATCACGTACTATCACCTATAGAAGCCTGGCATGTACTACACTGGTATAATTACATGCAAAGAAGATGGTGCCTTTCTCAAAGGCAATAATTTCAGTTCCAGTATTCTCAGCCCAGCACAATTGGTAAACTAACGTGATTTCCATTTTCTCCCCAGAGTTTCTAGCTGCTGTAAATTTTCTCATGGCTTGCTGTAGAGAAGAAGCTAATGACTGGCTGAGCTCTGCTAAAAGGCCATGCGAGTGGCTGCTCCATGTAAGTTGCTACAGTTCTCCCTACAGACATCAGTTTAAAAAGTCCTGATGTGTGACAGCATTTACAAATATCATTCTTGTAATTTATCAGATATGCCTAAATAGTCCTCCACGTTTCCATTCAGTTAAATTAATTTTATAAAGGCTGCAATGAGAGAAAGAGCTAAGAAGGAATTCCTGACCAGCCCAGAAGGTAGAGATGCCTAAATCATCTCAAGACTTATGCACAAACTGTTTTATAGCAGTCAGTTTGATGTTGCAGACCACGTTTGCATATACTTTCAACAGTAAAATACCAGGGTCTACAGAAGCTGTGAGGTGTAACAGATGCTCCAGTTAGCCACAGCTGTGCCTGGGATAGAAAATAGTTTGAACAGAAATTCAATCTGTGGGTGAACTGCTGCTGCAATGAGACTTAACTCTGAACTCCAAACAGAGGAACTATCGTTCTACAATTCATTAATTTTGCCTAATATAGCACATATAGAATGTAAATTTGTAAGTAGTTTGGGTGACATGGCAGCTTAGACTGGTGGAGAGAGCCCTGTTCTAGGCATCAGAAGCCTTAGTTTCATTCTAGACTCTGCCAGCATGCTGTTCTGTACATCACACTGATTTACCTTGTAATCTCATCCCAGCTTTTAACTGTATGCATAAATTAGACTGATCTTTCACAGCACAGAATAACAGAATGTGTTTTTCCTTTTGGGGACCATTTGGCAACACTGCAAGGGTTTCAGTAACAGAGTACTCAGTTAGGGGAAGTTTTTTTTTTCTTTTTTTTTTTTTTTCCAGTTCAGTATGGTCTATTTTCTGGCCACTACAGCTGCCCTTCTGAAACCACAACTTCCTAAAGCACAACTTTCTGACAGTAGGATGACAGTCTCTGGATTTCAGCTTTGAGTCCATATATCTCCCTGTGCCCTCAATCCCCTACCTGTGCAATGGGTATTGAGCTCCAGTCCTCCAAGACTGTAATATAGACACATGTTTAGGAGCAGCCTTGGGGTACAGAAATACAAAACAGCAAGAAGGATTTGCTGATTATTTTCTCAAATGTCTAAGTAGTGTTCTATATCTACTTTTAAAATCAATGTGCCTAATGAGGAAGAAGTTGTTCATGTGAACTCTGCAGCTTGTACAGCATATCTTTTTATTATACTGTGGAACTAATAAAACCCAGTAATCCTTCTTCCTGATAGCTGTAAATCTATATACTACGCAATGTCATAGATGTTCTTTTCCAAGTTTAATACAACAACAAATTCAATCACAAATATTGAAATAGCAGGGGACTTCAAATCTGCATTAAGACACAAATGAAGACAACAGGTGAGGCTATATCTATACATTGAGTGAGGACTCCACACTGCAGGGCTTCTGGATGGCTTTCTCAGTCATTCCTGTTATTTTACCCTTGTTTTCCTACAGATCTCATTTTCTTTGCAATTTCAGTGCAGTTTTTAAGCAGACTGTTATTCAAAGAATGCAGTAAGGTCTCACATCTGTGCAAAATACATTTTGAGATGGCAAGCCCAGACAGATGTTAGCAGTGACACTTCCACTGCGGATAAATAATCTCTGTGACTCCTTAAAATTTATGGCACCACATCTCCTCTGCCTGGCCTGAGCTTCTCACGTGAGCAAAAGGAAAAGCTGACTGCTGGCACTGTGTCCTGTGGCGGTCACACAGTGTGCTAACCGTTATCTGCCAGCACTGTGTACAAACACAGCAGTGCAAAACACGACCTGACAGTGTACACCAGGCAGTGGAGATGGCCTTTGAATCAGTTCATGGGCACACGTGTAGCGCCGCTAGCTTGAATGCTGGATTGAAATGCCAGGTTCAAGTCATGACCAGAGCTCTTCAGAGTTTCTTACAGAGCCCAGCTCAATCTGCTGAAGCCAATAGGAACTGAAGCAAGCTGAAAACTAATGGTGAGAGAAAATGTTTTCTTGCTAAAGGATAATTTTGTGCAAAATGCAGACTGTGGCATGTCAGAAGAGGCTGGAAAGCATCCTGGGAGGCTGAGAAATTTTGGAAGGAGGCAATGCATCTGAGAGAGCCAGAGAAAACATGACCTGGGTTTTGAAAGAATTGCATGGAGGGATCAAGAGCTGTGAGGGCATACAGGTGAGACTACAGCTGGTGAGAGAACCACGATGAAAGAGGAGTCTCAAGTGCAGAATAGCTACGCAGCTTGTTTAGAGCTATTTACTCTGTGATCCAGATGTGTTACACAAATCAGCATACTCCTAAAGCTGCTCTGTGTCTACTGACGATGGTTAAGGCCTGAGCCCTTTTTGAAGAGTTGGAGAAGCCCATTAATTAATTGCCATACAAACTTCTGTTGGTCCAAATTTTTCAAGCTTGGATTTAGCACAGGTCAGTGTTAACCACCTCTACTGCCTGAGCTGAAATATGCACTCTTTTCTATTGAAGCTTAAACCACATTAAGTGCACAATTTTGCAATTAACATAATGTGCTGATCATAGGGGAAAAAAAGGAGGGGGAAGAGACACCTATTAAACACCTTCATAACACAGTGTCTTTTTAAATAATCTAGAGCAAAGTATTTATGAACATCCCCCAGCCTGAGTCATAAAGCCTTTATGTAGCAGGCAGATTATGAAAGCAGCTCGGTCTCACCAGCTATAAAATTTACTGAAGTTGTTGAATTTTAAGTAGTGTCTATTGAGTTAGGTGGTCATTCATTCCTTTAGATTAGGACAGCTTTGGCCAAAGTTCAGCTTGCAAGGTTCAGTAAAATAGCACCTCACAAAGTTCTTGCAAAATATACAGCTTTGACCTGCAAAGCCCACATGTCACCATGGAGAAACAGAATAAGGGAAAAGAAACCAAACTCAGAATAACTGCACTCCACTCACTTTTACTTCAAACTCCTGCAGGTACTACTTTTCCTTAGTTGTATAAGGAGATGCACAGACTGCACAGTGTGTCCCTGCAGCTCAGCTGGCACTGGCACCCACATGCAAGAAAAACAAATCCGTTCCTTTTAATTCAAGTCCATCCTGCTTCCACTGATTTCCTGTCCTCCAGCACAGTTCAGTTCCTAAGAAGAGTTGCACAATACAAATACACTGTTGCATATGCTAACAAAATAATTGACCTGCCATGAAAAAGCTGGCATAAATACTATCTTCTCTTGGTAACTCCTAAACAGCTAAATTGCATGAGGTAATGTTGTTTGCTATTAATGCCTTTTTAAAGAGATATAACGCCCACAAATCTAAACGGAACAACTGGTGACCTGCTGCATGCACAAATAGCATATTTTACCATAGAACAACTGCAGCACTGCACCAGAACCAAGGCAGTTAAAGAACACAACTCAGTCACACTCCTCTACACTCCTCTCTCATCTACAGTCCTCCAAGAAATTAAATGCAGAGAAGGGAAAAGAGTGTCATCAAATAATACTTGCTAATGTTTTTAATGGAACAACCAGCTTTTCACTGAACTCAGATTTTGCTTTACAAATCAGCTCAGGTTTTCTGTTCTGGATGGTTCAATATGAAGAGTTTTGAGAAGGATGAGCTAGTTGATGTTCCACATCTGGTCAGATGTTATTAATTTTTCCATAGGCTTAAAAGAAATAAATATCTCCATATGATTAAGTTGGAGCGGCAACTTGCACGTACTAGCCCTGCCTAGGAACACTCCAGTTTGTGATAGATACTTCACTTTAGGAAATGGAGCTGATAGAAGTGAGTCCAGGAAAAGGAATCCAGCTTCTGCAGAGAGAGGTGTACACAGGAGAAAGAATGATGATTAAACTGCGAATGATGTAAATTCCAGCAATGATTCTGGAGCAAGGCCTAAACCGCAGGATTTCTCAGACTCAGAAAGCAATCTAGCTGTGGGTTGCACACCTGCCCAGTTCAGCTTTTTGCACAGACACTGCATCACCTCCCCAGAGCAAAGCCCCTTCCCCTCCACTACAAAACCTTGGAGTGAGGTAAAATGGACTCAAACCTCTTCCTTTTGTAGCACTGTGTCTAGGTGGAAACAATTGCTCTGACCTCAAAATAAGTAAAAGAATAAAATAATTTCTGCTCCTCCCAGGAGCAAAAACACAAAGAGGAGAATTTTCCAAGAAGCACATGCTTTTGTGAATTTCTACTAATCTGTTTTACCAAAGTTGAAAGAGCTTTGCTGCTGATCACAGTGCAGCAAGGGCAGAACTAGACTGTGCACACGTCAGGCTAACACAATGTTAGTCAAGAGCCTTGATTTCAGAACAAAGGCTTACTCATTGTACAATGACCCATCACATAATGCCACCTGGCCCGCACTAGTCTGCTCTGACTGTAAAGTGCAAAGCGGCTCTGACAGTGACAGAAACAGGATGTTGGTGGCTGACAGGAAGTTCAGGTGTGTGTAAGAAAGAAGCGCTTCCTCACAGGCTCTGGTGTTTGCATCTATCAGAAATTGTGTGACCTAATTTAGGAGAATCAAACTGTGCATCAGGATATTAGTCTTCTACTTGCCACCTCATCAGAGATAAATTTGAATTTGCTGTTGCTGGTGCTCAGATATGTAGCAGCTCCGTTCTGGTTCCTTTGATCACAATGTGAGTAACAGAAGTTCTAAGAGTTGAGGAATTTGCTCTTTCCCTCATTCAATTTTGAAAAAGCCCAAAGGATATGGCTAATAACCATAGTCATATCTGGTTCAGGATTTTCAGATTTGATTATTAATTTTCTCAGAAAAATTATTTGTCAGAGAATAGCATTGTTTGAGCATGCTTTTGTTAGCGTTTACTGAGAGCTTTTCCTTCCCCTGTTCTGTTCCTCTGTTTCACAGAAGACTCTTTCATAATTGCAGCCCTTTCATTCCCTATTTCATATATGCCTTTCCAAAAACACAAGGGACTTCAGGCTTAGGTACAGACACTTGATCAGCTGCTCTGACACATGATTTAAGTAAGACCTATTGAATCTCCCATGCCGAGGACAAAGCCCTTTTGAAGTTCTTGGTTGCTCACCCCCCGAGGAAACAACAGCACATGTTTATGCTGCTCAACATAAATTTTGTTATTTGCTTCTGCAACCTCATTCATGGCTATAGGTGTGGTTTTTGTGTAATCAGACAACCTGATCTGCTTTGGGCCCTGAATGATGGAGAAGTTCTTCAGAGTGAAACAGCCTCTTTTCTCCTGCAAGCAAACAGACCAATGCACAGTGCCAGAGCTGTGTATACCTGGAGGACGCCTTGTCCCACAAAAGGCCACTGCTCTCTTTTGTTGAGGTAGCAGGAGGAAACCAGAGAAACATTTATATTATATTCCACTAAAGCCCTATAAACCTAATAGCTGGACTTTGACCAAAACTTAGATACCATTTTGTATGGAAAGAGGCTCAGTTTGTCTATATAAACCAGCATTTACAGAGAACTTTCTACAGTGGCAACAGAAGGAAATCATGTCACAAACCTTTTCCCTCCTCTGCTCCACTCCAATAACACTTAAGAAGGCTATCCACAATTGCATTCAATCCATGGGATGGGAATCCCCTTTAAAAAAACTCTGCTGGCTTCAGATGCGTTGTAAAACTTCTGCATTGCAATCAGTCATCAAGTAAACAAGACAGAGAAAGGGCAGAGAGATGAGGGCAGCTGTCGTAACTCTTTCATGCTCCAACAGCTGGAGAAGCTGGAACTGGAGGAGCTGTGCCCTTGTCTGTAAGAACTAGGGGATTTCCCTACCGTTTCCGAGGAGAAATCCATAAGGAAATATACTGTGGCATTTCCCTATGTCCCCTACTGTGGAATTTCTGAAACAGTCATTACACAAGTTGTGAAATCTGCCCTGTCCTTTCAGAGGAGAAGGGGGTGAATATGGACCCACGGAGCTGGATGACAGCAGAGGACAGAGCTAGGAGGTCTTCCTCACCCTGTGCCTCTATAGGTCCCTGTGGGAAGTTCTGCAGCACAGGAAGAGCTGGCTCTGATGCAGCTTGCTCTGGCTCCCAGCACGCATTAGTCATTTTGGTTTGGTAATGGTCCAAAGGCAGCCACCCAGCTACCCACTGATAAGCTTGAATCTACCTGCCAGGGATGTAACTTCTGACAGCAGGAGTCCCAGGCACTCATGTCACTGCCAGGAGAAAACAAACAGGAGGAGGTGTGTGTGGTGTGTTCTGCAAACACAGACATGTGATGTGCTGAAGATGTTTTCCAGATCTGAAGAGGCAAGGGTACTCAGGTACGTGGGAGCAAAAGTGAAGATCACTGAGGCTGTTTGAAAGTAATGACAAAAATGCCATTAGAAAGGTGGTGCACATTCACTCACTACTATGTTGCTATGTGGAATATCCATGATTTTCCTTATGATGGTGAGTTGATATGACAGATGCATTAGTCATGTAAGGTGTGAAAAGGTCTCATTTAATCAAAAGGATTGATCATTTCATCTTAGGGACATAGTTTAGTGGGCAATATTGGTGGTAGGTGGATGGATGGATTAGATGATCAAGAGGTCTTTTCCAGGCTTTATGGTTCTATGATTAAAGGCAATTGCTTTATTCATTCATTCATGGCAGATCACACTTCTCTTCCCACCTATACTAGATTTCTTTCCACCTCCCTCCTAGAGTTATATAAGCACTAAAGTGCCTTCGGTACATTTGTGTAACATATGTATTGTGCTGGGTGACTGATCCTCCAAACTGAAGTTATCAAGCAGGTAAAGGCAGACTCAGTGAAGAAGCAGACTCACTCATACTGCACGTGTGATCCCCACATGAAGTGTCAAAGGCAGTCTGAAGGACTTAGTTCAACTAGCTTGTCCTCAACAAAATGGGCACTACAACCTTCTTTGAGTTGCTCTAAGTAAGAACATGCCTACTCTTAGGACACTAGGCCAGCCTGGTAAGTCAAACTAGTCCCAGTCGATATTTTGAATTGCTGAAAATGATTTTAGCTTTTCTTGTGAGCCAGTATCTAAAAGGCTGCCAGCTGCCTATTTTGCACAATAGAAACAATATAGGCAGGGTGCCTTTTAAAAAGCAATTTAAGAGCAAGGCATTGCAGACAGCTGACACAATCCAGTGACTTCTGTCTACAGCTTGGCCTTTCCCCGTCCCCATCCCTGCTCCTGGGCCATCGAATCCCACCTCATCCTTTGTAATGGTTCCTAAACCCTTTAAGAGCCAAGACAATCTGCTAAGTCAGGGATAAATCCAGTGATTTCACATTAGGGAACTGAAATGACTAAAAGAAGCATCCAAGAAATGCCAGAAAGTGCTAAATTATGGCAGGAATATGTGGCTGGGATAGATTGTAATCTTTCAAGCTTTTAGTACAATTGGTTGTTCTGTTACTTGTGCTAATCTCCATACTGCTATATATAAGAAACTCCTCTGTGTATTAAAGAACACCGAGAGCTTCTAGGAAGTACCAGCTCCTTGCTGCCTTGCTTGCCAGATCCAGCAAATCAGTCATGCAGAACATCAATAAAAGACAAAATTCCCAATCTACATCAGAGCCACTGAATGGCTGTTGTGGGAGTGTACTGTTGAGTTTGGCAGGATCAAATTGGATATAAAACGCTGAACTGACAGCATGCACCCAATAGCTGAGAGAAATCGGAGTCTATTAGTAAGGTAGGAGCCACAAATGAACGTATATCGTGACTGCTTTTGTTAATATTCCACATAGAGGGAATGGCCTTCCTGCCAATAGAAGTCTGCCAACGAAAGAGATGAGTGTAAAACGTACCTTCCTGGAGCGTTAAGGGAGAGAAAGTTAAACACTGAACTCAGACTTCATTGGAAAAAAAATAAAAAAAAAAAGAAAGAAAGAAAGAGCAGAAATGGATGCAATTAAAGCCTGGTTCTTATGGAGTAAAATAAAAAACTGAGAGAATGAAAGCATGCCACTGACTAATCCAAGAACATTTCAGATTTACAGTGAACTGCATTAATAAGCAATTCAGAGTTAAGTCCTCAGTTTTCCCTATTCTTTTTTAGGCAAAATTCCCATAGAAGTTGTTGCAGAGATCTGACAGCTATTGCAAAACTGAATTCAAAAGAGAACACAAAAAGATTTGAGTTTGGGCTGAAACACACCTCTTGCACAAAAAACAACTGGCTAGAGGAAACCAGCCTATTTTATTGGTGTAATGACATCTATGAATAAGAATTCACAAGCCTTCTGCACTGGGTCAGACTGAATGAGCTACTTCATGTGTAGGGCACAAATTTCTGTTAAGAAACGGGGTTCTCCCCAGGGGAAAGACTGCTGCTGAGCAAGAGCCTGAGGATCTCATGCAAGGGCCATGGCAACAGAGGGAAAGAAACAGAGCTTGTGAAGATTTGGACCTCAGAGCAGGAAAAGAACAGCAGAGGCTTTCCTGAGCCTGCAAAGAAGCAAAACTTCAGGGCCAACAGCAGGTACATACAAGGACCGCCACGAAGCTTCCTTTGCATGGCAACACACACTGGATGACTTCAGCGAATGGTACATACAGGCACACAAGTCAATATTGAGTTCTTGGAAAACTGGGAAGAGGAGGAAGGGTGGAGGGAAGCAACAGTAACTTTTTTTTTTAAACTTACTGGAATCCAAAATCATCTTCACAGAAAGTGTGTTTGGTTACTAGAGAAGGAAGGTGATTGTTGCAATCTGCCTGTTAGTAATTCCTTGAATAGAGGAGCAGCCTTAAGGCCAGTGCGCACTTATTTTCTTGCATAGGAGCTATTAAACCCTTCCACCTTGCTTTTTCTAAAAATTTTTTTTTACAATTTTACCTTTGGATCATACCAGAGGTCGGTGTGTCTTCAAGAGAAAGCTGGGAGCAGCAGTGAGCATCTCAACAGGGAATGTTTTCCTCAGGCACGGGAGCAGCAGGGAGGTGTGGGCTGATGCTGGCTGCCTGCTTCTGCTGTGCTGTGGTTACTCCTCCTGGGTGAAGAAGATAGCATAGATTTAATGAAGGGGGAAAAGGGGCTACAGTTATCCTTGCAAGCTCTGACTCAGCTAAACAACTGCACTCTCACAAGATGGCCTTGCTTTATCCCAGTGCAACCAAATAAGATCTTGTAGGGCTGGGAAAAGGTTAATTCACTTTCCACTGTGTAATGACACACATCTTTGACACAAAGATCCTTACCAGGCTCATACACGCATCTCTATGGTCTGTTTTTAGCAGGACCTGTTATGTCTATGCTTTCTAAGGCTGCTGCACCCAGAGCAGCAAAAACTTCAGCTCTCCTAGGACACACAAAAGGGACATAAGGCAGAGATTTACTTGTGCCCATATGTGTGCAAAAAGTGACAGCACAATTTGTATGAGAAAGCGGGCAGTGACCTACAAGTCTGACATGAAATAGGATACTACCATACAACAGCAGAATGTTCCCAGCAAAGCTCTGGGTAAGTGACTGATCAGCTTGTGAAAATATTTTAATTGGATTTCACAGCTATTGTCCAACACGCTCAGAAATATTTGAATAGAAACATGCAATATGGCATTTCTCTGCAACACCCTCTCTCCATGCTGATAGCGCAGTAACAGCCGATGCTGCTAAGTAGTTGTTTCAGAAGAGATACAGGAGGTCAGCTCAACACAGAGATGACTGTAACTTTCAGTAAAGCACTCACTCAGTGAGCCGAGCCTGGGATGTGTTGTGCTTTTGTAGTTCAAAGACAGCGTCTCTGTGTGCGCGCTTGGCTTTTAACACCACCCTTCCATGTGATTAAAGAAAGCCACAAGAAAGAGGTTTCTACATTATTACCTCTTCCTGGAAAACAAACCTGCCCGTTTCCCCGAAGTTTGCTGGTACAGAATTATATAGCTTTAAAGGCACCCAGACGTTTTGGCTGCCCATCCACTTGCTGTCGTCATTATCTCTGTGTTACTTTACCTGGAACTTAACAATCCCTCGCTCCCTCTCCTCCTGGTTTTCAGTAACTCTTCAAAACGAAAATCAATAGTCTTCCTTTTACCCCAAGGTACAACTTTCAGATAATCACGTCCTATTGTGCAGCAGCCGCTTGGAGCCTCTGCAGCAGAAATAGCCCTTGGATGAAGAGTTTCCAGTAAAGAAGCTGTCTTTTTCTAGCATCTCACTGTTTAGTCATAATACTGGTTTAGATCAACACAGGGTTTTTATCAGGTGATACCTCAATGGCAACGTTAAGAATACTCGAAGATTTTTTTTTTAATTATTTCTTCACATTAGAGACACTAAATTATCAAAGACTTTTTGAGTCAATGGATTTCATTCCTGTCAGCCCTTTAATTAAAAGAAAATAACCTCAAAGCTCTTATATTAGGAGAGCTGCATGTGTAATTTCAGTTTCTGTTTTGCTACTAGCAGGCTTGTAAATGGGTTATAGCAAACTTACTTCTGTTTTACAAAACCTGTCATCATGATGGATAAATGAGAGGTCTCAAGAAACTCCCCGCATTTCCCTCCCGGGAAGTGTCAGGTTGAAGAGGAAGAGCCAGTGTTGCAAAACTCCGGATGCAGTTTAACACATTTTCTCAGAGGACAGTGCCAGAGTCTCAGCTGCTGCAGCTCTGGGGCAACCTGCCTGATGCAACCGTGTTGCGGGAAGCGCTGGATCCTTCCCTGGAGATGCATGGCACAAACCCAAAGAGCTGCATGCTGGAATGAATGTGCTATGGCCGATGCTTCCTACAATTCAAATGGCCCAAAACATCAGATGATGTTCCCTCAGAGGGAAGCCAGGCTGCATTATGCACAAAGCTTGTGAAGTGCTGGCATTATGAGTGGCACCTGGAAAAGATGGAAGGGGCGTATTCTTAGAAATAGGGTTACAGAGCTGCAGGACAGGAAGGTGTGGGCAAAGGGTTGCAGCGATGCAAGCTGCAGCATTTTATTTGGGGCATTTAAAAAAAAATAAAAAAAGTTTGGCTCATCTGTTTTTTGAAATCTTATCTATATATTCATGGTACAGATCGAGCGATGGCTTTGTGGTATATTGCAGTACAGCATTACAAATGCAACTCACTGTCCCTTTGTCCATCAGACAAGAGGCACCCTGCAAAGCGTCTCCTTTCTCCTCACCATCAACAAGCGTGGGCTGTTTCCTTCAGTTTTCTCTCCTTAAGTTTTACTTGAGTGACTTGCCATAATCACAGAGCGAGCCAGCAAGAGCAGAAGGAGCAGCTGAAGATGGGAATTTTGACTATACCAGAAATTTAAGAGATACAAAACTTTCCGCTAAGAGACTCATAGCCATAATGCATTTTGTGATTAAGCTATTTTAGGTAATCTTAGATTTCTAACAGGAAATTGTTGTAATTTTTCTTTCCTTTTCCCTCTGAGACTTCTGCTGCTGTGTAGAGGAAAATGGGGTTCATAAGCAAAGAGCTAAAAAAAAATGAACAGCAAAACCTGTCACCATTGTCAATGTTCAGTTAGGCCAACTACCAACAGACACCCCCAAAACTTTCCTCATCGTTCCCTGGCTGAAGAATGCTCTCCTTCAAAAAGCTGCAGTGAAACTGTCCTTAAGACAATTTTGTATACAAGGAAGGGCTCAAACGCCAGTGAAATGCATCCTTGGTGGGACACTTGAAGATTTAACAAATGGATTCATGTGATGTCAACAAAACCATAGCCTGAAGAGAGGCTGGTGGCAGGTTTCAAACACAGCTCTGCCTCTGGAAAACTACAGCTGATCTCAGCAGGAGGAGTGGTGCATAGGTTTTCTTTTTCCTCTAGAGCAGTCATATTCAACATGAATGGTTCAGGCTATGAGAGCTGTGCTGCAGCTACACCTATAGCAGCCTACTTGTATTTTAAGATTTTTTCCTCCACATACACTCACTTTGGTCTCCCGTTATTACACAGGATCACAGCATGGCTGAGGCTGGAGGCACGTAAGGATCCCTCTGCCCCAGCACTGCCCCAGCAGAGCCCTGCAGAGCAGGGCCCAGCCCCACGGGCAGGCGGCTTTGGGAGAGAGCTCCAAGGAGAAGAACCCACAGCCTGTGGGCAGCCTGTGCCAGGGCTCCGGCACTGCACAGCATAGCAATGCTGCCTGACAGGCAGAGGGAACTGCTGTGCTCTGGGCTGTGCCCACTGCTGCTGGGTACCACTGGGAAGAGCCTAGGAAAGCAAGGCTGTGTTCCAGCTGTGGAGCCCAGGGAAAGTGCAACCACTTCAAATCATTTGCTAAGCAGTTCAGGCAAGATGCCTGAGAACAAGGTAAAGAAGCAAACCTCTCTTTAGTGCACATGCAGACTGATTATACAGTCAAGAATACATGTAAAGCTAGAGATCTATGTAGCAATAAGTCACTCAGTTGGGTGTCTGCTCATTCAAACCAGAATTACGCTACATTGCCCACAATCCATTAGAGACAGAACAGCTTAATTGAAAACAATCTGGTGAGAAAATCATTTTGCTCAGATGTATGTGGCTGACACAGTCCCAAAATAGCCTCAATAAAACTCAGTAAACTAAACAAGTATCCCCATCGGTGTCGATTTCTGCAAAACACAGGACTCTGAAATCACCTCAGCTGGTGGCTGTGATAACCACTAATTGGCACAAACACTGTTCACCCTGCTGGGAGATAAATGCAACACAGAAACAAAACACATCCCAGTATTCTGCAGACTTGTCTGACCAGGGCAAAGCTGAAATGCTTTTTGATGGAAGTTTTGAAAATATTGATTCTAAGCTGAAATCTTTAACCAGGACTTGGGTCCAGATCTCTCCAGACTCCACAGCTTTCAGACCATGTCCAAAATTCAGTGAATGACTCTATGTGATGTCCAAGCATTCTGAGTAAATGGCACCTGCACTAATGTTCAAAAGTAATTTACATCTGACTTAAGTTTGCCTTTCTTCCTACATTCAGATTCCCTATTCTAATCACCACTTGCAGGTCATCCTTATCCACTCCTGAGGATCTGTGTGGTCACTGGTTGGAGAGGGGAGGCTAAGCACCTAAGTACCAGAACAGCTCAATAACTGAAAAAGAGCTTGTTTTATGATCACAAAGAGCTAGCCTGGAGAAAAAAAACAAAAAACAAAACAAAACAAAAAAACCCCTCTGTTTTATTGATTCAATATGATAAAAAGCAGCCAAAGATAGTATTGCTCTTCTCTGGACTCGACTCTGCTCTGCTCTTCTCTGCTCTGGGCAGGCTGGTCTAGTGGTTGGTAACCCTGCCCGTGGCAGGAGGGTTGAAACTAGATGATCACTGTCGTCCTTTTCAACCCAGGCCATTTTATGATTCGTGTCATTTCCTGACAGGATACTTTGATGTTGCAATAGAAATGACAGGAATTGGCAATGGCTAGAGACACAATCCACATCTTTGGAACATGTAACAAGGTCCAAAGGTGGCTTACATGCTTATGAGTTAGTTGCAAATAGGAAGAAGGAAATATTTTGTTCATCATTAAAGGACAGAGAATTTCCTCCAAGATCTATTACCAGAAATACACAGAAATTATTGTTGCTGTGCTGTAGTGCTGAGCCCAGCAGAACTTGGGCCCTTCTCACCTATTTTTGTTTCCTGCCTTGGGCTATAGCTCACACACAACCATTCTGTCTGCCATGCAAGTTCTTCAGCCAAGTGGACACACCCAGCAGCCATTCAGCCAAACCACTGCATTGGCAAGATGTACTGGGGATGCTGTGGGGTGTTAATCCTGTCTGACCGCTCATTCAGACTGGCCTTCACCAACTTTGGGTTGCATCTCCTCTCCACTACTGTTCTCCCAGTCAAACCCTCAATTCTTCCCAAGTCTTCCCAGTACTACAACTATAAATAGTAAACCATAACCAGGACAGTGACAAGGTGGAGATTAAATAGAAATAGAAGAGCAATAAAAAGAGAATTCAAAATCACCAAAGCTAAAAATAAAAATTAAGAACAACCAAACCAACCAACCGTGGTGCTGAGCTTAACTAGCTTGAGAAGATCTCCCAGAGGAATGACACTTTGCTGGCAGTTAAAATTACTGGGGAAAAAAAGACAGTCAAAGAATTCAGTAGGAAGCATTGCTGGAGGGAAGGGGAAATCCTGCTGCAATGCCATGGAGATGTTGAACATTGTGTCTCTTCACTCTAGGATGAAGGAAGCCAATGTGGTACTTGTGCCACTCACTCTCACTGTCTCACATCTCCAGTTGGTATCAAGATCGTGTTCAGCAGAACATCTGTACAAAGTCTAGCTCTGGTAAATCACCAACTGAAATCACCTCTTCGGTAAATGGACCTATTCACAGCTTCCTGAGCATGTTTAATATAGATGGATATTTATACTCACATCTGATAGATCTGAATTTCTTAGCTTGTTTATACTTCCTTTGGAAAAAGCTATATTTATAGCAGCTTTTTATAGAACGTAGTCAATGAAAATAATATACAGTACTTTTACTAACTTATATCTAAAAGGACACAGCTTTAATATTTTAAGAGCAGAGGAAATGCACGTAGGTCCAAAGAAGCAGAAAAGGGAATGCTTGAAGAGACAATACAGAAAATGGAAGATCTGAATTTGGAGTGTCTGCAGTGAACCGTGGAGCAAAAGGCTTGAGGGGACCGAAGGAGAATGTCATCCAGATGTGGTCAAATAGGGATGAAAAGGAAATAAGAAGGTATGAAAAAAATTTAAAGTACACAGATAAGGAAGAAGTGGCCTTGAGAACATAGCCATTAGAAAGCTGTTATCCCTATTTTACTTTGGCATTTTTACTAGATTCGGTTTGCAGATGAAGAAAAAGCTGGTATTAATTTGAAAGTACTCAGCAAGATCTCTTGTCTGAGTCATAGGAGGACTCCCATTCTTCTGCATTTATTTTAGTATAACCGTTTTCTTGTTTTATTTTACTTTTTAATACTCAGCCCTAAAACTGGGCTGAATATTAGGTAAGAAGCATTTAAAAGATGCTGGTGGAGAAAATATTACTGAATATCAGAATGTAATTACGTTGATTTCTGGAATGCTGACATGTCCTACTAACATATGTTTCTAATTACCAGGGTTTGCAAAGGAGATGTTCTGAGTGGTGAAGAAGTGTGTCAGTCAACATAAGTGCTTATACGTATTTACGTAACACCCACAGAAGAACATGTTGGCTAAAGCTTTATACTTTTGGTCAAACCCCCTTGGTGCTGCACGCTTGCTGTATGACTTGATCTTTTAGGCAGACTTTATTTTTGTCACTGTTATAACTTGTTCAGTTTGAGTGGGACAAGATCATAAGCCTTAGATCTGGAGCGAAGTGAGAGAACTGATTTGTTCTCTTCTTGGAATATGTTGTCTTGCTGTGAACTGTATCACAAGACAGTGCACACTGAGCTAGCAGGTCTCAAGGCACTATTTTGTGCAACAGCCTGCTGAAGTTATCTCAGGGACATCTGCTGAACATGCTCTGCTGTTAAACAAGCAAGGAGTATGGAGGCAGCTCTCCTTTACGGGTGCAATTAGCTGTTCTAACGTAGGACACAGCCAGCTCTGTGCACTTCTCACCATCTGATGCTGCTGGACTCCTTTTGTTACAGCCCTGAATGTGTGAGCAAGGACTTCTCCATTCAGGCAGACACCAGCCTTTACTCTGGGACCAGATGTAGACACCAAATGTAACAGCTTCATGCTTCTCATGAAGACTTCCTCACACATAAGAATGCTTCTGCTTGAGAACAGCTTTTTCCTTTTAAATTCTTGGTTCTCATTTATTGAAAGTAACAAAGGGAGGGCTTTATACATGCAGAATTAAAGTAGAGATATGATTTTTGGGAAGAAAAAAAAATAATAATAATAATAAGATCCACTCATATTTTTCCTTATCCTGGGCATTTGTAAGTCCTTAACACATTAACTCATTTTCTGTGCACTTCACTTTCAGACTCAGTCATTCAGGAAAAGAACATCCTTCTCTTAATTAGCATGCATCAACGTGAACCCCATCTCAATGCCTCTTACTCATGTCCTATCTCTGACAGAGACTGCTGACATTTTCTGAACAGCCTACCAGGCTGCTTATCTGCATCAGATGAAACCAAGCTTTGTCTTAAAAGTTTTTGAACTGATTCAAAGGAGTTTGCATATCTATTTATGACAGTGTCCCATGCATCCTTCCTCAAAGTGATCTGGAATATCCCAGAAAGTATGAAGTACCTGGCAGGCACCAGCTGTCCTAAGGGTCAGACCTTCCAGTACATGCCGTGGCACACACAGCAGTCTGACCTACAGGAAGCACAGATTGTTCACAAATTACTGAGTGCTCAGCTGGCACTACCAAGAACTTCAGCCAGGAGAGTACACTGTGTGCAAGCAATAGCAGCTTACCAGATGTTACAGTACTCTATTTAAGAGATAAGGTTAAAGATACCACACGTGCTGCATGCTAAATGATTTAGTCAAACCCTTGCAGGAAACTGTTAATGCATCCTCTTCCAGGAATGTTTCCTGGGAAAAACAGCCAGCAATTCAGAGCAGAACCCTTCAAGGCTGCCTCCATGTGCCAGCTACAGCTTTGCTGGTGGCATGGAGAGTGGGAGTTAGTTTGCATTTAGTGTGTTTCCACGTTATAAAGGAATTCTATAGAAGAAAGGCATCTGTGAGTGGGAGCACATTAAATTCTCCAAGCAGGGCTTACGGTTAGGAGTTAAAACCGAACCCACAAGCTCAAAAGGAATTTGAGAAAGCTCTGTAGCAGACATGGCCTGTCCTGATGCCCACTGTCAAGAGATACGAGGTTCTGAGGAAAGCTGTCTTCTCATAGCCCCAAAACAAGGCACAGAATGGCCAGGGTTGGAAGGGACGTCAAGGATCATTAATCTCCAACCTCCCTGCCACAGGCAGGGCCACCAACCTCCACATTTAATACTAGACCAGGCTGCCCAGGGTCCTATCCAATCTGGCCTTGAACACCTCTAGGAATGGGGCATCCACAATCTCTCTGGGCATTCTGTTCCATCACCTCAACACTCCCTCTGTAAAGAACTTCCCCCTGACATCCAACCTAAATCTTCCCCCCCTCAACTTCAAACCATTTCCCCGTGTCATGCTGTTATCTACCCTTTCAAAGAGTAGACTCCCCTCCTGTTTGTAGGCTCCCTTTAGGTACTGAAAGGCTGCAATGAGGTCACCCCGCAGCTTTCTTTTCTCCAGG
>JAOWBP010004330.1:4016768-4038982 GCA_028571105.1 Tragopan temminckii
AACGATGCTGAAGGGGGGGGGGGAAATAAACCAAAGGAAAGCAAAAGCAGGTCTGGGGGACTGTTCCCTCAGTCCGGAGAGTTCTGTGCTACTGACAAAACGTGCAGTGTGGTACAAGTGCAGAGAGAACCGACTTCCCTACAGCTGTTCTTCCTTAAAGCACATCTTGCTCTCCATTAAAACAGCCTCTGTTTAAAACATCCAGTTTGAAGCAGAAGAATGCAGCAAATGACCTTTTTTCCCCCACTCTCCCCCTGTTCTATTAATTATTTATTCCAAATGTCTTTTCTCTGGGGACGTTTTCTGTTTGGAGACGTTCTGTAAGTGGGTCTTTATTCCTTTTATAGTGTAAGGAAGCAGTTATCGTTTTGTTACCATTTACAGTAAGAACAAAAGATAATCTTAGTAATAACAATAAAAACACCGCCGTCCAAGTACGGCCATTTCAATACAGAATCATGTAATCTGGCAATCAAATCGTATGGCTTACAGGAACAGAAAGACATTAGATGGTTACTGTATATGAATGCAGAATTTGAGCTGGGCTCGCTGGAGAAGAACGTTTGTAATTTATGCCCCTAAGCTACAGTCACTTGACAGCATCAATATTTTAGTTTCACATAAAAAAAATAATTGTGCCAAATATTGATAAAAGTATTGTATTCCTATTTGCTACCATATAATAGGAGGGTCTAATGCTTATTAAGCCATTAATTTTACGGATGAAGACAAGACCCCTACAAGAGTATAATAGGTAGGAGAGACTATGAGGTCCCTTTTAAAAGATTTTCCTTAGAGAAACTGTTCTAAGAAGGGCAGAAGTACTGCCAAGCTACACCGAGTAATGGATTTGTTTTCCAAAACCAGAAAATCCGTTCCTTTCAGTAAAAAGCAAAGTTACACAGCACTGTGTGCAAAGTTCCTACGAAGAGCTGGCTCAGCACAGAGACATGTTCTGAGCTGCAGGAGGAACGCCTGTTTTCTCAGCAGGCAGTGTTTTCTGGAGATGATCCCACAGCAATCACACTCAGTGACAGTGGAGGAAGCTCATCACGCCATTGGAAAAGGCTCTGAGTTGGTGGCCAGCAGGCTGTAAATTACACTGGATTCAATTTGATTGCATATTCTGAGGGCGTGCAGGATGAGACAGAGTTTTGGTTTGTGTGGGTTAGAAAGGACTCAGTCTTCTGGCTGCTGCTACAACACGTGCTTTCTAAAGAAGTGGTCTTCAAGGACGTTACTCCTCACGCTGAAATGCACATGAGAGGTGCTGGCACAGCATGAGTAAGAAAAAGGTCAGACTATGCATAGATAAGATAGTCCACAATACAGCAGGTGCCAGGTCTCTGCTATTTTAGAGTCTCCCATCCTACCTGAAAAAGTTTTAAAGAGCTCTGTTCTAGTCCATTGATTAACGTCTACAGAAAAGTTTCTTTCATTTTCTGTGTCTCTTTCCTACTACTGAGAAGTCCCTAACAAGACTTCTATAACAGACAAGGAGCAGTCAAGCTTCGCCTTTAAGAGATCTACCCAAGCTGATGCTTATTTTCTTATACTGCACACAAAGCTGTATGAGACAGTCCCAGGATTATAACATTCTGTGGCTTTCTGGTGTTTGTTTTGTACCACATAAAGGTGCAGAGTGGATATGCTGACACACCGCTCTGTAAAGCCTGGAAAAACATCCTCATCATTTGGGGCTTTTTTAGGCTATCTTATCATCACTGAACTTAAATCAATGACTTTAACGGATGAATGAGTTGGAATTAACCTGTTGATAATCAGAGATATTTCCCTCCCTAACTTGAACTCCTGCTGCATGTAATTTATGCTTTGGGTATGACCGGTCTGTCATATAGATGCTAAAGTATGTTTCATCACTGATTTCAAATGACCTGGAGACAGGCAAGTCATTTGCTGACACAGGAAGACTCCAGCTGCCAAACTGTAGTTAGCAGGTAGCTCTGAGTAAGCGGCACTTCAGGGGTGACTTGGACAAGGCAATGAGAGCCTTCATTCACGAGCTGTCATCAAAACACTGCTAATAGCAACAACAACAGTCTGGGCTCTGCCATAGCGATGTCCTGCCAAAACTGTATGGAAGTCACTCCAAGGTAAAAATGAACTAACTTTTGTGGCAAATGCTATCAAGTAAAGCTTTAGTAATGTGCCCTCTTGTGCTCTTTTTGGAGAACCTAGTACAGGTGCTATACATGTGTGCTTATCCTTAGTGGAGTTAGTGGAGGATTGCACCTTGTGTATGGCAGAGGGGAAGAGCATTTGGCTTAAGCACCTCTGCAGAGAGGGTAGAAACCTTAGCTCATACAGCCAGCCTTAACATGAGAAATACTTTAATTGCTCTTGCCATCGTGCAGACTTTACCAGTTCCTGTCACCATGTGTTGCCTAATGGCAATGAAAACAGTGCAAAGTAATCCAGCTTAGCTGACTCATTTCAGTTACAAAGAATTCTTAGAGGAAATGTTTAGAGAGCTCCAGTCATGTTCTGCAGAAGTGGGCGTCACCTCTTTGTGCCTTTCCACGCTATAAATGCTCTGGTCAGTAACTGAAACACATCCATGTTCTGTGGAAAAGGATCCTGACATGGTTAAAGAACAAAGAAGGAATTAATCTTAATCATACTATTTACAAGTACTACTTGTCACCTTACAAATAATCTGTAAAGCTGGCTTCCAGATGGGCTTATTTAAACTATTGCATTAACATAAAAATAACTTTTTAAAACAGAAAATATGCCTGGCATCCAATGTGTTAGGTATTAGTACAGACTGAAGGGAAGCCAGTTCTAGGGAGACCTCACTGGTTCAGACTTTTTGACTTCACTGCACTTCATAAAAATATTGGATCTTTAGGAGAAGCTTAACAAGACTGGAGAGCCCATGAGCACCGTAGGTGAATACAGATCACCATGTCCTACCTTGACAGCTGCAGTCCTTCTGTAAATATTCTGCCACTACCGTCAGCATCCAGCTTATCCACTGAGAATGAGAACAGAATCATCTTCCCAAAGAAAAGCAACCAGAAGAGCAGATTTTATTTCCAGAATCTTCAAATCATATATGGCAAATACTAGAAAAATACATACAGGCCAGTGAGTCTGTGAAGTTACAGTCCAGTATGGAGCATACATTAGTGTGACTCTACAATATCCCAGCTCACACAGCCAAGCAGAGCAGTCAGCTGTGTATTATATGCTTTCTAGTCACTGAAAATTTGTAGAAAAAGTGAATATCCCTCACTATTCTATGTGTTTTAGCCAATATTTTGTAGTTGTATCCCCATCTTGGAATATCAAACGAAACTATTTTTTTTTTAATCATGGAGTTATTATCTAAGTAACTAAACATAGTGACTTTCCTTAAATAAGCAAATTTTGCTCTGAGATCAGAGCATCTCCATGCAGCATGTCTGCACTGGTTTTCTACGAAACTAAAGGCAGCTTGTCATCTAGCAGCCTTCTAAACTGAATAACAAAACTGGGACTTGAAACTCAAAGACGATGAGAAATCAGAAGGTGATTGTTCAGGGATTCAAATATATTGAAGCCAGTAAATTATCAAGCTTTCAGCTTGTCACGAAAAGCAGCAATAGATGATACAGGCAAAATCAGGATGCCTTATTTTCAAAACCTGAGGAGCCCACAAAACCACACTTGCAGTAGTAAATTATGTTGCAAAATCTGACAGTGCTTGTTTACTCCAAATAGAAACTGTCAATACTTTAAGAGCCAAATAAGAAACATCAGCTCATGTAAATGACATCTGGAAATGTCACATAGCATGAAGTGACTGCAGAGCAGGCATGAAGATGTATGTTTTTACTTGCACCTTTGGAGTTTTGATGGTTCAAACATCAAGTATTTATATCCAAATAATTACAAATATTGTTGAGGAACATTTGAAGAACTGTAGCTCTGCTACAGCTTGAGCTGGTATGAAGCTCAGGCAGTAGACACTTCAGAAAAGCACAGCAAACAGCCCTGGATTTGCAAGGCAAAGTTCATCAGATCATGCAGGCTTCCTTACCAGTTACAGGGTCATTTACGAGAAATGCGCAGGGTGAAAGTGAAAGGTGCAGACTGGTTTCTTTTCACGTCCATATATCTCTGTATTTTGGCTACACTTAGATCTTGATTCCTTTAAAACACAACACAGCAATTACTAGCAAACAGACTTCTCATGCAGATTAGATATTTTCACTTTCATTGTTTACATAAATGTTAAGGCAGCGAGAGAATTCTCCTGTTTGAACCTATGCTTTGACAGAGACCGCGCTTTATTTGATTCTGGTGCCTCTGACCCTCCCTTTGCTGGGAATTCAGGGGTTTTGGTCCACTTCAGACCAGGAGGACCCCAGCAGTCACCAGTGGGATTAAGGAGGCTGGAGTGCAGTGAGTAGGGCTTTCACACTCTGTTAATTGATGCAGTCCCTTTTACACTCACTCATGTCAAATAATTGGGTGAACATCTCCTTTGAGTGGCAAAAATATTCTCTAGCCCCTCTTTTTTATTTTTTTGCCCCTTCAGTGTTAACTATGGGGAAAACCATTTTGTTAACTAGAGTTAGCCATGCTGATTAAAGGAATTTATATTTCAGGGCAGACTTTTTAAAATGTAAGTGGGCTGGCCCCAATCACTTCCCAGTTCCACCTTTCCTGGTAAAATTAAATATTTGTGTATGGGTTGGATTCAACATATATAATGTATATAGAGGTCATAAAAAACATTGGCGGGCTTAGCCTTCCTTGGTTTTAAATAACTTGCAGAATCAAGGCTGGGAAGAAAAGTCCTTATTAAGAAAGCCTAAAGTTCATACTCATAGGAGTGAGCATTTAAATAGTGGCAGATTTTACTCACAGGTGGCAGTGTTCAGTGAACGCCCTTTTTGCTTGAGGCTGCTTTCTCTTCTGTTTCTTATAAATGTAATTGTACCATCCTGCATTCTTGCTGTATACATCAGCTAGAAAAACAAATTCCAACCAAAGAAAATGGAAGTGAAAGTAATGAGAGCATCTTTTAAATTCACCCTGTGAAATTAATGTGTAAAACAGATAATTTCTTTCTAAAGGCTGCATTTCCCACCCTAAAACTATAGCTACACCAGTGCTTCTGTAATCTTTATCACACAGCTGTGGAGTGTTACTCACTAATAACTGTAAAGATGTGTGAAGTCAGGAGAGAGGTAGAGCTGTGTTGTTCTTACAATATGGGGAAAGCTTAAGTTTCTGTTCTTGAATTCAGAGGAATTTGCATGTTTTGCAAGTTGCAATTTACATTATCTTGAAATTGAAATCTCTGATCTGTAATCATGCATTAAGCTGTATGAAATTCCTGGTACATGAGTAGGAGAGGATTTATTATTGCTTTGTTGTTTCATTAGTGTAAAACAACAGATGCTTTAGGAGAAATACTTTAATTTTTCCCAGTAGCCATCTCTCATCCAAGCATGTACTGAACAATGAGTTTCCATCATGGCTTTCATTTGCTGTGTTTCATTCACAGTTATATTATCTACAAGTGTCTAAATACACAGCACCTCATTTTAATAGCTCAAATGTCCTATCTTCTTTTGGCAGACTGTGCGTTTCAGAAGGTGAAAAAGGGAAGGGGCAGGTTCCATGCAGGCAAGCCCTGGCTGTCCATCCTGTTCTGGTGGAAGGGAGCTGCTGCCTCCACTTCCCAGATTTTATGAAGTGCTACAGCTTGAATTCACACAGTTTGGCCTCTGTGGAAGCAGGTTAGCTGTGATCATGGAAATATGAGGTTCCTGTGAAGGTGAGATGAGACATCTATAACGCAATTGCAAACCACAAAAGCTCTGAACTTTGTCTAAGCTTGGCCAAATGCCTCAGGAGGAAGGAGAACTCCCCCCTCCCCATTATAGAGCAGTCTCTGATTATGCTCTGCTTGGAAATGAAGTACTTCTTGCATCTTTTTTTTTTTTTCTCATTTCTTTCTTTTCTTCCTTCATTGCTCATGGACCCTACAATAAAACTATCTTTTTCACTCTGCTGCAGTTATCAAGAAAAAGATGACTTAAAACCTGGGAGGCAGTGCAGCTGCATATTTCAGCAGACAGGAAATACTGCACTCACAAAACGTTGCAAACACATAACTAGGACTGTTTCTACTTCAGCAGCAGCCTTGGTCCTGTGCAGAGGTTAGATACAAATTCTAAGCACAAGTTCGGTTTTTTAACTTCCCTGGAACTTCTTTCTGGGCCAAACCTGTTGTTAATTTTAGCATTTATTGGCTATTGTAACTAAGACTGAATACTCATTTAAACTTACTAGGATATGAGTTATACTTACAGTATATTCCAGGAAACTTTAGCTCACATTTTCATCTGAAATACAATTACACACAGAGTATTTTTAACATAAGACACAAATGCATGATGTTTTTCTTTGACTACAATGCTTTACTACAATTTGATCTTTGTAAGACAATTGTCATTATTTTTGCAAACTGAAAAAAATCTCATCCCTTCAGTGTCTTCATTAGAAACACTTTCTTTCAATCATTTTTTAAATCCACCAGTTTTATCCAGTAGTTGACCAGTGAGATCACTCGAGAATTCAGGTTTAGATCCCTTCCTGGCACCAAGAGACTCAAGCACTTGCTTGTCAAGCTCATATTGGAGAGATGACCTTGCTACAAGCCCATAGAAGTAAGCACTCTATGGTCTTGTGAATTCACTTTAGTGCACAAAAAGGCATTCAAGAGCCACTGAGCTACAGACAGAAAGAATGGGACTTTCCTTTAAGCCTGCAGGTTTAGGCATTGATTTGAGAGAGGTGAGGCACTGAGTCCTGGCTCAACTTCAAATACCACTTATGTACTTTATCTAATAAGTGCTTAAAGAACAGTATGTAACAGCACTCAGAGGAGACACCAGAAATTCAGTATTTCCCACTCATAAGTGAGTGCTCAAGCAGTTAGGCTCCGAGTCTCCCTTGGCTAACAAATATTCCTCCTTCATTCCCCTTTCATTGAGAAGAGAACCCTGCTTAGCAGTTAGGACACCTTCCAGAAAGGGGAGGACTCAAAGTTTGACTGTCATCATGCTAATTGGGACAAAAATCTCAGTTTTCCATATACTGATCACCTGCCCCAGCAACATTCTCTCAGCTTGCTTGATTTTTTAAAGACTGCCATTCTTCGAAGACCTGATTTTGAAAAACAGAACTCTGTAAACCTTTGATTAATGTGTGTGAGCTCAGGAGGGATAAATGTTTCAGACATACCTCTGTAGGCAATAATTCCTTACTGACTGATAGCATGGCATGCTGGCTACTTTAGATCTGCTTTCAGAGAAACTCAGCTCTCCATGTACACTGAGAGGACCACAATACTGGTCCAGTGCCTTATCTCAGGAGCTTCACAATTCTATGCTCAGTGTTGTGGCAAACCTCTTTTCTGCTTTTAGCCTAATTAATTAAAATAAGGTCACCAGCCAGTGTGTTTTAGAATAGGGCTTAAATCCACGTCTTTTTAGTTCTAATTTAGTACTCAAGTGACTAGATTGTCTTCCCTCGCCAGGCCTGTTTTCCAATCTGTAGTTAAAAAGATGGCCTCTGCAAAAGGCTTTGTCATACACAAATGAAAAGCATGGTTTAAACAGCAGTTAGTATTGTTTTTCACCTAGTGAACTTCCTTTGTCACACTTAGAGACAAGCAAAGCAGATCTTCAACATTTGAATTGCCCTGGAAAAGCATATCTACTTCTGGGATTCATATTTTTTTATTTCCTGTATTGGCATACTATATAAGTACACTCTGATTGCATGCAATGAGATCATTGGCAAAAGATGTAAATAATACATAAGAGAAACAATGGGAGTGAAGAAAGTGGACACTGTTGCAGAGGATTTAGATGATAAAATAGCGAGATGACAGACTGACTGAATACTCATTCAGATGTAGGGACCTGAACTTATTTGCAGCGACCATTCCAACTCTTATTTGAATCTCAACCCATGAGATAATGATAGGTAATAGAAAGGCAGTAATGTTCTTCTGAACTCAGCCTGTAACTATTTTGTCAATAATGAACTGTAATGCTTTTACTGGAGGTCTTCAACATGCAGGGATGAAAACATGATGGTTCCATCCAGCAGAGGGGGCTTGCCAGCAAGTTTCTTTGAATACAAATCCAAGTGATTTCTTTGGAAACTGAGTGATATTATAACTAAACTGACTTTTATAGGAACTTGCTTAGTACTAAAGATAAAAGCAGAACTCCCTGTGAACAAGAGACACAAATATAAACAGACGGAATACAAATCGAGTGTCTTTCTGGTTAACTTTGCTTCCCTTTCTTTTCATTGTGGCTTTCCTATTTCACCAGAAAGCCCTCTCAGTTATAGCTGACAAGCACAGTGCACAAGAGAAAAAGGCTTTTCTCCTAATTCCTGTGGAAATCTGAGTCCAAGTTCCTATTAAATCTGTCCCTGCAAACTACTTCAACATATGTACAAGAGAAAAACAGAGGAAGACGTTGAGGGAAGCTCAAGATGGACAGTTTTCCAAGCCATCACAGAGCTGTGGGTTGGAAGGCATGACATGTCATCCAGGGGTCCAGAACACTGCAGCACTGTTACTGAATTACTTTAGGCCATATGGAATTTTAAACTGGTAACCTCACAATATGGTGAGTCCAAAAGAGTGCATGTAATTCAGGGTCATGGTGTAAAGAAGCCCATTCCAAGTTAAAGCTTAATGTCAAGTTGCACACAGTGTTAAGACAAAAGAATGCCACAAATTAAAAATGAGCTGGCTAGTCTTCTGGCAGAATTCCTTTTATTTCATGCTTAATTGCCCCCAAACCTGTTTCTTTGCTCTGTTTCCATTCACTCAGAAGAAAAGTGCAGGCAAGTGCATGCTTGAATAATTGGGAATTTTACTAACTTCATTATTTTTTATGAAGAGAGTGAGCACTTGAATGGCACTACTGAGTGCTGCTCAAAATCTGATTCTTTTATCTCTATTGGGAACTAGCTGCCAGTTTTAATGACTCTGGCAGAGGTAATTATTTTCATCTCTGTGGCTCCAGATTCTAGTAAAGGAAATATTGACAGTGATGTTGCCCTAAAGTAACCTGAAGTGAAATGCACCCCAGAGGTAGTAGAAGGTGCAGGTGACTCACCGTGGCTGATACGGGTGCAATGCTCTCCCTCACCGACATGAGCACGGGCCGTCCCGAGCACAGCAGCAGTCACTGCGCCTTGCAGGGATGCAGGTGGGTGCAGCGCTGTGCAGCAGCCCAGGCTCTGCCTACTCACCCAACTCCGGTCATTCTGGTAAGCTCTTCTCAGAAAGCAGGATCTCGGCAGCCACTCTGTGTTTGTGGGGTACTGGGGCTGCTACCCACGTGGCCCAGAAATTTTCCTTAAGTGCTAATATACTTAAAAAAGGAGCGTGTGGGGGAAGAGGAGAAGTAGAATTCGAGTCACTCGGTGAAATAAAATTCAGAAATTAGAATTTCTGCGTGGAAGTGGATGTACTGTGCTCACAGTATATCACTGTATTTCTGACAGAAGAAAGTGCTGAACTACAAGGGCTCTGGCAGTGTTTGTTCCTCAGGCCCCCAACCAGGAGCCAGGCACTCCCAGTACTGCCTCCCTTCTCACTGCCCTTTGCCAACTGCTGCATCCCTCACCTCTGTCCTCTGCTCCTTCCTGCTGCCAGCTTGGGTATCCCCTCCTCAGGGGCTCTAGGTGAAAACCCTGACTCTTGCTTATGAGATTGGAGCATTTCAAAACATATCAAACCCTCCACAAATCACAGCTGTGAGAGCAGCAAAAAATTTCTTGTCTGAGGAGCAGCAACTCTGTGGTGGCTTTCATCAAACAGAATGAACTGCATAGCACTGTTGTGTGCCCTACTGGAGGGGACTGAGGAAAAGAGGATAAAAGCGGGTCGTTTTGGGAATTTGCAAGAAAAAAAATGAATCCACTTAGATGTTAATGACCTGAGTCAAAGTACAAGGAGCCTGCACTTCCCAGAAAGAAAGTTCAGTAACGGAACCACAGATATGCTAAATGGAAAACTGGAGAAGGTAGATAATTCTCAGAACAAAAACCAAAACTGTCTGAAGTATACGTTAGTGGAGACAGAGAAAGAAAGTAAAAGACAGAGAGCATCTTGAAAGTAAAAGAAGTGTTAAAGAGTAAAAAGGTATCAAGCAGAAAATTCAGGAAGCGATTAATAAACAGCAGGCTGGAAGGCAGGGAAAAGCAGAGCGGAGTCAATTTTTAAATCTGGGACACTGGGATTTGTTCATGCAGAGAAAGGTCAGATGGGGACAGAGTCCCAGCAGAATTATGGAAGAAGCCAATACAGAATTAGCTGAGACTAACACAGGATGAGAAAGAAAAAAAAAAGGAGAATTAGGAATAAGAATGTGAGCTGGAGGAGATGAGACAGGCTAGAAATGAGAGAAGAAAGAAAGAAGCAAATACTGCATGGGATAAGGAAGGGAAAACAGAACAGCCCAATCTAGCTTAGCTGATGGGAACTGCAAATCTCTCAGGTTTGCTTTATTAATTGCCAATGCTAAGTGTAAAGCTTGGTGGGTACAGAACTTTTTGTGTGCAGAGGCAACCATCTGCATGGGTTCAAAATGCACTAAAGGAAGTGTTATCTTAAATGACAGAGAAGTATTGAAGCTATGAATCCAGAGGAACAAAGGGATGACATCTGACAGCTTCAAATATTCTTGGGCAGGTGAGACCCTAGATGCTGCTGACCTAGAAACTACTCAGCATTGCTCTTGCTGTTATTTTGCCAAAGGCGTGGCTTCTTCCAGCTTGGATCATCTTTCTGAAGATGCCAACTCATTGGAGGGACAGTACGTACATTAGAAAATGCATTATAACCAAATACTTAATCATCTCCCAGCCATTCAGCATATTCACACTCTTTAAAATAAAAAAGTCATTCTTCGGTCTCCTTGCACATGAAAGGAAAGCAATGAAAACTTCACTTTCAGGCCATCAAGAGATGCAGGTAAGAGCCCATTTAAACTCTGTTAATGGAAATCCTAAGAACTTTCGCATGAAGATCTAACAAGAATCCAAGCAGACAGATGTTTTATAGGCACGGGTCACTGACAGCTTCACAAGAAGTTCCAGCAGTCTTGCTTTTCTACAGTGAGATCATTTCTTTAAGACAACAAAAATATTGGGCCATATTGTCAGTTTTTTTTCCTCCATGGATGAATAGAGCCCCTCTTGATATGGTGCAAAAAGAGAAGTAGAAATACCCAACTAGAAAGGGTGTCTGTGCTGAGTTCCCAGTGACTGCAATGGCTGAGTCACAGTGGGTTCTTGGACATGCAGGGGAGTTTTGGCAGGAAACCGCCTACCACTGTATTTACAGCTCCACTTCAGCTACGCCATTCGACTCAGCTCAGTACATGATTTTTATCACTCTGGATGTTGGGGACGCATTTGCACAGAGACACTTTCCAAAAGGCCGCATGTGTTCAGTGTCGGATTTTGGTGAGGTTTCCACATATTAACTTCGGATGGAAGAAGTACTTCCCCTCCATCCTTTTACCCTCAGTACAAAGTAACTTTTCTCCATCAACTCTGATGTCTTTGAGTCATACCCGGCATGCATGCATGTTTTTCAGTGTTGAACTCTGTCATGTTTTCATAGGATATACTGTACCAGCATAGGCACCTACAGTAGCACATCAAGCACATGGAGACAGAGTCCTCCCCTAGCATAGAGCAAACTGTCTTCCTCTGGCAATTAAAGTAATGAAACAACAAGAAGCTTGTATCAAAAAAACATGCTGCAACTCTAGCAAAGCTTCTTTTTATACCTTTCTTCTTTGTAAAGCATAGTCTTATCTACAGAAAGCTATGTTAATAAGATAGTAATTGCAAATTCCAGCACTTGAAGGCTGCAAGAGACCTTCCTTGTCTTTTCCTGCAAACTCTGTCCTAGTTTTGTGAAAGAGTTTAGATCACACATTTCACTAGCACCCCTATGTCACTCAGCACACAGATATGTGAGTGGGCAGATTTCAGGTTGCATGTACAAATGTAAATCTGATATTGCCCAATTTTTCAGTTTTAGATTCTGTAAGCACATAGCATCCATCAGCAGAGCCTTTGCACCTGGGTGCAGGACAGGAGGCAGGTCATAGTGTGTGCTGTGCAGAAGTACGAACTGCTAATTAAGAGAACACTAATTACTCTTGGGAACAGTGGTGGGGCGATTGTGCAGGTGTGGGGGACCTGCCTACATTCACAGAGGGCTCCCTGGTGGAGCACACTCAGTCCAGGACAGCTCCACAGCCCAAACCCTCCGAGTGACATTCCCAAACCTGCTGCTTTTGCACAAGCTGAAGCCCTAGAAAATGGGGCCAGGAGTATGTACACAGACAAGAAAATACTTCAGCTGGACCCAACCTACAGAAAAGTTAATGAAAGTTAAAACCAGCCACAGGACTGCTGGGGAACTGCCAGCTCCACTTTTAGTGCTGCAAAGTTAAGGAGACTGAAGTGAGAGGGAAGCCTCTTCGGGCTGTTCCTAATAGCCAGCAGAAGCAGTCAGTTCCTTCCAGCTCTGTGTGGGTCTCTGCTACAAAGCAGCGGTTGCCTTAGCAATCTATGTTGGCAAGTTTGGACACTTAAGTACTTCTTACGCTGCACAACACGCTGCTTGTAGCTCACGTTTTAGAAACAGAATCAGCTCTAGCCCTGCCTTCAAGTACACGCTCGAGAGATCATCATACGCAGAGCAGAGAAAGGATGCTGAATGAATCACAGGAGACAACCTGCTGGCCAGAAATGTGCAGGCTGTACCATTCTTGGTATTTTAGGCAGCAGGTCTGTCACACACAGAGGATTCATTATGGTCTGACTAAGCTGAATGAACGCTGCGCTGTGAAAACCAATGGGCTTACCTCCTTGGTGTGAAGACAGTATTAGTATTTCCACTCCCTCCAAATCGCTCCCCTCCTACCTGTCTGTCACGACCAAAACCACATGTTTGCACAAGATTAGCAGAAAATAACCACACTCTGACCTGCCTGCCACCCGCTAGTGGAAACTGGGAATTCACGGGAATTGAGGGAACTGGAGGCAGTTCATATGAGTTACACTCTTGGTACCAAAATTTATCTTCAAGTTGATATTTTAGAGTTTCATATATGTTGTTCAGTTTCCCTGAAGTTAACCTTTACGGAAAAAAAAAAAAAAGAGAGAAAAACCCGCAGTCTTTCAGGGGGATCAGAAACCAATTTCAGGAAGCACTATCTACTTTGATGGTAAATGCAGCCACTGAAAGTAAATGCATTCTTCTGTGTGTGTGCACTGGATTAATATTTTTTATTGAGTTTCAAACAGAAACAGAGAAGAAAAACTGCAGAATGCTATGTAACACACTGCTGGAATACTACAGTGCTGTTTATTGCAGACTTGTCAGCAGTCAAGTGATTGTCAGTGTGGTCCGTGAGGAAGCAAGAAGCTTGAACCAGGTGAGATGCTTTTTCCAGCCATGACACCTGCGACCCTTCCTTGGCAGCAGTTGAGGCTATGGGAAGTGAAACAGGACAGTTTCACTCACAAAATAAGGGGAAAATACGTGAGAAAAGTCAGGATGAAGGCAGGAAACTGGAGAGAGCTGAGTGGTATCCTTTCAGCTAATTCAAAATTGGTATTTGGAAGTGAGCTTCAAATATCTGTGTTTTTCGTCTCTTCAAAAATAAGCTATTTTTAGCTTTTAAGTGGTCTGGAGCACACTGCTCTGGTTTGGATGCAAGTCTACTTTTCCATTTTGCTAAGAACATCTGCTTGGTGATCCTCGTCACAATGCTACCCGCAGCACTTTGGATGCTGAGGTCAAGCCTGACATGAAGACACAGCTGTTTGGCCAGGAGATGGTCCCAAAGCACTTGCATCCCATCCCTTCTAAGGAACCAGAACACATTACAGAATAAAATCCTGTATCTTTTTGGATGAAGAACAACATTCCTGAGAAACATCCTAGGATCACAGACCCTCTGCTGTTGTTACTCAGTTTATGTACTATTTTAACTAGACATTTTCTGAAGTGCTTTGATGAAGCTCCTGACAAGCCTTTAGCAAAGAAATCTAATCTCATGAAATATTTCCTCCTGACCAAAGCATGGACTTTGTATGGACTGGGGAGGATACTGGAATGTTTTTAATGTATCCTGAAATTCTGGGTCTCTGGCAGGCCTCTGAAGCCAAGAAATACCATAAGAATGTGCAGGATATTACCTGTAAGTGCTCCACCTCTGCTATGTGAAGTCATGGCATTGTATGAGCATTAGAAAGAGCTCTTCCTGACTGACTGGAAAATCCATATTCCCTGTTAGTATTTTAACCTTTCCCCGTAGACATAGGGAGAGAGGATGTTAACCTATTTATATGGGAAATCATTAGAAAGACCACAAGATTTAAATTCACATTCATCAGTTTATTGGGATTTCTTGGTATTATTGTACTAGGTGCTTAATTGCATCTGTTTGCCTATAACAATTCGCAAGGGAAATAGCCCCATTACTTGACACTAGAAGAATTGTATCAGGGATACATGGATCATTCTGTATGGAATTAAAGCCAGAAAGTCATGTACAATATTTTTGGCTCCACTGCAGAAACTGAGAGGTTACTCAGGCCATGCTCCAAGTGAAGGTATGAGACAGGGTAAGAACAAGACAGCTGGAGCAAAGAACTAAATAGAGGGACAAATCTAAACTGTCTGCATACAAGAATACCCCCAGCCACCTTACCAAAAGGTTTTTCTGTAAGTAAAGTTGTCTTAGAATGACTTGTGGGTTGAGGTCATCACATGTTACTACTGGCATAGTTAATAAGTTTCTGAAGGTCACCTTGGCAAACTCAATTTGATTTGTGTGGTTAAGCCTAATGCTTTCTCTAGACTCACTGTAAGAAAATTTGGCAGTATTCTGACATTATTATGAACTGAAATAGATTTACAATTAAAATACAGCATAGCATTTCTTTCCAGTGGTAACAGGACTTCTCACAGAGCAAGAGGACAAACCTGCCCTTGCAAGTGAGTCACCATGGACGTCTGAGAGGCCTGAATGCTATGTTACACTGATTTTACATGACATAATATTTCTTCGTAATCCATGAGCATTAGTGGAGAGGGCTGTATCTAACTAGCATAGATCCTTCTAAAGTTAGAGAATGCTTCACTAATGTATTTGGATGAAATTTTTGATTTACAACTTTAATTACAGATGCCAAAAGTTCTACATTTAAAGGACTTTTATATCAGAAATTGCCAGCTGACTCTCAAGAAATTCCTAGAAATTCTGCTGGAGATGGAATATGATGGAGCTAATCTTGTTGAGTCCACAAGTAAAACTGGCCAAGGTTTGCAGTAAGTCAGTCTGGGGAAGGAGGATGTCTGGATAAAAAAAAATCCTATTCTTTTTTCACATGAGTAGTTAAGGTGGTGGTTTTGTGTTTGTTTTCTTGGCAAATGTGGAATTAATACTCTGGTTCTGAAGTAGATTGTTAAGCCATCTATCAGGATCTATCCTTTTTCCAGGAAAGAGGAGAGGAACAGAAATCTGGCTCATTTCTCAGTGAATATATTGAAAATTGAAAAAATAAAAGTCATTTTACCTATTTCTTGTCCAGATTTTTGCAGACATAAGTTATGTAACTAGCCAAGACCATAAGACAATCATGAAACAATGCAGGATCTATCTGTGTGGTAGAACAAAATGCATGTTCACTAGTTCCTATTTACTGTATATGTGAGCACTTCCATACTACAGAATCCTGGGTCCTTAATATTTCATCATCATATGAGATTGAGTAGTTTATGATTTTGAGATTAGAATGGCATTGTAAAAAGATCAGTTGATTAAAATAGCAATCACTGCAGGAATATAGAGGCCAACATATCATGCAGTAGGAAAGGCCACAAAAATCATTTTTTCATGGCTGAGTATTAACGGTGATTTATTCACATTGAAGCTTGATGATTTCAAGAGTTAAAAATTCAATCATCTGAAAATGTCTCAGTGCATTGTGAAAGAAATAGAACTGCCCACCTGGATCCAGATGAGAAGCTGCAAGAGTCTGATGTACAGTGCCATCACCTTCTGACCTTTCAGCTTCCTATGTGCTACTTCTGGATCCTCTAACAACACTCTATCTGTCTTTGTTCACTTTCAGAACCAGCCCACTTTTTTTCCTTATAATTTGGGTTGTTGAATCTCTCTATATTCAAGAAAATGAAGCTGAGGTTTGGATCCATTTGACCATAGTAACAGTGAATCCTATTCTTTTTTTGTGGACCAAAACCCAAAGGTGAGGGAACATTTAAGTCATTTGCTTCATCTCAGCCCAACCATAAAAGTCTTCTCATGTTGGTTATGCCTATGAATGAAATGCATCAGGCACTGATGCTGCAGCCTTTGAATTACGCTAGCAGAAGTTCATAATTTGAATGTGGTTTGACTAGATGGAATCATGGGAGCACCCGAAAGAGCATCAATGTTCATCCGCCATAGCAAATTTGTAATCATATAAACTATGCAGGACACAGTCTAGACACTGATAACAGAAATGTGGCAGAAAATGCCTGTGAGAAGGGAAAACTGTAAGAGCAGAGGGTAATGATACCATGAAAATGGTGACAAAGAAACATTGGAGGTTTTTTTGGATTATAAATGAATGCTTTGTTTGCTATCCTCAGCATCCTCACTCACAAGGAAATTTTCCCCCAAGCTTTTCATCCCATCATTCCCTTCCTGTATTACATGGAGGGCTCCAATTGCACATATGAACTTCTACCTCAGCTCCAAAATAGCTGCAGCAGAGTTCAGTGCCATTTCCCTGTGCCATATTACAGCTCCTCATTCTTGAGCTTGCGATCTGAAAATACACAGGAATGGGGAAGTGGAGAAACAGACAATGTGGCTTCAACGACAAGGGAGAGAACTGCTGGGGCAGTGATAAAGGCAATGGAAGGGGAGCAGAGGGAGCTCAGTTGTTCTAACTTTCTTTGGAAAAGATCACACAGGAATTGTGGTTGCCAGATGAAGTAAAATTAGCACCTGGCTCTGAAATGCAAGGTACATGTTTCTCCAGCCAGCACTGAAACCTCTGTAGTCCAGTAAGTGTATCTGGAAGCCAAAATAGCATCATACAGTTCTGCTTTGAAATATCCAGTTCAGTTTTTATTGCAGCAGTTCTCACACATGAAAGGCAGCCTGCTGCTTCTGTAATTAGCACCAATGCAACCATTAGGGACCTAGAGTTCCTCTGTCAACTGTGGAGTTTGCTCATACACACAGACCTACACGTGAAAACCCACCAGAAAGCATGCTGCCCCTTCCCAACACTTCTACCAACAATTTGAAGCTTTTTTTCTCTTTTTTAAAAATCAGATAATTACCAAGAAGAATGTCTAAACTACTGAAATGTCAAAAACCCAAACCACATTTTTGTACAGTTAACTGTTTAGCTTTTGAATTCATAAGACTAACACAGATCTTGATTTGACGTGGTTAATATCAACAAAGGAACTTCCAATGAAGAACAGGCAGGGTCCAAGGAAACCAACATTAACTGCTCCAGAAGAAGGAACTAACAACATTTAAAATAAACAATTCCAAAGTAGCCAGCTTAGAAAGAAACTTCCCTCACAGCCTCAGAGTATTCAGGACTTCCTTGATTTATGACAGTTTATTTCTCTTACAGAGATGCATTTCAGAGAATTTGTCTGGAATGCTCAGGGAAACTCATGAGAGGAGAGGCACAGCTCTTACTCAGTATTAGTACACTGTTAAGATTAATTAGCTTAACTTTCCCCAAACACTGCTTTCATCTCAGCCAGTAGACATCCTCATGACTAATACTCACAGGAATCCTTTTCAGAAGACAAAAATACAAATTTCTAGCATCCATCCTAGCTGGGTGGGATCTGAATTGTACATTATCTGCAGAACAGTGTGAATTCCAGCCCAGACAGAAGGGTTGGTTCTGTACTCACTGGCTACCCTTTGCCTGGGCATAGGCATGATGCCTGTCACAGCTTGAAAACCAGCTGAGGACATCTCAAACTACATCTTGTTCTTGGAACAATAACTTATCTATGCTGCCACGGAGAAACAAATATACACATCATTCTTCAATCATACATAGGTTGGTCATTAATATCAGAATAAAGCGAGTCATCTTTATAGCCACTTGCCTACAGGTAAATGCCTAAAAGAGTAAGAGGATAAGTGTACTCAGCAGGCTCACTCTTTTACCTCTAAACTTTTGAAGTGATAATATGGACAGCATGAAAATGGAGATGCATAAGGAAGTGTCTAGACACAGCAGGCAGATTTTTTGGGCATGTCCCATTTAGATACGTCAAGGTCTGACCTTAATGCCTAGTTAAAGTGGGTGATGGAGATTCACACTTCTCTCAGTGCTGCAGGTTTCAGTATATCTGAAAGCAGACTCAGAAGCAATGTGGCGTCTAATTTACTTGCAAAATCAAAGAATTCCGATTTCAAGGGTTTCATTTAAATGAAAATTCAGATTCTGAAGAAGAAAACAAAACCCACTAAAACAGGAAGGATGGTATTGTGGTTAAGTTTCTAGTACGGGGCTCTGAAGACCTGAATTATGTTCCATTCCTAGCCCTTCTGCAGATTGTCTCACTCTCTGACTTTAAGCAAATCACTGAACCTCTTGGTGCTTCAGTTCCCTTTTTCTATAAATCATGTTGCTGGCTTGGGCTGTTTAGACAATGTGGACAATCTGCTTCATGTAAGAGATACCATTTCCAATAGAAGCACAAGGGAGGAACTGAGGCTCTAACCCCAAAATGCTAATAGCAGTATATGCAACCCTATTCACTTGAATCACTCTTGCCAGAAAACAACAATTTATTTGGCCTGGAAAAAAAATTTAATTGCTCATTGACAACTGTCTTCATAAAAATAACAAAATTAGCTGTTTAGACATTCATGTATTAATTCCCACACTGATCACCTGTTTGATATACCAAACTAAACAAAACACTATTCCAGAGACATGCTGGCCTGCCAATTAATTCAGTTTCACCTGAGAATTACTGCCAGCTTCTACAAAAATTAGGAATGAAGCTGAAATGGGGAGTGCCTGCTGATTTTCTAATTGTTTCAAGTTTTTTAGCACTTCATAAAGAAACCTCTGCCTACATTACACTGCTGCTAGCATGGCTAAGGGTATGTTTTCTGAAAAGAAAAAAAAAACACCAAAGAAATTTAAAAAAAAAGGGGGGAGGGGGGGGACGGGACACATCATATGCATTATCCCCAACAGACACAGTGCCCTCCCACCTTCGACACCACCTTCAGACCCATGCTTTTCCCTCTCTGCCTCCTGACAGACCTTTCCCTGCACTCCAGGCACTTCCAGCCAGAGAGCAGGCCTTGCTCCTGCTGCAGAAACGTCTAGGGTTTCCTCTGAATTTTGTTTCATTTCCCAAGCCAATGTTTATGAAATAGGAGTCAGGGCTCTTATTTTAAACAAAAATTGAGTTTGTTCTTTATCTAAATCTTAGGAGCTTTACTGATGAGACCCTTCAGATCACAAGTGTTACATTCCTGACCTAAGAAAGAACGCAATCCTTTTCTTTCACCCTAGACTTTGCCTTTTTTTTTTTCTCCTGAGACTATCAACATGGAGAAAAGGTACCTTGTAATAAGGAGAAAAGCAAAAAGGAGGTCTGAAGTGTTACACAAGGAAGGCTCTACTTACCAGTGCCTAATTCACCTTGCAATATGCAATGAGTGCTCGTTAAGCTGAGTGACAGCAGAGATCACAGCCATTTGACTTTGCAGCAGTGCTTCAAACTTCAGTAATTTCTAGAGGTCTTCCCACGAGGGCTCTGCCCAGCAGCTCTGCACCGGCTCCAGATTTATGCACTGCCCTCTACTGGGTAAAGGAACCTCGTTTTAGCCAAGAGTAACATAACCTTATCTAAACTCACTGGAATGGACCTCTTTCCAAGGCCCAGGTGGTGGGGCTTTTAAGTAGGGGTAGAGGGGGTAAGAAAGAAAATAGAAGGATGAGAATAGGGGCTTGCAAAAGGAAATGTGAGTAGAAAATAATCAAGATATCCTAATAAAGCTCAACTTGTGGGACCATCAAGTCTGAAGTCCCAACTCCTCCTATCCCAAAGTCCTCACTCAACAAGGGTTCTTCGTATGTTATGACTGAGACCTGCTTCTCCTGGGCAAGCCATGCTAGGACACATTATGGAGCATCCCAGCCTGCAGTTCACATAGAAATGACACCAAACTCCTTGGGCAGCAGCCTGATGTGCTTGCCCTTCATTGCCTGTGCTGGTAGGGTGGCTGGGAGCAAACCTACCCAGTGGAGTCCTGCCAACCTCTGAAGCTTTGCAGCTAGGTTTTATTACCGCATTCTTGTTGAATGAGGAAGACTTTTTGGACAGACGCTTTGTCAGCTACTCAGACCATGGCAGCCAGACTGCACGTGCATCCGGAGGAGATGTCTTCCCCTTGTGATCTTACAAAGTCAAAAATTACATGAAAGTGAAACAACTTTCCTGGCACACCTGCGGCAACCAGCAGCCAACTTCCATCTCACCTGAGAAACACTGGGCTGCGGTATGGCCTGAGGGCCTCAGCGATGGCAGCAGGAAGGCAGCTCGGGTGCTGCAGGGCCTGGCTGGGATTTAAAAGATCTGAGCTGTGGTTTTGGCTCTGATTGACACACAGTCAAGCACTTCCAAACTCTGCTCTTTGCAGGGGAGGTAGAGAACCTGGCGTATGCAGGTGTTAAGCTGTTAAGGCTGTTAAGGTTGGTTGCGCTGTGTTCAAACAAAGTGTCTTGAACAAAGCAGCCTTTGAATCTACTCACTGGCTGCAGTGCACTACAGCAAAGCAAAGAGCAAAACATTTCTCGCTATTGAATGTTTGAATTCTAAATAAGTTTCAGTTCCACCATTCCTGAATGCTTTTGTTTTAAAGAGAAAAGCAGCCCCCACGCACTCATAGTGAACCTCAGCTCAAGTTCAGTTGCTCAGAAATGGTCTGAAAGAGAATTCTGAGGACAAAGGGAATCTCTGTGCCAGTTCTTAAAATGTATGATGAGCTCTGCTTCTCCAAATTCATGACAACCATGCTCTCACGTGACAGAACACAAGCAGTAAATTTCAGTGACTAAAGCATCACCAGAAATTTCCAGGCTCACCTACTGTACGCCAGCAGGGCACTCTATCACCATGAGGTTAACTCAGTTTGTGACCACACTGGGTTTTGAAAAGAATACTGAGTCCCAAAGCATGAAATACATCCCCTCGGAGGGCAACTAATGAGTTCCTTTTGGGCCTTACCCCTTAATCTTCTGACAGAAATATTTCCTTTTCACTGTCACAAAGCATCATAATGACTGCAAGGGGAAATTGTCCTCCTCTGCTCCTGATGTGAAGCAGTGCGGCTGCAGCACGCATCTGTCACACTGTGCGGCCCCGTGCTTGGAAGTGACAAATTCATGACTTGATTCCAAAGCCTAGAGGACCTGCCTGCAGGAGCAGATCAACCCCCGGCTGGGGTTTGCAAATCTCCATGCGGGTGAGCAGCAGCCCCAGCAACCCGCACCGACTGCTGGCGAAGCCAGAAGTACGGCTGGGGATCTGAGCAGTCACTTCTGAATCTGATTGCCCTGCAGAAAACCCCAGGGAAATTCTGCTCTGAGAACTCCAAAACCAGGGCAGCGTAAGACGGTCCTCCCAGTCACAGATTTCTCGGAGTGCTTTTATCAGTCCACGTTCACGGCTGATCTAAACGTGCTCCCCTTCTCGGACATCACATCCTCTCACCCTCCCCGTCCACGCTGACCACACTAGCTTTGGGAGCAGCCATCACCCGGCACACCCGACCTTCCCACGCCGCCCGTCCGCTTTTCCTGCCGCCGTGCCCCCACGCCGGACTCGCGGCCGAACCGAAGGCGAGAACAGCTCGCACCGGACCGCGGCAAACGGGGCACCGCGGCCGGAGGTCACGACTGGGGACGGACATCGGGACAGAGGCCGAGGCGGTGCCGAGGGAGCTCGCACGGCTCGGCCCGTGACTCACGGAAAGTGAAAGTGAAGCAGCGGCCACGTGTTTTCGGGGAAGGGGAGGAGCGGACAAGCCGCCGCCGCCGCCTCGTTAAAT
>JAOWBP010004330.1:4046281-4076465 GCA_028571105.1 Tragopan temminckii
TGGAGCCGGGCGTGAGGTGGCCGTGCCCCACAGGGAGGCTCTCTGGTGGCTCTCTGCCTCATATTCCGAGGGCAGCGTGATGACGCACGGCAGAGAGCCGTCTGCCCGCACCGAGAAGTGGATGGCACTCATAACGCTCCTGCAGAGCGGGCAGGTGAATTTCCTCAATGTCCACTGCAGGATGCAGCGGAGGCAGAACGTGTGCTCGCAGGGAACCACGTAGCTGTCGGGTCTCACGTTGCGGCAGATGGAACAGGGGCGCACCTCTTCCATGGCCACGTCCTCCTTGCTGCAGCGGGCTGGGGGAGCTGGAGAGCTTTGCCCTTGCTGCAGTGGTGCTGCGCACTGCAGGAAGGAAAGGCTGCGGTCAGTGGCTGTCCTGGGACGGGCAGCAGCAGTGTCCCCATCCTTTAGCAGAAGCCCTTCCCACCCTGTGCCTGGGGCCCGGCTCGTGCTACAGCCCTGGCAGCTCACTGAGCCCCAGCACCACCCCACAGCCACCCCATGGCCGTGTCCCCACACCACTCACCTCCACTGCCTCAAGCACGCTGCCTGGGGCCCGGCTGCCTGAGCCAGGCAGGGCCGGGGAAACACAGGCGATGCTGCGGGGATGGGCACTGAGCACAGCTCCCAGAGCCCCACAGCAAAACCCAAGAAAGCCTCGCTCGGTCTCCAAGCCTCGCAGACACGCTCAGCTGGCAACCAGGTACACGCTCGGCTGGGCCAGACTCTGCTGTGCCCCAGTATATGCAGCAGACGGCTGTGAGGTCACAGTCCATTGCCCGGTGATGTCACACACCGTGATTCTTTGATATAGAAAACTGTGGTTTGGGGCTGTCTCCAGGGAAACGTGTTCAGCCCAAGAAGGCTGGAGAGGGACTCTTTATCAGGGAGGGAGTGATAGGACAAGGGCTATGAGTTGAAAATAAAAGAGAGTAGACGCGGATTGGGTGTTTGGATGAACTTGTTTTCTCTGGCACTGGAGCAGGCTGCCTAAGGGAGCTGTGGGTGCCCCATCCCTGGCAGTGCTTAAAAGTGGGCTGAATGGGGAACGGAGAAGCCAGGCCCAGTGGAACGAGATGATCTCTGAGGTCCCTTCCAACCCAAAGCACTCTCTGAATCTATGAAGAGAATTCCAACCAGCCCCAGTCTCTGTGTGCCCACTGGGGTACCGTGGTGTTGATGTTGGTGTTTCCCAGCAGTCACCCTGGCCTGGGCCTGGTCTTCCCAAAGCCCTGCCAGATGCCCTAGTACCTCCCTTTTACGTATCCGGCCTCCTGCTGAGATAAACAGCTTGTCCCTTTTTGCATTTGGCCTCATGCATCCCGACTTGGCTACGGTGATTGCCTGATTTGGTTTTTCAGTCTCCATTGTGACCCCAGTCCTGCAGCTCCTCACTGGGAGCAGAGGGCAGTGCTGAGCTGTGCTCTGTGGGCCCCATGACAGGGCCTGAGGGAACAGCGTGGAGCTGCATCAGTGGAGGGTTGGGTGGGAGTCAGTGGAAGGTTCTGCACCACGGGGTGGCGGACATAGACCCGGCTGCCCAGGACAGTGCTCACAGCCCCATGTTGCCAGAGCTCAGGAAGCATTTGCACAGTGCTCTCAGTCATAGTGTTTGGCTTTTGGATGGTCCTGGGTGGAGCTGGGAGTTGGATACATTGATCCTTGTGGGTTCCTTCAAACTCAGGGTATTGTATGAGTCCCTTACCTGCCAATTTATAAAGATCATTGGACTGTGCACTTTGAGAAGCATCCCAACAATTAAGTCATCCCTTCTCTGCTGCTAACAAGAGTGCTGTCTTCTAAGTGCACTTTGAATTTTCCAGCAGATTTTTACTTTGTCTTGCATCTGGCAGATAGATACTTATTATATCCTAATGCAAAAGACATTCTGACTCCGTTCAGTTTATTTCCTTTTTATCTAACAGTATTGTTAGAGAGACAGAAGACTGTCTCTGTTGCTGCTGTGATCAGAGGAAATGAAAAAACACAGGAGACAGTCTCGCAGTGCTGTAGGAACAGGAGTGAGGTGTTCTATTTCTTTCATTGGTTAGCAGGAGCACAGATATCTTCCACAAATTGCACTTGTTCCAGATATTCCACACCTACAGGCTTCCATTGCGTGCTACCTTAAGGGGAAAGAAGCTGCAGCAGCACTCACTGGGAGGAGTTTGTGAGAGCAGTTAATGCAATGGCTTTGTGACTTGAAGAGAAACCAAGCACTGTCCATGGATTCGAACTGTTTGACAGCTGAAGATTATTTTTCATTTGCATTCTAATTAGTATTGCTGGTTACCAGTGAAGGTGAGATTTGTCAAAATGTTTGCTGTGGAAAGAGGTTTAAAAGTGGAAGACTTACTAATACTGATACTTCAAAAACTAATCTAATTTCAGCTACTGATCTAATACTGAAAAACTGCTTTAGTAGTACTTGAGCATACTTACAGCAAAGAGAGCGATTGATTATATTATTGATTTTGTTGTTTTCAGATCCCAGTTAACTAATTGGAATATCTGTGGTATGTGTACGTAGTGTGCATATAAGTCATAGGATCTCCTGAGTTTGGGTAGTTTGAAATATCCCAATGTGCATGTGAGACAAAGATGTGATGCCTTGTGTAGGCATCGTGTGGATTTGTAAAGTTTGATGTGAAAAGAACCTTCCGGTATTGGCATGGAAAGAAGTTTTAGGAATGGACAGACTTCAGATCTGATGAAGGGAAAAAGCAGGTAGGCATATTGAAGTCTGGTATTCTTTCAACAGAAGATTGCCATTTCCTAAACTGGAAGTAATTTAATCATGTCTGTATCTGGAGTAGCTAAATGAAATCACTTGGTGTAATTACTTCATGTCTAGCAAGGCCTGTGGCCATTTGGATTGTGTATTATGATTCAGATCCTAAAATGAAAGGAGTTTAACCACTGGATGTCCAAAAAGTAATCAGTGCATTTCGTTTTTAAGATATGAATAGAGACTGTGTTTCAGATGTCTGAAAAAAACTCCTGTCAAGCTGCGTCTTTGCTTGTGATCCTGTTGTGTCTGCTGAGAGCACATGTGACAAAGATCAGCTTTAACCTTCTCATATGACTGCATTGTTGCATGTTCCTGTTGATACAGAACCATTTAAGTATTTTAACAATTATTTTTGATGTTCCATTTGAGCTAGAGGGAAAAACTGTTCTGTAATTAAGGGGCTACTTCCAAGAAAGTAAGTAGCATCAAAACTGTTACGACAGGATCATTGCGAAGGAGCTGAATGTTGTGTTTAATGTGCTCATGCTGCATGAAGGAGTGTAATATATGACCAGATTCTTGCTGGGGAAAATCTGCTGAAGCAAAGCAGAAGTTTTGTGCGAATAACTTTAGGTTTGTTAGTTGTCAGAAACTACAAGGGAAGGGGCTGCTGCTGGAGTGAGTGACAGCCATAGCTGCATGCAGAATATTGGCTTCTTCAGGAGCAAGTATTGCTTATCAGCAGGGTAACACGTTTGTTGTGTAGCCAAGGAGATGGATAAAGTTGATTTAAATACTTCAGGCTCACTTAAGTGGTGTTACACAAAAGCAGATCTTTGTGATAGGCTGTGTTTAGTGGTGGATTATTTGAAAAGAATAAAAATGTATATCCAGGTGATGGAAAGGAATTGCTGCTAGGGGTGTTAGTACTATTCTACTTACCTTCATCTGGTAAGTACGGGTAACAAATATGGTATCTGAAGGTAGCACCAAGATGCACATCTTGATAATGAGTTTTCTACAACTTTGACTTTTCTGTGGCTTTTCCCTCTGGAAAACGTCATAGGAATAATTTATTTAAATGAAGAATTTTGATCTATTACAAAATAACTGGAACAATACCAGACTTGATTTTGGCAATTAAGCTGTAGAGCCAAATCTTCCCACCTGTTACATGATAACAGGTTCCCTTAAATTGTCTGATTTCCTTTTAAAAGACCGATTCTGTCCTTAGCCATTCATTTGATTGCCTTACTTACAATTTTATAAAGTAGAATTTCGGTGAATTTGAATGCGTTTCTACCTCCGCTCCCCTAAATAATCCCAGCTAGAAAAAAGAAAACACTTGAAATAAATAACTTGTTTTTCTTAATCAAGTTTATTCAGTTCTTTGCCATGAGGTATATTTGCAAAGGCTGAAAGATTGTGCATTTTGCTCTGTTTCAGTGCCTGATGACCTCTCTATAGAAGAAAGAGAAGAACTTCTAAATATTCGCCGCAGGAAAAAAGAACTGATTGATGATATTGAGGTAACTGCTTTATCTATAGAATTCCTTTGGAGACTGCTGCAGCAGATTAAATTACAGTAAACTGCAACTTTTCACTCTGTCTAAGTGTGAGCCGTATGTAATGTTTTTAAAAGTATGTAAATGGCTGAAACTAAACCTTGTTAATTATCAAGCAGGTTTACGATTCATTTATTTGCTTTTAAAAATGCTAACTTCTAGATTTATGTAATGCATTATGTGCGTATGTACACAATTGGTTTGTGCAGTCTCAAGAAGCAGTAGGTTTGTATCCAGGATAGGAGTGAGAGAAAAATGTGGATAAATAAATGTGTTGAAGTTGGTACTGACAGTTTGGTCTTGATGTTCTGATGGAAGCACACGTGGAGTTGAGATTCATGTGTATAACTGCCAGTTGTGAGATTTATCACTTTTCTTCAGATGATTAGTAAATATTTATGAAAATAAAACGTAACTGATCATACTAGTACATGATAGATAATTTCAAAATGAGTTTTAATGTGGATTAACAATTTACTTCCTTCTTTTGACAGAGATTAAAATTTGAAATAGCTGAGGTTATGACAGAAATTGATAATCTGACTAGTGTGGAAGAAAGGTAAGTAATGCCAGCATACAGACATGATTCATTAATACCTTGAAACAGCTATTCCAGGAAAAGAAAATAAAAGTGGGTATTACGCTAAATAAACCTTTGGTCACCTTTGTTCTGTCTGTTACGAAGAGCCGTAAGTTTGACTTTATCCCATTCAGGTTTGTCATTTGTTCGGGTGGAGAATAGGTTGAACAGAATGCAGTATTTGAAACTGTCCGACTAATAATGAACAGTTCACTGAAGCTGCAATCATTTGAAGTAACAGTAAATAGTAACCTACTTTTCCCCCTTACACAAAGTGAATGTCCCAGTTTTGTTGTGATAGAAAATTTGAAGTAGTCAAAATGCAAATTAAAATAAGGTCATCTAGAAATTGTTCTGTTGTATAAGAATAATTGAGAATTGCTTTTTTCTTTTTTTTTCTCCTTTCTCCACGTGTAGCAAAACTACACAGAGAAATAAGCAAATAGCCATGGGAAGGAAGAAATTCAACATGGACCCTAAGAAGGTAGAGTTATTACCATTGTATTGTTTGTCTGGAATCAGGCTTCTGCTCCTAAAATGATCTATGGCAAATACAGTCTGTTTTCTTACAGCATTTCAAACATTCCAGATTATATAAATTGTCAGCTCTTATTTGTATATCCTTTTAACACATGCAGCAGGAGGTGAATCTACAGTCATTTAGTCATTTGCCAACTGTGTGCTTTTTTTCACTTAAGAAAACATGTTTTTTAATATATATAAAAAATAAAAGATATTTATAAGCAATAAAATATGCCAGGTATTGATTGCAGTGGCTTTCAGGGAGATTATTTGTACCTGATAGAGCGTGTTCTATGTTGACATGTCAAACAGTTCTACAAGTACTTAGATATTTGGCTACTAGTGAAGTAATAGATATTCTGTATATCTATATAAATGCCCTCTGATTCTTCCAGAATGCTTTTAACTTGCTTCTTAGTTATTCTCATATGGGCTTTTATATTTGCATATCTAAATTCTATTTGTGAAAAAGTCACATGTGAACATTTTTATGTATCTGTACACTTACATAACATAAATACCTACCTGTGTTGCTTGGACAAACACTGGCAGGCAATATGTCTTTATTTGTGAAGAATCTTCTTCAATATCTTTCTTGAAAGCATTTAAGCTTTGTTCTTCTTTCAAATTGTATTGAGGCCAGTTATGATTTGATGGCTTTTCTGTAATGTTCAAGAGCAGCAATGGCTGCTGCTCTTCTGGCTGCTTTCAGTTTAGTAAAAACACTCAAGCATTTTGTGATACAAAACCCTCTGAAGCTGGTGACCATGTCTGCTATTTTTCTTTTCCGTTCTGATGTCTGTGTAACTTCAGCTCTGTTGAGGGCAGAATATCCCTGATACTCTGACTGTTATTTTCCTCCATCTCTTTTGCCTCTTAGAATTTTGTGGCAAAATCACACAATGATGCAAGCTGCCTTCATTCCAGTGTTAACTATTTTTGCTACTGTTTTTGTGGGATAAAGTTATTTCTGTAAATAGATGCTGTGGTCACATTACTACTGTAACATAATATAAATGTGGTAAATGGACTTTGAGTACTAATTCCTTTAAAATGTCTGTAAATCAGTGGTGGCCTGCAATAGCTGGGTGCTCCAAAGCTGGATTGTCTCTCTGTTAGGAGCTGCAACTTTAAATTACAGAGCTGAAATGTATGTCCTTTTAATGCTGGATGAGAGAATGAACTTCTGGTCATTGTGACAACAATGCTTTTCCTTCATAGCAGGAGGGGAGGTGGTCTCGGTGGTTGGGAATGTGAAAGAAGCAGAGTAACAATACATTCACTGAATCCTCAAAGCTTTTTTTCCCTTAAAAATCCAATAATGTAGATGTAGCATTTTCATATTAGCTGGAACAATCGAGCTGATTTCTTTAACCATTTTTATTTGAAGAGTTTTATGTTTTCTAACGGGGTAACCCAAATGAAGAATGATTGTCCCCTGACCTGAAAATCATTGCTGAAAATAGTTGTGTTGCATGCATTTAGGTTACATCAGGTAAAGGGCTGTAATGGTCAAGTTTGGGAAAAACAAAACCAACAAACAAACAGCAAAACAAAACAAGAAGCACTTCAGAAATTCCTTGTGCAGGGGACATGAAGCTGTGCTTTGCATTCCCAGCAGTGGGTGTCACTGCTGTCCGTGGTGGGCTCAGGAAATGAATTCTCTGTGACAAAAACAGAATCTAAAGAAGTGCAGAATTTATCAGCAAGTTGCTCTAAAAAATGAAAATCAGATATTAATTGCACGGGCTTTTATAAAGCAAACCAACCTAAAAATCATACAGCATTTGTTAGTGAATAACGAATTGTTGTGTGATGATGACTTTGTGCATGGAGGTCGAACTCGTACAGCTGCCTTCTGTCTTATATCAGGCTTCATAAAGAGGAGTAACATTGAGACAAAAGATAGTGGAGGAGTTGATGAGTGTTTGGCTGACCTATTTTACAGTGTATTCCAGACACGAGAGTTGTCCCAGACATTCCTTTCCTGTCTATCTGATTTCTGCTGCTTTAAAGATCTAAAGAATTAAAAAAAAAACCAACAAACAAAAAAAGCTCTCAAACCCACTGATTTTTGCAGCATGCTCAGATACCTGTTTCTGTGCAGAGACATTTGTTTTCCACATTTCCAGTCATTTCCATTTTTCAGTAACCTGTACAACTTGTACAAACTCTATGGGCAGTCTGCGTTAAACATGAATAGTGCAGTCTGGGTGTTGAGCAAGGCAACCAGCAGCTGCAATTTCTGATGTTTGTTGGAAGGAGGCTTCTTTCTTGGTTGGGAGATCTGAGAAACTTTTTGTATTGCTTGGTATGGAGAAAAAAAAGCGGTATGTTTCATCGTCAGGTAAATTTTTTGCACAAATGTTATCAAATATGCTTGATCTGTTTTGAGGAAATCTCGGCTATTACTGCTTCAAAATAAAAATGATGTTTTCTTTGCAATGAAATCACATCTGTTCTGAAATGACTTATAAAAGTCAGACTACCAGCATGTGATCAAACTAGGGTTCAGATGATGAAATTGTTAGGAGAGAGCTGCATTTAAGACTTTGTTTTTGTATAATAAATTATTATCTGCCTGACAAAAAAAAAAAAAAGTCAATTTACTGACCTGATTTATCATGGAAAGTGAAGTATTGAAGCTTAAAATAAATTATACAGATATATATCTATATACATAAAGAGCTGTCCATGATCTACGGAGTGGTGGAATGACATCATTTCCAGCCTTTATGTAAGCTTCAAATAACCCATAGACTCCTTTATTTCCTGCTTTGCAAAAAGCTCTCCGGACATCCCAGAGTGGGCAAGTTCTGAGGCCAGTGATTTGGAGAAGTGTAGGAATCCAGGGGCTTGATCAGGTGTGCACTGAGGTTGGGGTAAGGCTCCTCCTGGCTTTGTAGAAGCTCTGTAGTAGAGGCCGGAGTGGTTTCATGGACAGCCCTGTGTGAGTACTTTAATTCAGGCACCATTTGCAGTCAGCCAATTCCCAGTGTCAGCATAAAGTCTTTAAACTGGTTTCAGTACCTTCAGCCATAACTTCTGCAAGTAGTGGCTTGATGTACTGTGGTGCAGTTTGCAAATGCTTTATTTTTTGTCATGGTGGTGATTAAATCATTCCTGCATACCTCTTTGTTATATGATTTTACAGATTATCTTCAGACATTTGTGCAATGTGCTGAGCAGGCCAACTTACATTAACCTGTTAAGACAATACTTGATATTTCTGTAGTTAAGGAATTCAGACTGCCACCTGGTACTTCTAGCCTTAAAAATGTGTTCCCTTTTATATTTGCCAACCAGTACAAAATACTGCTTATCTGACTGGAAAAAAAATTCATTTGTTTACTATTTCATGTAAAATAGATAAGTAAAAACAACTATAGACCAATTTAACTCTTACGTGCTGTGTGTATGTCTGTGACACTATATTGATGCCAAATGTTACAAGCAGTATTTACATAAATACTGTGGAAGAAAACATAATATTCCTTTTCCTCTAAAATTGCTTTTCCTAGGGAATACAGTTTCTGATAGAAAACGACCTCTTGCAGAACACTGCAGAAGACATTGCACAGTTCCTTTACAAAGGAGAAGGATTAAATAAAACGGTAATCGGCGATTACCTCGGTGAAAGGTAAAATAATAATATTGAAACTTCATCTTGTTCACAGAGCATACTTAGCAATTGTAGTAGTTACCTTCTCCTTCAGGGGCTGCACGAAAAGCTTCTCCTCACAGATGTAGAAAAGCTACAGAGGGAAGTAATACTAACCTACTAGATGGTTTTTTTTTCTGATTAGCTGGTTTTTTTTTAATGGATCCATTGTTGAATAATATTTAATTCATTGTAACTTATAATTTTGGGACAATATCCTTAAATTTGGCATTAGAGCAGAATTTAATATCATAGGCTTTTGGAAAGGTGAAGAGTTGTATTACAACAGTTTCAGTAATTCTTGACACCGTCCCTAGACAAAGTGTGGCTTACAACTGATAATAATTGATAGGAAAGAAATTACTTATTAGAGTTGATCATTCCTGGGACAGTAATTGTAAGCAGGTTTTAGTGTCATCTCTGCACACAGACTTCTGCTTAGTAAAGAGGCATCTCTCAGAGCAGCTGCATCAGTTCTAGCACAATAATCGTGCAAAATGCAGTAAAATGCAAATTGCTTCCGTTGAGGTGCAACCCAGGAATGGATTTTGGGAAAGGGAGCAGCAAGAGATGGAAGTAGGAGGTAGGCTGGAATACATGCGTGCTTGAACATGTTCTGGTTCTAATGCCAATTAGGGAGGTTTAAAAGCTGACTCATGTAGGATCTGCTGCTGTAGTGATGTGTTCTGGCAGATCCCCTGTGAGACATCTGTAATCTCCTTACAGCATCAGCAGCTTAGTTGTGCACTATTTCCTCCTGACATCAACAAGCTTAATGAAAGTTTTCACTGTAGTACATATATTTTGAAAATGTTTTCTGTGAAGTTTCTGGACCATGTATGAACAATTTCAATATGAAAGCGTTAGGATGTTGAATATTTGAGTAGTGTTGTACAATTACTTGTGTGTTAATATCTACCAAATTGTAACAAAGCTTGCATAAAGCAGTCTGTATACATTTTTCAGAGTTATGTTCTACCTCCTGAAATGCTTCCAGTATTCTGCTCCCAAGCCTGGAATCTGTGTGCTCATGCAGAAAGATCTCACCAGTATGACCAGTCCCATTGGCATACTGTAGAATGGTCATGTTGCTGCTCACATATAAAATCCAAAGATGTATTATTATTTCAGGACCATCTTCTGGATTTTTCATTATTTAAACATGAGAAATTGTAGTGATTTGTACTGAATAGCAAAAAAAAAAAAATTTTTTTTTTAATGAATCTGTTAAGTTGGTGCTAAAATCTGAGGAGAATTGTGAAAAGGATCTTTTGTTATATTAGTTTGCAGTGTCAGAGCTGCACCAACACAAGTATGACTCTTAATCCAATCTACATTAAAAAGAGCAAAAATTAGAGTATAAGGCTGATATTTGTGCTGAATTACTGCAGCTTTGTGTACACGTAGGCAAGGTACACCTTCGGCTTAAGATAACAAAGCAGCCCTATTGAGTGCTCTGTGCAGTTGCACTTTATACAAATTCACTGCTCTGCAAGGTAGCGTGCAGCTCAGTTGTATATTACTGAATTTGATGAGAATTGCTTCTTTTTGCTTGACAGAGCTGCTCTGTGGTTCTTTGACCAGTCTGGAACCATCTTAATAAATGGTTTACTGTCAAATATTTGCTTGTGAGTTACAGATTAGCTATGAGCATTTAGTCAGTAACACAACAGATAATTCTTGGTGAATGCACACCTTTCTATTTTTGGGTGGAGGCTGATACGCAACATTCTGCCTTGATTATGTATTTAAAGCACACCACGAGGATTACAGACCTTTCTGCTTCAGGCATATGAATGTAGTGGTGGTGTAGACTAAATTCTATCTGCATTCAAATCATTTGGTGTTTATCAGCCTTTAAATACAACTTTTGCATTCAAATAACCTTGTATTAAAGCATAGTTGGGCTCATGCTTTGCATAATGATGTCAAAGATAGCTGAGAGCAAGCCGAGTCAAAAGCTTTTACTGAACTTCCATTGTAACAATTTTTGAGAATAGAATAAGAATTTGGTAATATTAAATACTTCTTTGAAAGAGCTGTTCTTATCAGCAGTTAAAGTATAGCTTATTTGTCCTACATTGTATGGCTAAAGAAATTAATCCTACCTTAACTGTTGTTTTAAGTGTCCATGACACAGTTGCTGCAAAAGATCATTGTACTAAATAGATTTATCAAATGTTTTCTCTTGTGAGGGTAGGTGCAAGAATAACAAATATGAAGCAAAGAAAGACAGGCCACTTTCAGGGCATTTAAAAAAGCAGTGATAAAATCTATTCAAGTGTACTGGCTCTTGATAGCTTAGCTTTTAAATGCTAGCAGAAATGGGCAAAACACTAGGAATTAAAATTGAATGTGATAACAAATCCTTTGGTTTGATTTGATCGGTATACTCATCTGTTTGTTTGCTTATTCTATAAGAAAAAGAGGTAACTAAGAAGGCTTTGAAGTTCAGCATTGTAATTGTTTATTTCCATTTTTCTCTTTCACAGAGATGAATTTAATATTAAAGTTCTTCAGGCTTTTGTTGAACTCCATGAGTTTGCTGATCTCAATCTTGTACAAGCCTTACGGTGAGTAAATTCTTTCTGTTTTTCTTCCTGTATTAAATTACATGTTCATAGGAGTCACTGCGTTGATCTACTTGTCAGAAAGCTGATGTAACACTCAGCATGACTCTGTACCTCACTAGGCAGGTTAGCAGAGGCGGTTCTGTTTTAGCACTTCCAATTGTTTGTAGCTATGACTTTTTGGTGTGCCTGCCAAATGTGAACATTTGAAGACCAATTTTATATCTCAGCATGGAGATGTGTTAAAAACAAAGCCCCGGCCAAACAGATCATTTTCTTTGCTGCCCTCTTCTTTCTCCTTTTCTTCCACTTGTTCCTATGGGGGGGTGGGAGAGCACTGTGGGCCAGAATTAGTGTTTATGTGCAATTGCACAGAGGTAGACTTTGGTACAAGCAGTTTCTTCCTACTTAATTCATATTTACCCAACTGTCATGTGAAAAAAAAAGTGTAATTTTTTTTTCCTTTGATGTGTAAACTTGATTCCTCTGAGATGGTAGCATGGAGTTACCTTGTGAAGCATACAATGTTGCTTTTGGAAATCCACAATTAATCCAGGAAATTAAGGTGAAATAGACACTTCTGCCAGTCTCATTGCTTCAAGTGACTGCCCCTGACAATAGAAAAATAGAAATGTTCATGTGATCTTTGTTTCTGGTGCAGCACCTTGTGATGTGGAGTCAGAACAGCTTTGCTACGGTTGAGTGATGTGGTGATGTTAGCCTGAGCTGCCTGAGGCGTAAGCTGAGGCTCTGGCTGATGCAGATTATCTGGAAAGCTTCATATCCCTATCTCTTTTACTCAATTTAACTTTAGGCTCGATTTTATTCTACCTTAGCAGCTGCTACTATTAAATGTTTGTATTTTGGTAGCTTACAAAATTCGTGATCTGGGTTGGAACCTTGTACGAGGTGAGTAAAAGACAGTATATAGAGCTAACCAAGCTAAGGATGGCCTGTGACTCTTTGATACGAAGTCCTAAAATGGAAACTTATGAGAACAGGAGCAAGCGGGTATTATATTGGCACCCACTGTACAGGGAATATGGAATTTTTTTTGCATGGCAGAGCATGTAACTTTGCTGGTCTAGGTCCTGCTTTAGTTTAGATGATTGTTTTGCTAAAAAGGAAAAGAACAAGTGATTCAGATAATTGGAACTTTTCACTTGCTGAAAGTGAATTTGTGAAGACTTCTGTCCTGTATGCATTCCAATGTACCTATGTATAGAAACAGTAAGTTAGGAAAGTAAAAACTCTATTTCAGTTCATGCTGATCTCCTACATATGTTACAAAATTACTGACATGATATTGTGAGTCTTTCTTCTTAAGTTCTGGGCCTGATCTTTGTAGGGTGAACTTGCACTTGACAGGCAGCACTTCTCTCCATGCACTGGTGTTTCTCTTGTAGTTGTTTTCATTTTTTAATGTTTGATGAGTTCACTTAAAGATAGTAAGTGTTGCTGTACTCCTTCCTTCTCTCCCTGAGCAGAAAAATTTTGTCTCCTGTTCCTTTCTACATTGCAAGTAAAGTCTAGCTGAGTGCTTATTGCTCTTAGTAGGCAGGAATCCCAGGGAGGATTGAACTGGTTTTTTCCTCTGTAGTATTCTCATGGAAAAATGGGATGCATACAGAAAATTGTTTACTAGTCCTGAAAAAAGAGAGTCTCAGAATATGAACTGCCATATTACCTTGCCTGATAGCATGCAGTGTTGCTGGCTGAATTTCTGGGTTAGCCATCTGTGCATGTTGCTTTATGATAGCTCCTGACTTGTTTGTTGAGAAATTGAGAACGTATTTCTAGGACATTTTATATACACATTGCTGGTTTTTGTTTCTGATTATTAGCAATAGATGCTTAATATTAATATTGGAATGAGTCTAACAACGATTCTTCTTTTCTGTAGGCAGTTTCTGTGGAGCTTCAGACTCCCAGGAGAGGCTCAGAAAATTGATCGTATGATGGAAGCTTTTGCTTCACGCTATTGCCTTTGTAACCCAGGAGTTTTTCAGTCTACAGGTTAGTTATATATGACGTTAGAATGTTACTGTTCTTCTACATCTGGTGCAAGGAAACAGTGACTAATTTGAAAGTTCAAAATAAAATAATATGTGGAATAATCAATTCCTGAGAACTGTGAAAATGCTGCTATCTGATTCTATATTTCACATCTGAAAGTACAAGCTGACGGTCAGTATTCATTTCCACTTACTAAACTTTACCATTAATATGTAAACTAATTTGAGCATAAGACACATTTTAGAAATGTCACCAGACTGTTTTGGCTGTGCGTAGCTGAAATGCTAAATCACAGCCTGAATCAGTGATTGACATCTGGTGGGAAGGCAGGGCCAACCCAGGGGAGCTCAGGTACATGCAATATACCTGAGGGAGCAGAAGGGGTGGAGCCAGGATCCACCCCTTCCCAGGCCTCATGTAAGGGTTAGCAGTGGAGGTGAGGGTATCTTGCTGGAGATCCCTGACTACTAGAAACTTTCCAAAGGTAAGCAGTTTTTCTTCCTTTGTTCCTGTGTCCACAGGTGCTGCATTTGGGCTTGTTCTCATTTGCTGCAGCCTAAGATTGTGCCACTTTGCTATTATTGCTGTACTTTCCATCACATTGTAGCATTACAGCATTACACTGGGTGTTTGAGAACTAAGATTCTAGTGTTAGATATCTCACTATCTCCCTAGGCCTAAAAGGTCTTGAGCAGTGGGTCCAGGAGAATCTCATGAGGTTCAGCAAAGCCGAGTGCAGCATCTTGCACCTGGGTTGGAGCGATCCTCACTATCAGTGCAAGCAGTGGGATGAAAGAATGAGCTCCTGAGGAAAAGGGCTTGTGAGTTCTGGTGGATGGTAAGCTGGGCATGAGCCAGCAACATGCCCTTGCAGCCCAGAAAGCCAGCCATATCCTGGGCTGCATCCAAAGAATCTCGGCCAGCAGGTCAGGGGAGGTGATCTGCCCTTCTGCTCTGCGCTGGTGAGACCCCACCTGGAGTACTGTGTTCAGATCTGGAGTCTTCGCTACAGGAGAGACACGGATCTATTGGAGCACATCCAGAGGAGTGCCACAAAAATGCTGCAAGGGATGGAACACCTCCCTACAAGGACAGGCTGACAGAGCTGGGGCTGTTCAGCATGCAAAGGAGAAAGATCTGAGGAGATCTGAGAGCAACCTTTCAGTATCTAAAGGGGAGCTACGGGAAAGAAGGGGACAAACTCTTCAGCAGGGTCTGTTGTGACAGCATGAGAGGAAATGGTTTCAAGCTAAAAGAGAGGAGATTTAGATTATATAGCTATATATTACATATAAAGTCACCAGCTTTTCCCTTAGGAAGACTGTATCCTTTCTTTTTAGCAATCTGCTTATCAAAAACTTATCTCAGTTAGAAATGCAGCTCAGTTTTCTATTGAATTACATGCTTTAGAAATACTTAGGCCATAAAAAGCTAACAAAGCTCTACCATGCTGCACAGAATGGCATAGTATCTTAGCACTGTTGGTCTGTTTAGTTATGTGTATGTGTAGCTTCCTCCTGATCAGCTGATTTGAGGGTAAGAAAGTAGGCAAGGAAAAGGTTAACGTGAAGAATGTCAGCAACAGTTGCAGAGGAAAATCCTTACTGAAAACAAAATACAGAAGATGCAAACACATCTTTCCTTAATGGAGCAGAGAGATTTCCATCCTCTATTTTTTTATGCATGATCTTGTTTGAATTCTGGGAGTGCTTTCTAAGTCACAACCACATCAAGAGGCATGATAAGATCTCTTTTGTTATCCTTTGGTATTGGCACCTTTGTATGCCAAGAAATTGAGTCAAATGTTATTTTCAGTTTTATTTACATGCAATTCAAGTATTATTTTGAAGAGACTGTTCTTCCTCTGGGTGTCTGTGATAAAACTTTGGAGGCACTTTGAATTGGTGTCTGATGGACCAAGTCTGTATAGCATCTACTGATCTTTGTAAACATAGAAAAGTAAATCATTTTTCAAATCTCATTTCAGATACATGCTATGTGCTGTCGTTTGCGATCATCATGTTAAATACCAGTCTACACAACCACAATGTAAGAGATAAACCAACAGTAGAGAGGTTTATTTCTATGAACCGTGGAATTAATGAAGGTGGAGACCTTCCAGAAGAATTACTACGGGTAAGTGAAAATGGTGAAGGTAAGGGGTTGCTTTTTGTTTTTTAATAGGAAACTTAAAAACATATGCAACAGTTTTTTCAAGACTGATTTCTCAAGGGAAGTAAAAAAGAACATTTTGTGCCATGCAAAACCATTTGAGAAACTGAAAGAAGTGTTCACTGATATTCATGGTCTCTTTCAGTTAGTTGTCTCTAACCTTGATCTTATGTTGAGAAAAGATTCCAGAGGAAGTCCTCTGTGTATCTCTCAGTAGTATCCTTGTGAAATGTTCTTATGGAATTGGCTTCTTATGGAAAAAATACTATTTCTAGGTAAGTCAGAGAAAGTAGGAAAAATAGTTAACTAATAATAATGAAAAAAATCACTGTTTTGTTACTGCTTTTCTGTTCTTTCCACGTATCATGTGGAGCTTCCTCCTCTCCCCTGAGCTAACAGTAAAGATATTTACTTCTCTAACACAATGTGATGGTCTTAAGTATCTTCTAAAAACCCAGATTTGTTTGGCAACAATTATGCTAAATTAGAGCAATTTGAGAAGCTGAAACTTCTGAAATACTGAATTCTGAAATAAAATTGTATTTGTTGGTAAGTACTTACAAAATCTGCAGAGAGAGTTTATAGAGAAAGTAATTTAAAAACTTCTTCAGAGTGGTAAACAACAATTGGGAATGGATGGTTCAGAATTTTTTGGCAATATTTCCTTTGCTTTTTGTACAAATAAACTGAGAAGCAGTAGGACATTCTGGTTGTATTTTCTGATAGACGTTACTAACGAGGTCTTTTTCCTCTTTTTTTATTCTTCTAGAATTTATATGAAAGTATTAAGAATGAGCCATTTAAAATTCCAGAGGATGACGGAAATGATCTAACGCATACATTTTTTAATCCAGATAGAGAAGGTTGGCTGCTGAAATTAGGTTAGTTACTAGAGCAGTCTTGCTGCTGTGTCTGTTGGTTGTTAGTGTGTCTGCTCCTTCTGTGTCTGACTGCTTCCTTACAAATGTAATACGGTTCACGCTGTAATTTACATTTAAAAATGTATAAGCCAAAATAAGTAACTCCTTTACAACTGAAGGTTGTTACTCCTTATTTCACATATACAAACCAGCAATCTTGTTTCAGACTTTGGAGTTTTATTTCTGGTATCTGAGGACTGAAAACTCAGCAACAGAAAGGAAACTCGGTGTGGTATTTGCCGTGTGCCGTGATGGATAGATAACAGCTAAACCTCCGTGTAGTCACTGCACAAAACTCATGGGAAATTTCAACTCAGTTTTCTGTGTGCAAAAATAGGATTTCTTGTCAAAGAGTTATTTTTGTGTGTCTTTATTTTTCCATATTATTTGTGAGTTTCTCTTGGTTTGGTTTTGGCTATGATTTTTTAATGAGTGGTTTAAATGTGCCTTCTTGTTTTCCTTATGGCCTATGACCTATCACCTTTCTGTTCTGTGACTGGCTGTCTCTGCTTATTCTGCATTAGGAGGTACGTATCTGATTGCTTTCCAGTGCCCTCTTGTTCAGTTGCTCATTCTTTTATTTTCTTCCTCCTCCCTCCTCTGGTTTTTTTTTGTTTGTTTGTTTGTTTTTTGTTTTCTTTTAGTTTTCTTAGTTATTTTTTTCTTAAATTTATTGTAGCATTTTGCTTTTTCACTTGGTGTCACTAACAGTATCATCAGAGGTATTCTGTCCACAAAGGCTGGCATGAGTGTCTAGCTCGTGTGTAGGTGTCTTCTGCAAAGGAAGGTGTTTAAACGTAAAGCAGAAAAATAGAGACGATTTCTTCTGCATTCACTGAAGAATAAAACTAGAAGAACAATTTTGACCGAGAGAAAAGCATTTTGTACTCTTATAATGAAGATCCAGAGCGATTTTGTTACTTGTACATCAGTACATCAGAATTTTGGAAAAACTTGATTGCATTGGAACTACACATACATCAAAGCTGTTCTTTTTCCTGTATATTTTCTTTTGTAAATATCCTATTGAGCAAGCCAAATGCCTTCTTAAGTTAGTGTGAAGCTTAGGGTCACTGGAACCTTTGGTGATTTGCAGTCCCCTGGCACTGCACTGTGCTACAGCCTCAGTTAAACAAACGAATCCCATCAGCTTTACTTGTGCTCAGGGACTTTTCTCCTTTATAAGGCAGAGTGAAATTTTTTTCATTTGCTTTTTTTTCGCAATGCAGTAAGTCTCTTTTATAGAAAGCCATTAGTGACACACTCCATTGGAGCCAGTTTTTGGCCACTTGAACTGCTTATTAAAGAAGAGGGCACTTCACACTTGGAGAATGGTGCCTGAAGTGTGAAGAGGGATCCGCGCTTGGGGTGAGAGGTGGGCTGTGTGCTCGTGGAGCTCACTTTGGTGAAAGTTGAGCAAAGGAGAGCCGTGGGCCCTCTCTTCTGATGTTTGGAAACCAGTGGTTGTGCTACTGCTGGAAGGACACATGAGAAACTATTTGTAAGTTGTTCATGTGCTCTGCAGTGTCTGGTTTTGGCCTCTCCGCTATAGATGCTGTAGGGTTCCTCTTTGTCTAACTACAAAAAAAAGAGCAAAGCTGATTCCTTGCACATTTTGGCATGCAGTGGCGGAGCTGCTACAGTTTCAGAGATGACTTTGCAGGTTTTCTCCATGTTATAGGATGAGGCAATAGCTATCTCAGCTAAAAAGCTTTTACGACAAAGTAGAAAAAAATGCACGTTCTGGAGGTGGGAATAAACTGTCTATATGTAATGAAAACTACACATTTGTATCCATACTTCTCATAAGTTTATGCATACACAGTATAAGCAGGAGTGCTGTGTGTGTAGAGAAGTACCAGACATATACCATGGAAGAAATTGCCAATAACACACATATGAGAGACCTACATAAACAAATAAATAGGAACAAAGAAACTGAATGAAAAAGAGTGGCTGAGAGCTGCCGGGTACGTCTGGAGAAGTGATCTCTGGCTCTGGCTTTGAGCGGGGTGTGATGAGAGGCAGCACATATAGAAAGCCATGTTTATGTGCATGGGACTGCAGGCTGCAGCCCGGCCTCGCAGCAGCGTTACCTGAATAGGGTGCATACAAATGCACTTTGCTAGGTTACATGCATTGACCAGAAATAAACAGTGCTATATATGTATTTTTTCTTCTTCTTTCTTTGTTTTCTCTCCCTTGAGTTTCCTGCTTGCTAGGAGGTTTAAACAGTGAAGGAACGCTGCCTTGATTCACACTGTCTGCATTGCCAGAGACTGTCTGCAGTCCTTTCTGTTGGGAAACAGTTATTCTGAAACTGATGGAGATTGTATTCCAGGCTGTGAGTTTAAGTGCTCCATTGCATTAATATTTGTGTAAAAGTTTTTTTAATATATAAAACTACGATGAAGATGAGCCCTTAAATCCAGAGTCTCTCAAGACCTTATTTTGTATTTTCTTACAGTGTCTCTTCCCATTTGGCTCCTTGTGCCTTTCTGTTTAGTATTGCAGCTCACCATGTTGATTATTCTCTGGGCAGGAATCTTCTCTGGGTGAATCTTTCATACGATGTACAGTTTGCTTCTCCCAAAGACTTTCCTAGCTCTGCAGCCTGGCATTGTGCTTTAGAAAGCCATGTTTCACAAATGCTTGCTTTTGTGAAGCTTCCTGCTCTGAATTCGGTTCAGCTGTGACGCAGTGCAAGTCCAAGCACCAGACTGGCTGTTGGGCAGCACCTCTGGTTTTAGCTAGCTAGACTCAGCCTGTGCTTTTCTGTCGGTGGTTTTAATAAGCCTACGTTATGAACGACTGGAGAGAGCCCAGTGGAGGGCCGCAGAGATGATGAGAGCCCTGGAGCAGCTCCTTTATGAGGAAAGGCTGAGACACCTGGGGCTGTTCAGCTTTGAGAAGACCAACAGTGGATCTTACCAACACGTCTGGAGGACAGATGTCACATGGATGGGGACAGATTCTTTTTGGTAGTGCCCAGCAACAGGACAAGGGACAACAGGCAGGGCATTCCCGTGTCTGAAAAAGCTTCAGCTGGCAAGCAGCTTGGTGTGCGTGATTTCCTCTAGGGAAAGGAAAGCTGTGACGTTGCTCTTCTGAACAGGACAGGAAGTGACTCCAGCCTGACACAAGATGTGAACTTTGGCTGCCCATCAGGCCGCCACACCAAGAGGTGTTCACTCGTCCTGGTGCCTCACTGCCTGCTGTGCCCGTGGTGTTTGTTGCAGTGCTTCTGTCCTTGGAGGACGGCTCTGCTTTTCTCAAATCCGGCAGGGGAGCAGCAGTCAGCAGTCAGGAAGCTGAGGGCCTTCCTGAGTGTAGGTTTTATTTCTTGCACTTTGCTGTGCTGTTCATATGTCACCCAGAGCTGGAAAAAAAATATTCCTGTGTTGGGTTATGTAGGTAAAGAAGATCTGTATCCCTCTTTGTCTGCGTTTGTCCTTGTTGTGGCCTTTACCTGTAGTTCCCTTAGACTTCTGCCGATGAGGTGATATGCTGCTGTTATTTGTCTTTGCATTTTAATTTATCAGCTGGATCTTTGAGAAGTACATCCTCTGCATCTGCCATTTCTGTAAAAGCTTATGGATTCATACGCTGATTTGCTTGGTCCACTTCTGATAAATCAGGCCGTTTTAGCTCTAATCTTTAAAAGGCTGGCAACTGGAATAAGACAGGGAGCACAGTACTAAGCCCTGTGGTGTTGTTTTGTGAGCCTGCAGCAATCTTGGCCAAGAAAAACATTTTGTTATCGGTAGTTCTTTAAAGACATTAATCTTGTGCACTGTGTTTCTGGTCAGTACAGCCTTATCAACCAGCTTCCTGCTTTTACCCATGGTAAAGGCATATTAAATGCACGTTATACGGGGATGCCTGCAACCATGAGGAGTGCAGATCGGATTGTCTTTCAGGTTTATTAGGAGTTTCTGTGCTGCTGGACAGCTGCAACTAAGTACTGGGGTGGGGATATAGGCTTATATTTGAGAACGGTTGCTTATTTTGGAAGAAAAAAGTCCTGCTTCAATGCCTTTTATCTGGAAGAATAACTCATTGCTTGGTGGAAGAGGCACCTGTGCTCTTGCTGTGGCACTCAGGTGAGCTGCAGAACCTGGCCGGCTGAGGAGGATGGGAGCAGCAGTTAACTGCAGTGACCCTTGGACTGTACGAAAAACGTGGTGGTAGAGTGAAAGGAAGGACTGCCCTAGCGGTCAGCTTGACTTGACTGCTGCTTTTTCATCAATCCAGAAGTGAATCAGGCTATGGTTTGTTGGCTTTCTGTTCCTAGACCGAATACCTGGTGCTACTTGATCCAGCTCTGTCAAGTGATGGGAATTTCTGTAGTGACTTACGTGCCAGTTTGAATGTTTCTGCAGTGCCTTATTTAAGGACCTGTCACAGTGGTTGTACTAAAATGCCACCAGTTCTTCCCTCACTGTCTCCAGTTCACTCAACCATCCATTCTATCACGGCTTCTGCATCTTGCACTATTTTGCCTTCTCTTATTTCACCACACCTGCTTGCAGATTAATTTTTTCTTGAGATGTGTGTGCGTGTAGTGGAAGCATAAAATTTGAGTCCTCTGAATGCTGCAGTGTGTTTGCACTGCGTTATCCTGCAGGTCATAAAACCGGCTGAAGGGAAGGTACGGCATGCAGCAGGACTCGGTCTGCACTGCAAATACTTGTCTGTGGATTTAAAACAAAACGAGATCCCTAGAACTTCAGAAATCCAGATCGTATCAACAAAATTCCCACTATCTGAAGAAGAGCAGATGGATAAAAACTTGTTTCTTAAATTTGTTTATGACTTTAAATTGGGAACCTTGTGTGTATTCGGAGAACTGTTTTATGCAAGGGTGTTCAATAGGAAAACCAATTATTTTGAGACAGTTGGAATAACGAGAGTGACTCATTGCTGAATGGATGACGCACAGGTGCTGCCATAACCCTGAAGTCATGTAACTGTGGTGGAACTCGGCCTGTATATTTGTAACATGGGAGTTCTTTATTTACTTGCTCTTCCCTGGAAATGATTCTTGAAAATTTATGGAATAATGGAGGGGTTCTTAGGCAGCAAACTGCAGAACAAGGGATGGAAGGACTGAGACAGTAACGTGTTTCTGAAAGGAGCCGATCCGTGCAGCGTGACATCAGCAGGTGTAGAGTGAGCAGTGCAGCAGCTGCTGCTGCTGTGGGGAAATACAGGCTTTTCTGGAGCAGGAGCTGTGCCTTGTGTCAGATGTACTCAGTGGCACAGCTCCCCATTAAGAGAACAATACATTATTGAAAGTGAGTACAAGTAGCACTTTGGTGTAGGATTTCTGCATTTGCTCCTTGTTGCTGACTCATCAGATTTGTTCCGCTTGCAAGCAGCAGTGTTTGTAAGCACTTAACGCACCTGATGCTAAATGCAGAACTGGAGAGAGGTTCATAATCACGTGTGAAGACACAAGTGCAAGGAGGGTGATAAAAAGTCCTTAATTTTACTGATGAGACCCCCATCCTTGTGAAAAGACAGGCTGTGGGCAGGGCTGGCCCTGTGGTTGGAGCCCAGTTCCCGGCTTTGCTGCTTTTCCATAGCAGCACCGGCTCTGCATTTCTGAGGGCTGTGCAGCAGTAATATCAGGGCTCTGCTGAGCCCTTGGGTTTGGGTGAAACCTGAGAGAGTTTACAGCCTTATGCCATAATGCTTTTGTGCGCCATAGTTAATGCTGACTCAGGAGTTGGATCTTTGTACAGTACAGAAATACGTTTCTAACTTCAGCTCACCTGTGCCTGATCCATTTGCAATTAAGTGATTAAAATACATATTGGAAAAACGAACAAAGCTAAATTACTTTCTTCTTATCCCTTGCTGAAGCCTTGACAGTGACATGCTTAACTTATCAGTACCTTTTGGTTATAGGGGGAAGAGTAAAAACATGGAAACGAAGGTGGTTCATTTTGACTGATAACTGCCTGTATTACTTTGAATACACAACTGTGAGTATATACTGCCGTGAGCTTCCTTTATAATCTGGGTATGGCAAGGAATAATAATGCAATATTTTCCTTTTTTTTTTTTTTTTTTTTTTTTTTTTTTTTTTTTTTTTTTTTAGGACAAAGAACCTAGAGGGATTATTCCATTAGAAAATCTTAGCATAAGAGAAGTTGAAGACCCTAGAAAACCAGTAAGATATCCTCATTTTTTTAATGAATAAGTAAACCATTTTGGAACTGAGATTGTAGTAAATGAATTTGTTTCTCGGTTGTTTGTTTTGCTTTGTTTTTAACATATTTTCCATTCCTACCCTCCAGAACTGCTTTGAGCTCTATAACCCCAGTCATAAAGGCCAAGTGATTAAAGCCTGTAAAACCGAAGCTGATGGCAGAGTGGTGGAAGGCAACCATGTAGTGTATAGAATATCTGCTCCAACCCCAGAAGAAAAAGAAGAGTGGATTAAATCCATCAAGTGAGTTTAGAGTTTTAAATATCTTTCAGAAATGAAGTGTAAGCTCCTTTTCTGAATAAGATATGAAGAGAACTTGCATTTTAACTTGTTTAAAGAGTTCTGATTTGGCAGTATCCTCTGGGATTAAGGTCAAGATCTTTGGGGTGGATGGGTCAGGCTGTCAGGTCCTAAGGACCATAGCAGGTCCTTACTCAAATGAGGAAAATGTTTTTTTTCTTTTTTAAAAAAAAATGAATATTTTAAGCAAATGTAAAGCCTTTTGAGAACCATCATTAGCCCTGATTTTATTCTGTTCTTATTCTGTTTGGTGACAGCTATCTCGAGCTTGTTCACAGCGCGGCTCAGAACTTTCATAATTTGAATTCATCTTGTAAGGTTTATATAGCAGACCCAAACTTAAAGGAACAAATTATATTCAAGTTATGTTCAAGATGGAAGTATGAACTCTTTATCAAATTATAGCTCAACATCATCTTTTTATGAACAAATACTTCTGATGGGCAGAGGATCTACAGCTCCTCACTGGGAGTGGAGGGCAGCGCTGAGCTCTGCTCTGTGGGCACAGCTCCATGCCGGTCACTGGGCCGTCACTGTCAGGGGAGGGTTGGATGGGGGTCAGGGGAAGGTGCTGACCAGGGTGGTGTTCACAGCCCCATGCTGCCAGACATGGCGTTTGGACACCGCTCCCGGACGTGGGGTTTGGATTTGGGATCATCCTGGGTGGAGCTGAGAGTTGGACTCAGTGGTCTTTGTGGGTCCCTTCCAACGTGAGCTATTCTGTGATTGTAGGTCAGCAATCCATTATCTTATTAGAAGTGTGGAGTCATCCAAAGGGAAGAGAGAACAAAATAGTTTCAGTTTTCAAAAGCAGAGAACTATTAACCAAACTGACAATTCGTGTTGTTTCTTCTAGAGCAAGTATCAGCAGGGATCCCTTTTACGACATGCTGGCAACAAGGAAACGAAGAATTGCAAACAAGAAATAGGATTTGATCAGTAGCACGTATACCTGCATCCACTTCTACACGGGCTATAATGACGTGATAATGTAAACCTTGGGCAAACTAAAGGAAGACAGTAACTGTACATTTTTTTAAATATATATAAAATTATATATATGTAATGTACACATTATATATATATATATAATGTACACACTTTACTATGACATAAAATCTCAGCAAGACCTTTCGGAGTAGTTATTGGCATATAATTTGAAGTAAGCTTCAAATCCCAGACGATAATTTTCTTGGAACTTAATTCAACTGACGACATGGAAGCTTTGTTTCCACTTGTGTTAGTTATAACTACAGTTGGCGTGGACTGGGAGGGAAAGAATGGTAAAATATCCTATACCTGTTTCTTGAGCTCAGTGCCCATAAATGGGAAAAGCGTTTTAAGTACTTTTCTCTCAGTTAAATGCAACACTAAAAACTGGAGTAGAGGGCAGGAAACCCACAATCCCAGTAGGTTTTCAAGTCTTATGTGTCTTTCAGTAAATGAAGCTTTCATTTAGAGCACGTGCTCCACCTTATAGAAATAGCTTTTCTCCTTTGGAAGTGCAGCTCAGTGTCAGACGGGCAGCTACATCATTAAGAAGTTGTGCCAAAGGGTTGGAGTGAATGCACTGAAACACAGACAGGTCCCACCAGCAAAGGCCTGTCTGCAGCCATGACACTGTGTATAGATGTGGTTTGGCATTTGCCAGAAGGCAAAAACTCTTTCCAGTCTGCTCACACAATAAGCAGTGAGAGTTAATGACTGGTTTAATCTGCTTTTTATATAGTAACATCCTTCCTATGTTTTAGATATATTGTAGTTTAATTAACACTATTAGTATTAAAGGAATAAGGTGACAGAGCTTGCATGAGTTGCAAGGGTTCAGGCTTTGCACGTGAAAACAGCCTGAAATAATAATTTCACGTGCACTTAATGTTTTTAAAGGGAGAACAACCAGGAGAGTGTAATCTTTCTGTAAGACACAGCCCTAGGTAGGTGAGCAAGCAGCACTGATTCATTCCTTTGCTCGATAACAAACTTTGAACATACAGAAAATTTAAATATTTTCATTACATTCTTAAAAGATTTTTTTTCAGACTTGTACTTCAGTAGCTGAAGTTGAAAACATGAGTAGATATCCCTATCTTTACCTAAAGAACACAGCCTCACTGTCAGTTCCCCACTGCAATCAGCCCCTGATTTCTTCTAACTTACAGAATGTGGTCAGCGGTCACGTGCTGAGGCATGTTCTGTCACAGCACTCTCCTGCTGGCAGTGTAGCATTCTTGAGGTGAAGCCCCTCATTGCACAGTTAGGGCAGGAAGTATTTCTTTGGATCCTACTACTTCTAGCAGTACTTTTATTTTTCCTGTCTTGTTGACCCTGAGCCATGCCTGCTGTGCCAATGGATGCCTGGGTGAGCCAGTGTGATGCCAAAGCGGTTTTGCTTCTTGGATACACAACAGGGAATTCTGCTGCGCTGTCAAGAAGACACTAAGTTACCTTTTTCAAATCTCATTTTATCTTTCAAGTGCTGTCTGAGCTGTGGTTGCAGTCTTACAGATTTGCATTGCTTTGCGCAGGGTTTCAGCCTGTGACTGTTTAGCTTTATTGCATGCTTCAGAACAAGGCTGACACAGACTGGGGTCACCTTTCCCCAGAGTGTGTGGAATTGCAGGCTGCTTGGATGAATGCTCAGATCTGAGTGAGAAGCAAAACTCAGCCAAAGAAGGTAGAATCCCACTACTTATTATTAGTAAGTATCACTGTGGGATATCTTTGTTTAAAAGGAAGCCATTTAAACTCTATGGAAACAAATGAAGTTGTAGATCCCATGTCTGCAAAGCAGCTGCTAATGTAACAACTTGAGTCTTCTGCTGCGCAACTTCACCTTCTCCTTTGAAGCCATGCACTCCCCAGCTCCAGCTCTGGATGAGATTTGTCACAGGAGTTCAGTGAGTGCAAAGGTAAAACACAGCAAAGTCTATTCCTGGAGAAATATGAGATTACCAAAACGTTAATAAGCCATGAAGCACTTTTTTTTAAATTGATTCTTATCTTCTGAGATAACATCTGCAAGAAAGTGTATTTATTTAACCAGATGAGGAAGTCTGCTGATAAGCATGAAGGAAATGCCTTGAGAGTTCATTTGCTGTACTTAGCTGGAAGTTCTTATATCCTGCACAAGTAATTATTTACAGTAACAGCTATCTGAGGATATTATAGCAGGAAATATATTATTGTGTAGCATTAAAATGTGACATCTAAAGCAGCTACTTGCGGTGCTCAATATAGCTATTTAATTTACCAAAGCTAATGGAATGTCTTTCTTGTTTGTGATGATATTTGATTTCAAATGGTGGTTGTTTTTTTTTTTTTGTAACAGTATTAACATGGAGTGAAACTGGCCCAGAATTTCCACTGGTCATGAGGCCAGTACAACAGAGTGGCTTGTGAAAATTTTGGCCAAGTTCAGGTACTATCCATGAGGGTAAAGAGAAATCTCTCAACCTTTCCCTTCCCAATTGGGCTTCAAGTCCAGGTGTAGCTACCACAACGAGCTGCTCTGTGGCCTAAAGCAATATCTGTTACTGTTTGGCCGTGCTGAGGAAAAGTCCCCTGGGAATAACAGCCTTCTCCCTTCCTGTTGCACTGAAAGCTAATTGTTCAGCTCTTTGGTTTTACCATTGCCTTTTGAAACCACAGGGGCCAGCAAGAGCCACTACTGCTTCTGCCACATGTATGGCTTCTTTGAATATCCAAACCTTCTGGCCATTAACTTCAGCCACAGTGCCAGTGCAGTCTGGGGAGAGAACTGTACATAATACTTAAGCTCAGCTGGACTGACTTATATTTTACAATACTCTGACAAAGTAAGCTCTACATTGCTTAACATCTTGAACAGTTTTAAGCCGGTACAAAACAACCTTTATAAACCAAGCAGCATTTATAATGCTTCATATATAAAAACAATACATATTTTTTAAAGTTTATTACATATCTATGTAGATATGCTTGCTGGAAAAGCTAGGTCTGTTGTAGACCAAATGCTACAAATGAAGACTTGTGGCTTACCAGTTTCTTTTCTATATTTTCTTGGAAAATGTTTCTAGTTAGAGTTTAAATATAAAATGTAAATGCTGTACAGATATGTATTGATATAAGCATTACTTGGTGTACACAAGTGATTTGCATGACAAATACTCTGTATCAATCATTGTTAAAAATGTAATGTTCCGTGTAAATCCACTGCAATATTAATGTTGTCATTTATCATTAAGACCATTTGCTTAAACCTGGACATTCTCAAAAATAAAGTGTGAAACTATATGCTACTGTAGAGCTCCTCATTTAGCAAAACTGAGCGCTAATTGGTCAGATTTTTGTGTAGAGATTGAGTCAATTTTATAGCATGGATGATAACTGCTCCCATAAGCACCCTTCTTAACAAACGAGACAACTTACTCAGATGAACTGTAGTTAAGGCAGGTTCCCTGCTCATCTGCAGCAAGCGCAGTCATTCCCTCTGAACAGCTGCAGTTCAGTGGGAGGTGACTCCAGAGTCAGACTGGGAACTCCCCAGAGCAGCTCTGCTGTGCTCACCTCACAGGCACAGCCAATGAAGTTCCTGTGTTACACACAAGACCAGCGGCTGTCCAAAAGGAAAGCGCTAAGGAGAGCTGACAAATGCCTGGCTGCTGCAGGAGGAGGGTGATCCGAGAGATCCAAGCAGCCATTAATTTTTATTTCTTTATTCAATTAAGATTACATTTGTTTAAAGACCTAAAAACCCTGCAGTGCCATGAAAGGGGATTAAAGAAAAGAATAATAAAGTTGCTGATTTTGATAACACTGAGTGGTTGGTTTCAACAGGTAAAGCCTGGATTTGATGGAGAGCTTTTTTAGTACACCAAGTCTTGTCCTTGTTGGCTCTCTTAATAGTGAGTTGATAGTTTTGATTGGTAGTTTGCATCTGAAAGGAAAAGGGAAACACTATCATTCCCTGTTCTGAGATTCAACACATAACTGGTTCAGCAGTTTTAGGTCACCACAGAGAAGTCACAAAGCTGCACACAGCTTCATCTGTGATCCGGGACCGAGCTGACTGAGAAGGCTTCCAAGAGCCTCACAGTGAACATGCCTGTATTTTAGTGCTATGCTAACTAACAGTAAAGGAGGACAAGATTACCTGCTTTAACAGCAAATGGCAGACAAACCTGAAGGTTTGCTTGGACAGCATCCTTGTTTTGTGAATGATCTTGTGGTCAAACTGACTAAGTAATGGCCACAAAAGCAGAAGCTTTTAGAAACTTGCTAGAGAGAACATGTAGGAGTGCAGGAAATGAAGTGCTTTAGTGCTCCTCCCACCAATCTGGATTTTCCTCAAATCACAGACAATCCTGCTTAAGAGACCCCTCTTTTTTAAACCCCCCCCCCTTTCCTCTAGAAGGCTGACCACCACAAGAAAGAAATACCAACTAAACTTCCTCAACAAAATGCAATTGCTTTGCACAGCCCTCTTGCCCTGCCTGTGGGGTACCACTGTCAAATTTCTCACGAGATGCCTCTTTCACTGGCATAGCCCAATAATCTGAATGCCCTGGCTGCTGCAATGGAATGCAAGACTTCCACTTTCCTGCTGCACTTCTGCCTGGTTTTGAAAAACCAAAAGAGTTCGCCATCTGCTGGCCACAAAGCTCACAGAGTGTTAGAGGAGATGTATGCCGTTTCTGATTATCATCTAGAGCAGAGATGCTTAAAATTAAGCACAAAGTGCTTTTGTCATGAGTATCGTGAAAAAACTGTATTTAGAGCAGTGCTATTTTTAGGTCCTCAGTCCAGTCCTTAATTTTTTTGAGGAAAGGGATACATACACTATCAAAGTTTACACAAGGTCTTGTGAACAATCAGCATCCTCCCCAAATTGTATTTTTAGATTAAAACAACTGGTTGCCCATATCTGAAAACACAAACGTGTTCTTTGGTAATCATATTTCATTCAGAAACTATTTCAGTAACAATGTCTGTTTCTGGAATGTGCGCAACTGAATAAAGTTGCCATAACCCCATCAAGAACAGTGAGCAGGTGTGATTCTATCTATGTGGACCCAATCTCTGTCCTAACAGAAATCACCAATAGCTTTCCTATCCTCGCTTCATCAACCCAATGACACAACCCCCAGGCAGATCACATTCGATAGCTAAGTTAGAAACAATGAAAAAGAGGAAGACATGAGAAACACTCAGAAAAGAATTAGGAAAAATTGCTGGTGATGCTGGAACCCTTGCTTACTTGTAGTATATTCGATGTTTATCTTCAGGGTTCTTTTCCTTTTTGGCTTTCTTAGATTTTCTACTTTTTTCCCTTTTCAGTCTTTCTCCATTTCTGTTCTGGTTCATGCTCACTTCTCCTCTGGATTGTTTTCTTTTCCTGGTTCGTTGTTCCTCATTTTTAGAAGGAGGTCCTCAAGAATGATGTGCATCCTTCTTGCTAGAGAGTGATACAGAACACATACATGAGGGATTTAACCAAGGCTACAACCTGCACAGCAGTCTCCCTACACTGACCATCCCTTTTAGTACAATAACACACCACTGTAAGCTCTCCTCTTTTCTAAATTAACCAGCTGCAGATGACAAATACACAGCGATTTATACAGTGCAGCAGGTTAAGAATAATTATGGAAGCTAATACATGACATCATGAATTTCAGGTAAGACAGAACTGAATTATACAATTAACATCATTCTCCTAGGACAGAAAGAAAACACTTGGCAGGAAGAAAAATGTAAATGACAGGAAAGTAACTATAGTCTCCACACATATTAATGTTTGCCATTTCCTGATATACAGAAGTAGGTATGCATCCTGACCAAGAACTGTGGACATACCTGTTCAGGAAGCCCGTTACCAAGAGAGTGGTGAGGTGCTGGAACAGGCTGCCCAGAGAGGTTGTGGATGCCCCATCCCTGGAGGTGTTCAAG
>JAOWBP010004330.1:4076676-4094528 GCA_028571105.1 Tragopan temminckii
GTAAATGTATCACGGGCACACGCATCTTGACGTGTGATAGAACAATTTCCTGCTTCAGCTTCTGTTCTCAAAACCGAGGGCAATTAGAACAGAGAAAATGCAGAGGTAGTTTTGAATAACGATGTCACTGTGTACAAATGACAGCTCAGATTTAATTTGTGTCCCTCCTGTGCTGAGACTTTCCACGGCACATGGGACTCCCTGAGCGAGTTTTGACCTAAAGACATTAATTAATAGCTCTTGCACCGTGGAGAAGTTCTGTTGGTTTTGCTCTGAAATGAAAGCTTTGCTTTTTACTGGTAACAAAAGCAAGCTGTGAGCTTTCCCAACTGGCATCTGCTGCAGCTGAAGGCTGATGCTTGCTTTCTGCTCGTAAATACAGCTGCAGTGCAAGTTTTGACATCTGGCTGGTGGGTGAGTGCTGAGAGATCAGTCTGGTGGCAGTCTGTGACTTGTGAGGGGTAAGCTGAAAAGGGAGGTCAGAATGCAGTGTCTCATATCTTTATTTTTGGGACTCATTTGTTCTACAATGCTGAAGCTTGATCCTGAGCCACACTGCCAAGAGTTACACACGTAGCATAGTAATAACCTTGGTGGCTAAAAATGCCTTGCCTTTGCTTCTTATCTGTGCTGGTATGGAATAGCTCTCTTGTAACGACATCAGCTCCCCATTTGGACACAGTGCAAGCAGCACCCTTCCCTCTGCAGGCAGGCACTCTGATCTGTTCCTCTGGAAGCTCTTCACACCATGTCCCTGATTCCAGCATGTGCTTCTGTTTACAGGAAGATAACTAGTGTTAGCCTTTAATGTTAAGCCTCTGATCAGCCACGGACTGCATTTCAGTTAGTGGAAAATCATACGGTGACACAATGAATCTTTCTAGATTCTCGTCTGCTGACTCACTTTGATGCTTGCTACAAACTCCCTTTTGGTAAGAGGTTAAACTGAAGCTGCAGAAAGCAAACTTGTGTTGGGTATACCTCCTGCCCCTTTGGATGTGTTCAAAGCAGGCTGTAAGGAGAGCTGTCTCTTTGGAATACTTCACATTCTGCAGTTGGGCTACTCTTTATATTAAAGAATTCTTATTTTCTATATCCTGGCACTAAGACACTGGGATCTAGAGAAAAGATGAGGCATCTTGCAAGATGAGCTTGGGAGGGAAAAAAAAATGGGGTGGGGATTTCACGTAATAACTTCCTGTATTCTTTCTCTTTAGGTCCATATTGAGATCCACTGATTTGTCACTCGTGCTGCTTGTACTATTTGGAGTCAATCGTGTTCTTCTTCAAGCTCGTTCTGCTGTGAAACAGCAAAGCTATGCTCATCTTCTATAGGAATATGAAGAAAGAATATTTAAACCTGGAAAGAGTATGTGATGGTGGCCAAGATCATCACAAGGCAGCAGCTCACTTGGCACACATACATTCCGTATTGAACAACCCTCAAAATCATAGTAGCAGTTTACAAAAAGAATTATTTTATTTTAACATCAGGAATTGTTCTCTCTTTAATAATATACCTCCGCCTTACCTTGGCTCAGAAATGCCTTTGAATTTGAGTGAATCAGCAGGGAGAAACTCAATTGTAGCAGCTTTATGGAAAGATTCATTGTGTCTTTGTTTTTCTTCTGGGAAAGACAGGCTTGATGGGGTTTCTCACTGCATTAATAGCATTTCAGAAATGGGCTGGCTGGAGAAAGCTTGTAGTTTTGCTGGAGACTTTAGCTCATGCTGCCCAGGAGACAACACTGCGTATTTTGCACACGTGTGGCTGGGAAAGTTGCAGTGTAATCAAGAATTGCGGTTTCTGCAATTAGAAGTGAGCAGCATCATAGGGAATGAATTGCAGCTTGCACTTCCTGGAGAGCTGGAGTTGGGTGGACTTCCTGATCTCTGTTCTGCTCCAGTTGCTTCACTGAATGGTTTTACAATGGGACTCTTAAACAACTGTATTTTTCCTTATTACTTAAAGCCTGTTACTTCAGAGCAAACACTTGGATATAAGAAGATGCTTTCAGATGTACTATATGTGACTAACAGTTTTTACATCATGCAGCTAGTAATGCCCGTGCTAGCTTTTGCACTAGCAGGTCTCTGGTGTGAAGTAGTGAAGATAAAAGTGTACTAAAATTTTAATAATGATGATTTTAAACATTAATAGGAACTTAATTGAGAGACAGAGGCAAGGTTACTGTTCAGGTTGTAGTGATAAGTAGATAGCTAAAGTAAAAATTGCATTTGTGTAATTGCTAGTAAAACTGGCTGTTGGGAATAATAGGGACTTTTTTTTAGTACAGAATATCTGCCTTTGAGTGGAAAGAACTTCTTAATCTCAAAACTTTTGGGGACACCTCAGGTGTCCCATTAACATGAGTGTAGAACTCAATTTGACTGTTCAACACGGATCTTTTGTTTTCTTAAGACTTTGTATTTGCTGAGTACTCTGGCTACTGTTTACAACCATTTCCAATGAAGCTACTGCTTATAGAACTGAATTCCCAGCATGAAACCAACTCTAAAGTATCAGTCCTTAAAACACTTTGAATAGGAAAGCCATTGGGGTGATGGTTTTCAGTACAGCACAGCTCTCTCCAGTGGTCCTTTTCAAGGGTGTTACTGCTCCAACTTGTACAGGAATTTGTGAGCTCCACTGGGCTACAATAGGCACTATAAATAATTTCTAACAAAAATTCCTTGAAACAGCAATTGTTATCACTGAAGCATAAGTAATCATTTCTGGGCCTGTTGACTTTGGCACAGACTTCTGATTACAGGATTTAGCAAAGAATGGAGAAAGCATGTTGAAATCAATACAGCTGCTTCTGAATAAGAAATTGTAAAACGTGTTCCCATGGATACATCAGTGGAGAAACTCATTGTGCAGAAGGTCAGAGTTTGAACTGCGTGTCCAACATTTTCAATGAAGGGAGTTTTGTTATAGGTAGGCTCAGTGCGCTCTGTGGACTTGCCTGAAGAGGGACTTGCCTGATGTGGGTTAGCCCGTGTCTTCAGCTAACTCTTCACTCTGAGTCACAAGTAGGGATTTAATGGGGATGAAACTCATGCCAGTGACTGACAGGCTAAGTGTCACTTTTGCTATCTAACTTACTTCACTTCAAAGCAGGTGTGGTATTTAGTTTGAACTGCATTCATCTGAAAAGCTAGGGGTGTTTCTAATTATTATTTTTAAGCACACCAGCATAGAAAAGTCCTTGACTATGAAGGTGAGATGCTGGTTAGCAGTGTGATAGGGAGACGTGCTGGACTAACTTTACTGTAGTGCTGAAAGTTAGGTATACTAATTCCTGTGGTGTGCTGTGTTTTTATTATCCCAGCTGGCTGATTATTTCTTCTGGATGTTAGAAGAAATAAAAAGCCATTTGCTTTAATTTAGAACGTAACCTTTTCCCTTGTGTGTACTTTTAATCGTTAAACTTCTAGACTTTTGGCTATGACTCCCAGTCTTAAAATTACCAGAAGCTTTAAAGTAACAATGGATTGTGTACTGTAAGTAAATATCTTGACAGCAGTAGTTTCCTTCTAGTCAGACAGCTCATCCTATTCACTCCCATCTCCACTACTGCAGTTTTTCCACCCTTGCAGTGGTAGTACAAGTGTTTGTGAATCAAGATTGCTTAACTAAATGTAGATCTAAAATCCCAAAACATAAGGCAAAAAGACACTTTCCCCCAAAAGCCTGTAGCTTATTTGAGTGCTGATGTTAACAGTTATCTGTATAGAAATAAACCCTAAAAACAGCTGGCAGAGCTGTGGGTCAAGGGATGAAGATGGGGAGTGGAGCTGGAGCCTGTTAAAGCTGGCTTGGCTGCTTAAAAAAGTAGAAATTGTGTAACCGCAACTTGATTTCTCTAAGTAGCTGCACTGGTACAGAAATACTCTGCGTTGTGGGCTTTCTTGTTTGTTTCTGTAAAGCTGTCCCCAAACACAGTCCACAACTGATTGCTTGAACTTCCTATGTAGAGAATCTACAGCCTGGAAGATTCTCTTCCCTGCTGTACATCATTTGGGAACTACGTATTTTTGGGAACCAGAGTTACATAAAACAGAAGTTTCTTAGTATTGTAATGTTAATAGGCAAGAGGAGTAGCTAAAGGCATAACATTACTAATCCAGTTTTTAACTTGTCTACTATTAATGATCATTTAAAAAAAAAGGAAAAAAAAAAAGGAAAAATGAGGGAAGCCACTGGTAAAGTTAAACGTGTGCACAGCAGAGTGCCAAGGGCTGTCTCATTACTGATAAGCCTATGCAGGAGGGAATCCTGAACCATACTATGTATCACAATCCAGGCAATATAGCCCTGTTCTAAGCAAAACTTGTACTGAGTGGCCTTTAATTCCTTGTTACCGGATCACTTTAAATACAGATACAATGCAGTTAAGTGATATGATGGGGTTTTGTGTATTATATGTATATTGAACATAAAATGTAAAGAATGTCTTGTGGATTTCATTCATTTTTAGGATAGGTTATAGTACTTTGTGTTGGATTTTATTGCTTAAGGCCTAAAAGGTAACTTTTTAACTCGAAACATTCCTTCTGAAGTTCAAATAAATGATACTTGTTAAGCTAAAATCTCACATAGTATACTGCACTTTAAGCTTGGGAAGGCCATAAATGGAAAGCACTATTCTTGCACTAGTAGAACTGTTTCACTGATGGAGTCATTGCTCAAATGGATTTTTTTTTTCCTTCTCTAGGGAAGAATAATAAGCCAAAATGATATCCGTCCTTTGCAACTATATATGAATAAATCACAGTGTGTGGTTTAGGCCACCATTCTCCCCACAAACGTTTTGATATTAACTCATCTCAGAAGATGGAAAATGTCTCAGCTAAGAACCAGGTTTGCATGGAGTTCTGTGGCCTCAAAAAGTCATGTGTGGAACTGCTTTTCTGAGTGCATGTGATGTTAGGGTTGTTTTGGGGTGATTATAGTACAGAAAAATAAGTTTTAAAAGGGGCAGGGGATCTTTAAACTGAACCAAGAGTTGCCTTTTTACTTCCAGTTCTCACGCCTTGCTGTTCTGTTGCTGCAGAAAAGGAGTATTTCTGCTGAACAACTCTTGTTTTTTAAAAGTTCACTGATCAGTGTCCAGATCCCTCCTGCACTACACAGCAAAGAGTTCTTTCCACCATTAGAAGACAAATTAAGGAAATATTAAGTATTTAGATAGTTGCCTAATACTTTCCCACAAACATATGCTTAATGGAAGTTGACTGTATGGTGTACTGCTTAAAAGCAGAAAATACACTTTTAAATGTGTGCACAGAACTCTGCATGTGGGTAAAAAACCGTATTATCACAGTATGATGTTGGAATGCTTATGTAAACTATTATTTACTTTCTGGCATTACAATGCAAAATGAAGTAGAGGTGGTGTTGTAATTCTCAGTGTGGTAACAGCCAGTGCAATCTTAGGAATCATTTGTGTGCATCATCTTGCACCATGAGACAGTTTTAACTGTAGATAGTTTTCAGCCTTTTGCTTTTTCAGTGTTATTTGGTGGGTTTTTTTAAGACTGTAAAGACTGCACTTTCTTAAACTTTGCCGAAGTTTGCCTTTTTTCTCCTTCCTTGCCCTCCTTATATGTGTATGTGTGTATATATATGCTAAAAGTAACATTCTTTTAATTTTTGGAAGAAGTCTGTCCCTACTTGCCCAACATGTCAGCTTACTGCCAAGCTTTCTGTTTGTGTTTTTCTTAATTACGGCCTGGTCCTACCTGTAACTGCCTTCTCCTCCCTTCTCATAAACTCTAACATAAGCATATGCTGAAATTCTGCTCCTTTTCAGAAACACTCCCCTGTAATTAATTATGAATAACAAACTGACAGAAACCATGTAGAGATTTAAGTATCCACAGGGTGACTCGGCTGTATGACAAGCGGTGTATCTGGCAGAGCAGTAGGGAGTCAGCATGACATTTTCCTGCTTTTTCCCTTCAAAGCAAGATGTATTACCTCTGTCAGATGAAAACTGCAGCTGCAATTTAGGGCTCATCAAATACATTGTGGCTGACGTTTAAAAAACCAATGATTCCAGCTTCAAGGCTGATTTTTTTTTTTTTTTTAAGTCAACGGTATAACTTTCGGAAAAAAGCTTGCATGAGGTTTTAAAGTTTTGAGAGTATATTCAAGAGCGTGCATTAAAAAATGCATCCTGATGCTTCTTTCTGTGACGCACAGTCTAACTAGGAAGAAAAGGAACTTTTTAGGATTGTTTTAAATACTTGTGATTAATCCCCTCTTGATATCTCAGACTACAAAGCCTTTAAGCCTCAGTGAAGAACTGCACTTGACAGAATCTTCAGGTAAACAACTTGTTTATGAAAATATTCATATTGATGATCAACTCATATACTGAATACAAGGACACAGGTAAACTACCTGCTGACAGTTGTTGGGAGAATAAATAATACGGCAGTATTAGAATGATGCTATCCTCCTTTACTACCCTGCATTAAGTTAACACTTGTAAAGTGAAATTAATTCTGTACTGCACTGCAAAATCTCAGTGGTCTTTGGAATTGGTCACACAAGAGTCAGATCAAGTAAGCAGTTACTTCATTGTTAATGGTGAAATCAAATTGAAAACTACAACATTCAAAAAAATAATAATAGTGGCCTGAGGGACTTCTGTGAAAAATATCTGCCTTGACATGATTCTGGATATTTCTGATCTCAGTATAGTCTGCTTTGGACATCTTCCTTCTTTATGGCAGATCCACATAGTTTAGAATGTGATGCCCAAAAATGGTTAAAAAAAAATCAGTCTTCTACAAGCAGCGGTGTTCTTGGTCTTCTGGTTGTAGTCAGTTTCACCCATCAAATACAAAAAATATCTGAGTGTAATAAGTTTTTGTTCTTAAAAGTAGGTAAATGCAACGCGTAGTGCCTGATTCACCAGTGGATGAGTGTTCCATGAACCTTCTTGGCAATGGGTTGTGCTGCCTGCTGCTGACTAACACTAACTATAAATGCTGACACCGTAATACTTCCTGCAAACTGTGATGCTACCCGTGCAGAACAGTTTCAGTCTATAGTCTTTGGCCTAATTTTTTTTTCCAGTGTGGGAGATAGAGAAGGTTGGCACAAACCATTTTCATGTGTGTCCTAGAGAAAAATGTTTACAACTTTGTATGTATTTTAGAAATCTAACACTTTTTAACTTCTGAGTTTCCATAGTAAGCTTGAAATCTGTTGTCCTACTGCAATAAGTACAGGCATTTGGTTATTAGAGTGCTGTCTGAGCTTCCAGAAGCTGGTTGTGATGCTGCTCACTTACACCACAGGAGGGAGTTGAACATCTTTCCAATATTTTCAGTTATGGCATTGTTTTATCTTAGTACAGTGCATTTCAGTTTATAAATATGCTGAATTTGACTGGTCTTATGGATTTCACTGCAAATAGTTTGACGTACAAAATTAATACACAGTGGTAACTTACGGTAAATGTTTACATTTTAACTCTGAATACCAATTGTGGGTTTTATCAAGCTATTTAAAAACAGAAATAAATGTCTTTAAAAAAAAAAAAAGGATCTTTTGTCTGTACTCAACAAAAGAACTAATTGTGCTGCTGCTCATTCCAGTGTTGCAGTCTATATATCATATAGATGTACACGTAACTTAAAAGTTCCTGTTTCTGATTACATAGAGGGTATTTTTGTTTTGTTTTAGAGACACAATTTGAGAGATGTGTGTTCATCATATAGCAAAGAAATTAAAAACCTCTGTGAGAACACAGGTGTGTTTATGCTTGGCCTTGGAAGTCTGCTAGCTGAGCTCTAGGCTAATTATACCCAGTGCTTCTTACACTTTTTTTTCTTTGACATGCCTTAATGAATCAATCAGATTGAATTTAATTCTGAAGTATTTCCTGACTAAGTCAGTCTAGTCTTGCACCACAGTTTAATTTTAGAAAAGGAAAGAAAAACATGCTAAATGGGTAGAAAAGATGTAATTTTCTTTCTTTATAAGAACGTTTTTGGAAAGTATATGGTATGCTTTGCCTTCCATTTAAAAAAAAAAAAAAAAAGAGAATGGATAGGAGTCTCGTTAATGAATAAATATTGTGAGCCTTAAGAAGTGCTGTCTATTTGCTTTCTACCCATACCAAAATCTCCTTTATTTATCTTTATCCTTACAGTTCAAAGGAAATTATAAAAATGTTTCAGAATTCTTGAAAACATTATGCACTGTTAAAAGTATCCCCAGGGGCACAGAACCAAAGCCAACATAAAAGCCCAATGCTCCGCTCTTGCTGAAGAAAAGGCCAGCAGCAATAACAAAGCAGGATGTTTCTAATACATTTTTTAGGTTGGGTGGAGGAGCTGGAGACTGGAGCCCTTAATCACTTAAGCTAGAAGTTATTCACAAATGACCCTTCAAAGTTCGGTGTTCCTGTCTGGCCTCTTGTAATAAAACATATTTTCTACAGCAGAGGTTCCTAAATAGCTTTTCAGATCTTAAGCCTTACATTCCAAGTACTGCACGCTGACTGCAAGCACGCAGGACTGATTCCAGAGTTAGAAATAATTATGACATTTCCAGTTTCTGGCCTTTGCTCCCCTTCTACAATATAAAAGTATTTAGGTACCAATCTGAGATAAAGGAGAGCACCTTTCCAAGTGCTTGTTTGTACACCTTCTGCTATCAGCCATTTCAGGTCAGGTTGCATCTCCTGCTCACTGCCTCTCTGTGAGAACACCTGTACAGACCACAGCATGTTTCCTGGTCCTTCACTTCGATTTAAGGTAAGTGTTCCCTGTCTGTTGCTTAAAATACTACCTGTCTGGTCTGTGTTGACACTATGAAACATGATTTTCAGAGCTCTTCCTCACTTTCTGGTTTAAAATATTTAATTTGCAGTTGATAACATGATTTCTATTTAGCTGAACTATTTAGTTTCTAATGCCAGCAATCTAGAAGTCAGTAGAGATTTTCATCACTGGATTACTGATCATGAGTTTTTTTTAAACTGTCAGTTAAGTCTCTGTGCTTCTTGCTCAGTTTACAGATAGTTCTGAAGTATTTTCATACAATATCCACAAGGCCTTGTAGCTGTTCCTGGACTATTCAGCAGTCTCTTTCCCCACGCAGGAAGTGTGTTTTTCTGAAGGCCGCTATTGAAACAGCATTGTCCAAAGCTTCAACTCTACTTTGTATGTTGTTATCACTACTACAGTTACCACAAAAGAATGCATTTATCAGTTAAAACACATCTGGTAAACTTTTGTTACTCATCTATGCTTGCCAAATCCAGCAGCCTGGGAAGGAACTACATTTCTACCTCCCAGCAGAGACTCCAGCTGTGGCAGTCAATGACATATGCAAGAGGACTCCTGTAACACAAAAATCTGAGCGGCAGAGCATAAACTCAGGGCAGGGACAGACCTCACAAGAAAAAAAAAAGTGTTATTGGTTTAATTTTAAGTCATTTTGCCAGAAACACAGGTGAATTACAGTAGGAGACAATGCGGTTACAAGCTGATTTGCCTTTATAGAAGGATCTGTCAAACAGTGCAGGGCCCATGGTGGGCTGGGCTTAAGTGGGATCAGAAGGAGTTAAAAAGACGTATTTTATATCAGCTTTAAGGGAAAAGGAAATAACACCTTTACTACTTTTGCACTTGGAGTTGTTCTTTGTTATCTTTGCAGTCCTATATACACTTTGTGATAATGCAAACTAAAAGGTGAAGTAGTCCATTAAAGACGTGAGGAAAGCAAGGTGGTGGGCTTTTTTTGTTTGTTTTGCGTTTTGAAAAGTGTTATTGCTAAGAAACAAAATCTGATAACTGGATTTATCTGTTTAAGTAACTTAAGTTGGTTTAGTAGGACAAATCACAGCTTCAATCCCATAATCCAATCACACAGGATCAGTACCGATGCCTAGCCTTGTTGACTTAATCAGAGCTCCGTAAGCATGAGGAACTCCTACGTGAAATAAACTATAAGGTCAGGACTTGTGTTTTATGGGCATGTCTGTAAACATAAGCTAGATGAATAGCCCAGGCCTACTAACAGTAGCATCAACGTGTACCTTCCCTGCTGCTCAAATGGAGACCATATTATGTTCCTGAATTACTTTCAGACTCACTGTGTATTTCCCAAATACCGTGTTCCTAGCAAATAAACACAAAATAAGTATATTATTTTGAAAGTGTCAACATTTAGAATTGTATTTAATTTACAACGCCATGCGTGGCCATGTCTCTGCCCAAAACCAGGCTGAAAACAAGGCAGGACATCCATGTTGGCTTTGTAGACTCACTTCAGAGTCTTTGGCTCATTATACAACCAAGATGCCTCTAATTCTGTCATCTAGAGATAAAAGACTGTTTCATTAGCATAAAATATGACACTGTAGTTTTTTGACTGCATGTATATTACAATACATATTTTCACGTAAATATTCATGCATGATTATTTTTGCTTTTCTAGCTCAAGTATGTATTCCTGCTTGAGTTCTAAGTGCTTTCCATAAGTGATAAAACGTCCAGTAGCAACAAATGGAAACACATTCCTAAATGCTACATCAAGCACAATGAAAACATACTTTTTTTCCATGTTGCATTACTGTGGAACTACTATGGATCTTTGAAATCCCACTGTGATAAAGTTACTGCTTTACTTGTTCCTATTGCCTATGGTCAACGTTCTTTAATTGTAAGTTTAGATTTCTGAGAAAAAATGTTTTACCTGCATATATCCACCATCATTTGCAGTTTCATAATCTAATAAAACCAATTCTGTTACCTAATAATTTCAAGATGACACTTCATTAATTTTAGCTGAAGAATACAAAGAATTTATCTTCTTTTAACTCATGTCTATATATCTCAGCTTTACTAAAGCAGAATGAAATATAAGATTTATAAGAAAGATTTGTACAACTTACGCAGAAACTTGAGGCCATTTAGGGATAAAAACAGCACCTAGGGAAAGAACTGCAAAGCTTCTGTTCCCCATAAAGAGTAAATCTGAAATTCCATAGAAGCAGGTAATATAGTGAAGATTTAGATACAAGAAATGCCCCAAAATACTTCATGGAATGATTTAATGTACCAACCTTACCTCTTCTCAACAAATTACAGATGGCTTTTGCTGAGAGACTTGATTTGAGGATACACATCATATTCAGCTAACAGCCTATCTGTCTTGTAAATCTGACGAAGATGTTGAGAAAATTATCTGTTTGAATGTAGTTATCTGCTGGCTAGTTTTTCAGGTTTGGTGTCCTCCCTACTTGCTGAGCTCTGGAAAAACCTTACAGATGGGAACAGAGAGCATGGGCATGGTTTTGTTAGTCATGAGAACTTAGCTGGGCTCATTATCCATCACCTACTGAAATGGCTTCTCTTCTAGCAGGAAGATCAGAAAGCAGGCCTTGCCAAGCCACAGAAGAAAACATACCCGTGGAGAAGAAAAAGCATTTATTCTCAGCTGGTACAATAGCAGATTCTTGGGTTTTTGCAGCATTTTCAGCAGGTTTCAAAAACATTTATGTGAGAAATTTGTCCTTCAAGTATGTGTCCTTTTATTTCCTATAGCTCTGGATCCTTTCTCCACAAACATATCAGGAAATGGAGAAGATATTCTGCATGAAAAAAATAGTCTTTATCCGGCTTGAAAATGTTTAACAGCACACACTCAACCTGAGTAGCTCTGTAGACTGTGTAGTAGGTATTTAAACATGGGAATCATGCTTAATTTGGTAGTTTGGCAATTTGCTATACCCTGCCGATTGCTACACCTGATGCAGATGTTCTTAGAGATCCAGCTCTGTACAGCTGACATTTCTGGTATTTGAATACATAGTCAAGCTTTTAAAGACACACAAAGAAAAAAAGAACAAAGCAAACAAGCAAATTAAGGACACTTAAAAGTTTAATTGCTTTCCACAACATTAGTTTTGCAAATGCATTTAGTGTATTTGAACACGAAGTTGAACATTTTTTTACATTACACAGCTTATTTAATCTAAAGTATGGCAATTTGCCAGCCTCAGCTCTTAGTGGTAAATTCTGCTGCACAAAGCAAGTTTTTATATCTGAGGCCACTTCCTCTTACTATTTTATAATCTTCCTGATTTTGTCTGCTTTCAATAAATGCCTTTCTATTTTCACATCTTTTCTATACATGCATATACAGATCCTTTCCAACATATTAAGACTGACAGTTGCATGTTAGTAAGGATAAAAACGACAGATTGCTGACTTCAGTTTCATTGCACTAATGTACTATAGGGATATTTTTTATTTAACGCTATTAAAAGAACGAAACATATTGGTATTAGAAGTATTTCCTGGCTTTGGGAGTGGGATGGGGAGGCAGAGGTTGATGTTTCATAATAAGGCTTTAAAACTAAAATAATCTCTGAGCATAGCACTGCAGATTGACACGTGGAGGCTGAGTTCTCACAGTGAAAGTGCTCTGCCTTAAAGCATCTCAAATTTAAGCATATTAAAATTTAAAATCTGAAAATAAATTAGGGCAAAGGCCAGATGTCTCTGCTTTCACTATCCAAAGTGGTTGAATGTTTCTGCCTGGAAACAGCAGGAAGGAGAAGCCACACTGAGAGCAGAGATCCCTGCAGACACAGCGGGACCGAAAGGAACTTGAGGGAAAGGATGACTGAATTAGAGCTGGTCAGGGCAGAAGGATGAGAATGGAGGAAAAAAATTAAAGGTGCAGTGCAGCAAACAGAGAAAAGCTTTTGGCATTACAGGAAAGGGAAGCTGTCCCTGATGTCCACATTTCTAACAGGTCGTCGTGAAATCCTTTTTCCCACAAAAAAACTGTTATGGAGGATGTTAGCTGCAAATCATCACGTGCTCATCTTTTTAGGAAGCCCTTTTTGTTGTTCTTTAGAGCTGCTGTTCCTTTATGGATATGGTAATACACTAAAAATAATGGGTGCAGTTCTATCAGGCTTAAATTACGATTTTGTTTCTTAAGAACGATTATTTTAAACTGCGCTGGCTGAGATCACAGAAATTCTTTTCTGGCCCCAGAGGTATAAAGTAGCAAATTCATCCTTCATGTAACTGCATGAGATAAACTGAGTTACATCAGGAATTATTTTGACCTGTCTCTTCCATTTTATTGGACAAATTCTTTGCTTCAGCGCTTGACTCTCCCTTGTCTAACATTTTCTTCTATTTAGAGACAGATTTTTTCTTTAGCACTATAAAGAGATATACAGCAAAAGAAACACAGTTACGGTGAAGAACTGCTTTTTAAATTGGAATTACACTTCTATCGGTAAGAAAATATTAAAGCATTTCTGTATTGATATAGAAGAATAAAGTATTATTCTTTTATCTATGATGATATGCAAGAAATAAAGTAGCAGGTATAGCCATGAGAAGAAAAGCATTTAAGCAATGTTTTTCTGCTTCAGGCTCCATATATCTTTTTGTAACTATAGCAGCTGGGATAAATAGAGCCCTTTCTTGGTTACAGACAGTAAAAATTTAAAATATTACACATAGCCTTTTAGCAAGGAATCACTACCCCTCTGCATCTAGACTCAACAGCAGCTATGTACTTAAAAATATCATACCAGAGGAGCTGAAGGCATACCCTCACCAGCACGCAACTGCAATTTCATGATACAGTAAATACCATCTTCAGATAGCCACAAGGCACAGAATTCCTAGAAATTCAACCCAACCAGTTTTTTAGAAACAAAACAAAGCAAAGAGTAAAGAGTGGTTTTACCCTGATGATTTTACATCTGAGTTGGTATCATTTATCTTTCTGCTGCCACTGTAAAGCCAGGATAAAGCCTGGTGTAAATGCTGTCACTCAGCACTGGCTGATCTTGACCAGAATGCAGTTATATGCTTGTGTTTGTTCTGGATCCATTTACCACCGTTGTACAGATCACATACTGACAAGCATAGTCTGCCTCCAGACACAGTTTCAGAAGGGCTGAGTGTGAGGGATCAAAAAGATGGAGAAAATCCAGTTCAGAATAAAGTTAGGAATATACAGGGATGTCCCCGCTGACAAAATGCTTATCCACCACTCTGCCTCTCTTCTTCCTGCACCATCTGCGTGTCACGGTCTACCAAAGTTGCAATTGTGCCAATGAACAATAGCTTTAGAGAGCGCTCTCATTTACAGCACGGCTTTACAGCGGAGAGGACACTGAAAGTCACAATCATTAGCTGACAGTTCCTACTCCTGGCTGAATTTATGGTCACATGTTTATTAAACCCAGATTTGTGCACGGCTGACTTGCCAGCAGGCAGATCTGAGCCAGCTCATGTGGAGATACACGACTGCATTTCAGACATCAGCTCAGTAGTGAATCAAGAGCACCCGGCCCGACCCCTCTGACACCACGTGTCGTGAGCGAGCCCAGCCTGTCGCTTTGGCTGCCGTACAGATCGAGGGATGCCAGCCCTGATACACCGTGGAGCTGTTTAAGGAGGATTCTCCAGCCGTGTGGGCCTCCTTTGTTACCAACATTACCACAATAAATCCCTCAGCTGCTGCCATATGTATACAGCTAGAGCAGGTCTCACGTAAGGCTTACAGTTGGTTACAGCTCCCAAAGCAAGATTAATTGGGACTTTCAAAATCCCAGGCCTGTGTGAGATGCTGACATCCAGCCTGATGCCACGGTGGCAGTCACTTTATTTCTTTCTGTTCTGCAAAAAAAAAAATCACAGTGGTATTTCTTAAGCCTCATAATACAATTTCACTTGTATTTAGCTTCCTATTGCTGCCCATGTGATGAACACCACCATAGCCATTGCTTTTGGTTAGAAATGAAAAGTTTACAAAACCTATCATCACAAAATGGAGTTTTACATCACTGAAATATTTACAACGGGAAACTTATCAAGGTAAGATTAACCTTATTTCTCTCTACAAGTAAATTCCAGATTAATAATGAGATCTTTTTCAGTATTTCCATTAACTGATAAAAAGCAATCCAGAATGAAAGGGAGTTCTCTCTTGCTGAGGAAAGGATGTGAGAACCAACAGGGCTTTTTGACACCTACATTCTTCAATTATTAGAAGTACATATACAACAGGGGGGTGGGTGGGAAGTGATTTTCATTCACTATGGCTTGCAAGCTGCTTTAAATTGCAATCCATAGAAATGACTCCAGATTTAATGAGCTCTTTAGACCACTAAAATATGATGCAAGGCACTCAGTTGTCTTCACCCATCTTCTGTGTTACGACAAATGTCGTAACAGATGTGCTCCTGACCCTTTAAAATGAAACATGACATGATAAATTACCTCTTAGTGCAAACTTAATCGAAACAGACACTAAGCTACCTCAAAGAGAAAAATAAAGACAAAGCACATCACCTAAAAATCTGGCGTATAACCACATTTATCATAAGGGAATCAACCCTGCCAGCAGTTGGTTCTGAAGAACACCCAATTTCCCAAAAAGATAATTTAAACGGACCAACTATTAGACTCTTATTTGCAGAAATGACAGACTATGAACTTTTTCCAGCACAAAAGGCGAGAGAGAACTGGCAAAACAGACCTCCTGTAAAAACACCTCTGACTACAAAAACGACAGCGGGGAAGAAAAAAAAGATCAGATCACCTTCAAAAAACTTTTGATTGAAAGTCTAACACAGAGAGATAAATAAAATTTCATATGTTTCAAAATGGAAAAGTGATCAAAGTTCCAGAAAACAAAGTAGATGTGAGGGAATTATTCGCGTAAGAAATAGTTTATTGGAGCGTACCCTAAAATGTGTTGAGATTATAACTTTTTGCTATCTGGCACCTGTCTCTCTGCTGGCAGGAAACTGCCCACTCTTGAGTTACAGTGGCATCATTATTTTGCATTTCCACGAACTAAAGAATAGTTCTCCCATGGTAGAGCTACCGTAGTTACAATGTAGAACTGTGGCTGTCAATTCTTTAGTTGACTTTGTACATTTTCAAAAAATCCTTTCCTGCCCTGGTCAGCTCTGACACACATGACAGATGTAAGCAGCACATGGGAAAATGAGATGGTTAGATAAAACTTTACATCTTTCAAATTTATATCACATATCTCACCTAAGGATTAAACAGCTCTGCTTGGTAAGAACTCTGCATGCAGAACTAAGTTTTATGCCTAGAACAGCTGTAGGATCAGGCTCATGCAAAGATAAGTGTCTTTGCAGAATACACAATATGCAGGAAAAAATAAAGTTTTGAGCACTGTGTGCCATCATTGCAGAGACATAGAGCCACAAAGCAGGCACTATACAGTGCTCTTTTGTATTTTGTAAGGTTAAGTCATCCTACTATCATGGGACTGGAAGTAACAGACTTTCCTCAAGATAGATTTCAAACCCACAACAGAGAAAGCTACATCAGTAGTGCAAAACATTGGAAATTCAACTGTTTGCTCAAGTTAATAATTAAGTTATAATGAAGAAATTTTATTCATCACAAGTTTGTCTGATTTGAGCATATTTATATAAAATAGCCCAACTGACCACTTATAATTAGGACAGTCTCTTTTCCTTGCTTGGATCACACATTGTTTTTATCTTTGCCATTTATTTTATTTTAAAGCCCAGTCTTGTTTCCACTGAAGTCAGCAGGAATTCTGCCACTGAATTGGTGGGAGGAAGACTGTTCTCCACAGCTTGCTCTTTTCTGCTATTAGTGATTGGGCTTTTACTTTGCAGTAGATTTTTTCTTGTATCAAAAGCTATATTTAAATATTGGAAGATTAAAAATGACACTGCTAAATGCAAGCAAGAAAAGAATGGAGTACATCTTACACAAATGCATTAAAAACACAGATTTAATGAAAACATTCTGCAATGAAACGTAACACCAGGATTTTTCTCATGAACCAGATTCCCCTCTAACGTAAATTAACGGTTTGCTCAGCGGGCAAAAATATTCAGAGCCCACCATCAGCTCATCTGCATTCAAACTGATTTTGAAGTCATCCTTAATCGCACTTTACGTGGTTGGAAAATACATCTCTTACCAAGGTCGTGCTGTATTATGTAATCACCTGCTTTTCATACGGTTATCAAACCCATAGGAAAGCATTTTAGGGGTTGCGATGTTTATGATTTCTTGCTGAGGGACACCTGATCACCACAGCAGCTGTCAGAACCAACGCTCTGCACTCAGCACAGCAGTGAGCAGCGGTGTCAGGAGGTGAGCGCTGCCGACAGCCCCCACTACACACACCGTGCCATGCCAGCCCGTAATAGGAAAATGAAAACCCTGATACCTTCCTGTTGGCTGACCTCTTCCTCCCCCAGTTTCCTTTCGGAATAAAATTTTAACACTAAAGGTTTTAAAAAATAATGTGGGGTGGTTCCTGGGAAGGAAGGAAGAGTGGTTGGTGCCAGCACGCTGCTGCTTACCTGCTTTGGCTGCAGCGCTGTCACACTGCCCATCTTAGCAAGGACTTAAGAAATCCCACCAGTGTTTCAAGTCCCATGACTGTAAGCAGGCAAATTCTTTTCCTTACCAAAACAGGCATTACACGTCTGTGCAAAATCCCGCACTGCGTACGAGGAGCTCCCATTTACACACAAAACTTCACAGCCACTGCAGGAAAAGCATGCAGCAGCTCTCCAGCACCCGGCCCAAGAACCAGAGGCAAGCAAGGCTGCGGAGAAAACACAAACACCGCGAGCCCGAGGCTCCTTTTTGGACACTCAAATCAGACAAACTTGTGATGAATAAAATTTCTTCATTATAACTTAATTATTAATTTGAGCAAACACGTGGATTTTCAATATTTTGCATTACTGATGTAGCTTTCTCTGTTGCAGAATCACAGAACATTGAGTTGGAAGGAAGCCGTAAGAATCATC
>JAOWBP010004330.1:4126714-4143281 GCA_028571105.1 Tragopan temminckii
ATGGTGAGGCCGGTGGCCCTGCACATGGCAGGGGGGTTGGAGATTTATGATCCTTGTGGTCCCTTCCAACCCTGGACGTTCTGTGATTCTGTGTGATTCTGTATCATAACAAAACATGTGTGACTAGTCTAACTTGGTAATTCTGGTAGGTATCCCATAGGGTGATTATAAAATGCTTTGTATTTCCTAATACAGACATTGCATTTGTATAAAGTCAGTATTAAATAATAGAATGGTTTAAGTTTCTCCAAAATAAAAACGTTGAAGTCACCACCAAAGTTCAGAAAAAAATCAACACTATCAGCCTGGGATTGTGAAATGTTCTCGTTGAACACGTTAGTTTTTATTTGATTGCTTGATAGGGATAAGAAGAGGAAGGTGCATTTTTCATTTTCCTGAAGCATTTGGTATTAAGTAGATCTGGAAACACAGTACTGTGCTAGGTGGGGCCTTGCTTTGTCTGATCTGTCAGTTCTCATGTCACTGAAATGAGAAGTAGCACTTCAGTCCTTGCTTCATTTAAATGATGATAGATGCAGTTGTTCCTGAGCAGGAAGTACGCCTGGCACCAGCAGGTCACTTCTCAAAGTGCTGATTTTGCACATTAGCTGGTTAGTAACTTCTGTGCACTTCTGTGTTCATGCCAGCATCTGTTGTGAGCAAAGGTTGGCACTCCGGATGATCCTGACTTCGGATGGTAGGGTTGGAGGAAGGGAGCTGTCTTGCTGGTGATTGAATGTTAAAGTTGCTAGAACAGCCTTTTCACAGTGACTGCCATCTTCCTTTCCTAGGTAGGCTAGGGGGAAGTTCTCATCACAAATGAGCTTTAGCGTGATAGTATGTGCATTTATGTTGTCTGTTGTGGGTTTTTTTCCTGCTTGCCTATCTACAGAATACATCTGCTTTGCTGTTAAAGCTGCTGTAAGACTCGGTAATTTTTCATTTGTATATCCATTATAACTACCACACTAATATGACTGAAAACTGAACGTCACTGCGTAATGAGTTTATTTTTTGCTGTTGATTAATGTACATCTTACACAACTGCACAATTCACATATAAGAAATGCATTGAAATTCATGTAAAAATGTGTAGAATTAAATCTAAATTGAAAGGGGAAGTTTTTATGAAGCATTAGCAGTTCTATTCTAAAAGGTGAAGCCTTCTCCCGCTGTTTTTGTTCTTGTGGAATGGGAAGTAGCAGACATAATGTTGGTTTTGATGATTTGTTCAGAAAACACTCTCAAAGAACACTGCCCTGTACAGTTTTCTCCTTGCATTTTAAAGGAAAGTAAGTCTGTGAAAAAGCTTCATTTCTTCATCAGCCCCTTCGGTTGCATCAAACATATCCAACAGGTTGGAAACGCAGCACGTACTCATCTGTTCTGATAAACAGTGTCATCCTCCAAATGATCCTAGGGAAAAATGTATAAGTGATTACTTATTGATGCAAATGTTTTTGGCTTTTTTAAAATGCAGAAGTTTCTTTTCGAGGTAAATTCCACCCTTTACTGTTTCAGCAAACTCCTTCCCTCCCTGTTTATCAAGTTACCTATCTGGCTGTATGGTACCTACAGGTTTCTAACCATTTCTTTTTCCTCTTGCCTTCTCTTACTCTTTAGAGAGCACAGAGGCATTAAAACCTATCCTGTATTTTCACTGTGTTCATATTCGACACTCAAACCAAGGATTAAGTCAGCAGGGACTTGAAGTCTTTAAAGGGATAATCACAGAGGAAATCAATTAGGGTGGTACAGAGGTAGAGTCAAAATGTTTAGAGGAGAAGTGCTTGACTTGCTGTTCTACTCCTTTTTCTTTTGCATCATATCTCTGAAATAATTCAGTGTAAGCTTAGAATAGGGAAGAATTTATAATGTTTCTCAAGACAAGCTGAATTTTTTGAAGGATCACTTTGAAGCCCTTTTTATTGCTTGCAAGTACATGCGACTTCTGAAGTTGCTTTCTGTAACTTAGATGACATACCAAATTTTTTTGTTATATTGCCATTCAGGACTTAGTGCTGGAAATTTGGAATGATGCAGTAAGTTGTGTGTGGCTTTATCCAGTGGTACTGACTGCTTAATTTAGGCTACATGTTGAATTGGGGGAAATATCTGTAAGAATGTTACAGAGGTGTTTTGAAACAATTTTCTTATGGTTCTGTCTCTGAACCACCCTGGCCTGAGGGCACAAGAGGAACTGCAAATGAAATGTTTTCAAGAATGAGCCCTAATGAATTTGTTTTATCAAAGTCCAGAACAACTTGTTGGAGCAACTTCTCGGCAAAATACAATCTTACAGAGGCTTCATTGTTAAATGTACATATATGTGCATGCATATATATATATGTATATATTATATATATAAAAATACAAAAGTTATGTATGTGTCTATTTTTCCCATATAGATAAAAACTTACAGGCTGGTGGCAGTGTTCAGCATACCGCTGCTTTTGAAGTTCTTGGGCTATTGCTCGAAAAATTTTTCGGCCACTACTGATTTTCTGTAAATGATTTAAAACACGTTAGGTTAGTGCTACAGTTGAGCTACAGCTGAGAGAAGCATCTTTTGCTCCATTTTTATAGTTCTGATTATTTTCCCTATGTATGTATTTGGGAAAGTTACTAAATAACGCTCTAGGAACTTACAATTTGGCAGCTCAAAGGGTTTAAATTAGATTAATACTACATCTCTTAACATATGTACCTTCTTTAATGGATATTTAAATAACAAATGTGGCTTTTTATTACTCTCTAAAGTATAGGTAAAGCAGACGGTGATGACGTACACAGTTGTCTGTTCTCTGCCCTTCATTCCCACTTCTATTTAGCAGCTTTCGTTTTAACTGGAAGGAAAGGGAATAAAAAATGATTAGAACAAGGGGATGATTTAGCAAGAAGTAAAGTAGCAGAATAATGAAGTGTTGCCTTGCTATGGGGAGAATATATAAAAGTCAACTTAATAGATTTGCTTATGTAACATTGAAAAAATCAAGAGTTTTCAAACATACACAGCCTTTTTTGGTTTCTGGTAGTAGATGATGTAAATATTTTTACTTTGTGTGCAACAGAACCTGCCCAAAGCATGGCCTGGTTGTCAAAAGTAAGATAGCAGGTTTTCTCCTAGTTAAAAAGGCGATTGATTTTTTTCCCCCTATAGTATTCAGGTAAAGAGAACAAAATAACAGCAAGCTTCCTGTCTTTGGTTAGACAGCTGTCACTACAGCCGGGAGCCATGCTGTACCACATACAGCTGTAAAGTCCATGTTCACATGTCGTGCTCCTGTATGCATCAGTTTTACTAATGTCTGTTTGTACAATGGATGAAGACAATTTCTTTATGCAAGTAAAGTCAGTTTACTAACTTTTCCACTCACAAATATTTTGGCATTGAATTTAAATTATTTTACTTCTAACGGAAGCCAATTAAAGAGATGACTTGTGGTGGTAATTTCTAGCTCTACTTTTTGAGTGTGCATTAATAAATACAGTCTTCAAGCGGCTGATTAAAACAGTATAATTTTAGCTTTATATTTAAAAAAAAAAATTTAAGGCATTTCATTTAAAAAAGAAAATGTGATTGCTATTGCATACAGATGTGTGCAGCATACGAACATTCAACCAACCACACTGCTAGAACTTAACTACAGATGTTATGGAAGCTGGGAATTCGTTCCCCTTATGGAGGTGCTAGGACTGCTTAAGTTAAATAACAAAATCAGTTTGAGCCTACCTTGTGGACTGCAAGGATTGTGAATACAGTAATGCTGTATAGAAGCAGTAACGTTGAGATGATGATCATGGAGTTGAATTCTGCAGTGTTGTGCGTCTCTGCTTAGTTAGAAGTGAGTGTTAGAGTAACAAACAGTTTTTATGTGTCACATAATTTCCTTAAAACTCTGCATATCAGCCCCCTTCCTCTGCAGAATTAAAAAACTTAATACACTTCAATGTAATTTTTAAAAATTAATTTCCAATCTAAATTTCTTAGTAAAATCACCTGCAAGGGCAATGGAGACTTGTTATTTCTAGTTATAAACACTTCCTTACAGGATAGATTGAGAATAAAACCCAGTATTCTGCTGTAATTAAAGAACATCTTAATAAAACTGTTTAGGTCTTTGTTTAGAAATAAAACTAGGCTGGAGAAGGAAGGATAGAGGGGAAAATAATAATCCTGCTAGTTTTCTTTTATTTAACCATGTAAAATTGAAGTGTAATGAATGAAATCGCATCATCTTTTAACTAGATGGCAAACATTGCAGAGGTATAGGACTAAAACTTGGCTCAAGCTGGCACTGAATCTCCAGTCCTGAAACCCTGTTCTCTGTTGGATGTATTTTCAGTAAATGTCAGTTTCTCTACTTCTCACTTGCTACATCCTTTCTAGTAGCCATCCAGGTTTTGATGTAAGAGGGTGCAGAGTATGGCTAGGTAGCAAATTTCTTCCTGTAGTGGAATTCTAGAGTCATTTGCATCATGTGACAGAACAGTCTAGTAAGCAAATGACACTGAGGTGCTTATTTGTAGAATCTCTTTGTAGCCTCACAATTAGTATTTTAATTAAGTCGTGCTCCTCCAACGGTTTGGTTGGTATTTCTATCCTAAATGCTATTTTAAACATCTAAATAGAGTATTTGAGAAAGAAAATGTACTTCTTTTGACCGTGCTTCATTAGGAATGAATAATGAACTGACCTCTTTTTGTCAGTACTGTTCCATCTCCTGTTTGCTTAGAATGGGGTGAGCCTGAATCTGCAAATGCTATCCCACAGAAATAAAGAGCACTGTCGTTTACAGTCAGGTCATTGATTTGAAGGCAATAGTTATTTTCTGATGATGAATGCACTTGGAACTTCTGGCGATTCGTGCATTCAGGAGTGCACAGATCCTCATGTCTGTTAGTAAAAAAGCGAAACCATAGAACTTGAGGCTGAGATGGGGAGCATCCATGGGCAGAGAAAGCACACGTTAGGAGCGCGGTGTGTGCAGAGTGTTCAGCTTCCTGATACCTGGGCTGTGTAACAGTGATGTGGCAGTTATCTGTAGCACCTGTTGAGAATAAACAGCCATGTGAGGGACAGTTAGATAGCAAAGCATCATTTAAAACAAACAAAAGAGCTACTTATGGTTCATGCAGAGAGGTGGGTGGAAATAGAGAAAAACATGTTTCAGACTTTGAATGTTTAAGATGGGTAGATGGGGTTGGTGACTAACGCATAGATACTCAGTGATGTATTTCACCAAGGTTTCTCTCTCTTCTCCCAGATCTGGGAGTCCAGTGAGACTGCCTGATGGAGGCAGCAGAAATATCAGAAACTGAGACGTTTAAAACTTAGCACTTTTGTAACATTGGGAAGAATTCTTAATAATTCCTAGGCATTATTCCACTTCGTTGCACATATTGACTCTGGGTTTCTAGGGGTAACAATATTGCTTGTTAGTTCTGACATTTAAGAATATGTGTAGAGAAAACAGGAAGATTAATCAGGGAGAATTCTAATTAAGGAACTGAAATGTTAGGCTTAATATGACTGGTCTGGCAGATTTACTTTTGTTTTAAAGTTCAATAAAAACTTGAAACGTTATTTAAATACTCTTGGTATATCTCATTTTGTTCACATTGCTTAATTATTTAAAAAATGGAATTGAGCTTAGGCAGTGAAAATGAAAATAGTAGCTTACCAGCATCCTCTCCTGTGCTCTAGAAAGAAACAAATTAGAATAAAAATAAACTGATGTCTGTCTTAATGTGTGTGCTGATACGCCGTCTGTAAGGCTCTGCTGTGGACAGTCAACACAGTCCCTTTATCATTTCTTTCACTGAATGTTTTATGGACCAGATTCAAACAGATTCGGTGTCTGTTACTTCTACAGGAATGAAATGAAATTCTCTGTCAAATCAACATCAGAGACATTCCATAGCAGCTGCAGCAGTCTGAAGACTGTAGTGGTGTAAGTCGTCAGTTACATTCCATGTGGTGAAGGAGAACGCTGTGCTCCAGCAGTTGATCATCTCCTTTTACAGCTTGCTTTTGTGCTCTGGCCTTACAGGGCAGAACTCCATAGCTTCAGTAGCCAGGCTGCCTAAACCCTCCTCCCAAAAGCACGGTGGCACTGAAACCATGCTGTTGCTGCTGGAGCATTCCTTGCAGGGGAGTACAGTAGGATTTGACCCAAAAATCATAGATTACAGAAGCATTTCAGACTTTTGGAAGAAAAGACATTTGTAAAGAGTCGTTTGTTTTGGAAGTTGCATGAATACAGAAGAACTCAACTCTTAACAGAGCATTTTACTATACTTCCAGCTATGTTACAGATCATAACCACAAAATTTTTAATCCTGTATCTTCTGTTACATGAGAAGGTAGAAAGAAGCTTAGAAAAAAAAAGTCTTACCAACATTGTACAGAATCCAGTCAAGTGCCAGCACTAGCACTTTTTGGAATTTGTTGACAGATGCCATTTCTTGTATCTTTCTGGAAAGTATTCTGCTCGAAGGAAGAGGAACTTAGGAAATATCTGGAGTTGCAGAACGCTCTGAGTCACGAGATTTAGAACTTCCTGTTTAGAAGGGGGTTTACTATTGCGTTTAGCAAACATGTTAAATGTACAGCACACATCAGAAAAAGTTTCCACGTTACTTTGAAAGTGAGTGAACACTTCTTAACTGAAAGTTGTGCCTGTAGTATTTCAGATTTATTCATTGTACATAGCAGGTAACATATTTTTCAGCGTAATACATGTATTCAGTTTCTTAATTTTATGTGGCCCTAAACTGTCTTCATTACATCAGCTTGTAAGTGTGCATTGCCACAAGAGATTCTGTCGCCACCCCTTATCTAACTAGTAAGATAGTTTACCACTGAAAACTTCTCAGCAAATCATGATTTTTCAACTTGCTATCTCTATGTATGTAATTACCTGATGGTAATTTTTTGGCCAAACTGTAGGCATAAAGAAAAAAATACAATGCTGGAAAAGATCTTTGTTAAATTGTCTGTCTGTCCATGGCTGCTGAACACCAGTCTCAGTGATGGAGGGTCCTTTTCAGCTAGTTCTGGAGCTGCTTGTTAAAAATGTAACGTAAGATCACCTTAAAAAGGAGCTTCTTCTGAAAAAACCTTGAATTGATCTATCAGCAGCTCTACAAATGGCTTGTCAACCTTGTATTTGAATGGAATGGATTGCAGTCTATGCAGTGTAATTTCTGAAAGAAAATACAACACACAATTAAGTTTACTTTATAATTGAAACAAAACTTGTTTTCTTTTCTCAGTAGGTGGCAAGTGGGAAAAGCCCTCAGAAGTTTTGGAAATCAAAGGGCATACTTGGGAAGAACAGGTTAATAGCCTGCCAGAAGTTTTCGGTAAAGCTGGTTTTGCCATAGAGGCTTTCACCAGACTGCCATACCTATGTGAAGGTGATATGTATAATGACTACTATGTACTAGATGATGCTGTCTTTGTCCTGAAGCCGGTGTAAGCGTACATGAAGTAAATCTCCAGAATCAAAGCCAAGAAGCAGCCTTTGAAAGAGAGATTTGATTTACGGTTACGTGAAGGGAGGGAATTTGTGGGATTGCCATGCTAAATAAATACCATGTAAGAATTTTAATGGCCAAAATACTAATGTATTTCTTTGTAGTGTGATTAGGAAAATTTTGCTTTTAATTTTTAAATGGAGACTTCGGATGACAATTTCTTTTTTTTATCAGCTCTTAGACCAACAATGCATTCTGCAGTCCAGCAGTAACAGGGGATATTTTTTAAATTCTTACCTGCAACAGGGATCAGATGCAAACAGAAGCAATAGTTCTAGTGAGGAATCTGATACAACACAAATTGTTGTTCAAGAAATCACTTGAAATCTGGCAATAAAGTTATCCATTTATTTCAAACCTTGCTGATTATAAACTGTTTAAGTGGATATTCTTCCATGCTAAGTTACTTTCTCTCTTACTGTCATTCTTCACGTTTTTATTCATGCTAATAAACTTTTTTGAGATGACTTTTTGCATTAACTTTTGTGTTCATTTTTGTAACCATAGTCATGCTTGTTCACAGCAGCAGCTTTTTGCGTTGATAATTGAGCTCTCAGTGGCAACACAACCTTGAGTTCATTAAAACAGTATTTAAGTATTGCTTAAGGGGATAACAGTCCACAAAAAACTGTATCACTTTTGGTTGGGTTTCTTTCATGTTCTTCTCAATGCCTCATAAATACTCATTGCTTTTGCATATGCCATTTTCCAGCTAATGAGGTTATGGTGGAGCTTGCCAAAACTACACTTTAAACTGATGGATTTGATAATGAACTTTCAAAGTGAATTGTTCCCATAAGCTTGAAGAATTTGCAGGCAGTTTCTTGCAGACGTTTTCTAAGTCAAACTGCCTCTGAGCCTTTGACCTCAGGGGACCTGATTTCAAAGGTTTAAATAGCTCGGAACTTTTTTTTTTTTTTTCCTCCAGGAACACAAAGTATTTGTTTTAACATGTCTTATTTTAAAAACCCTGTTAAAATGGCTAGTTTTGGCAGTTGGGATACAACCTTCCTTTAAAACTACAAACGGCGACACCAGGAAGCAGTACAGAACTGGCAGGCCTACATCTTGTCTTGCTTGGGATGTAAGTGTTGTAAGACAGCAGGGAAACTTCAGCATGTAGATCAGCTGGTAAGTGGAGCAAGAACTGACTTATCTTTTGCTTTTCAAGTATAAACAAGATATTTATTTAACAGCTGGTGATCTCATGCCAGGTATGATGTTTCAGCTTGTCTTTTTAGATTTATCTTTGACTTCCTTTTCCTGATGTTTAGTGATTTCTCTTGCAAAGTTAATAGCCTTTTATTCTTAATCTTTGTGAAAGATTAAGTGTTCTGTAGTAAGGGGTGAGAGGTTTCACTGGTAGGTTTTTTTTTCCAACAGTAATTCAGACTCAGCGTTATTCTGATTTCAGCATCTGTTACTGAATTTCAGCACAGCATGCAGTGAGACTTCTCTGTTGGAAAAATGAACTCTGTATGCTTTAGAATGAACCCATTCCTTTCTTTTACTTCATTTGGACCTATTTAGTAATGGGAAAATACAGTTCTCGTAATGAATTTAGCTTCATTTAGCGAATTCTTAAATGGCACTTGAAAGTTTTGCTCTCACAGGTTATAATCACATGGGAGACTACGCATTTCATGTCTTTCATATCGTTTAGTTTTGTAATTTAAGACAATCGTTTGTAATAGCTTTGGGATATTTTGAGTCAGAAGATACAAAGTATTTTTATTTCCTATTTTGCTTTCTCAATTTAAACAAATATTGTGACACTTGAGATGCAAAATTAAAGCACTGGAATATGAGTGGTGACAGGGAAAATCTGTAACCAGAGTAAGATTAAGGTCTAAAGGACTGAGCCTTGCGGGAGTCAGTGTTCGTCTTCAGAGGGCCATAAGTACTCCCAGTTTTTGGGAGCATTGGAAGCTCTGTGACAGCTTCCTTGTTTACTAAATGTCAGGGTATCTTGAGACACTTGTCACACACACTTGTATGGTCGTGTTATCTTTGTTGTTGAAACAACACACAATAAAGTTAAAGTAAGTTAAAGCACCACAAATATACTGAGTGTAGATATTAATCAAAACACTGCAATCCTGTTCTTAATATTCTCTGATAGTTTTGCCTTGTTTTCCTTTCTATAATCTAGCCGTTAAGTACGCAGTCACACAGCAGAATAGGAATGCTTAGTAAGTTTGTCCTGTAGAGATAATAGCCTAGGCAGAAAATATGCACAGTTGCCTTTGCTCTGTTTTAAGGTAAACCCAAAGTATTTTATGCATTTGGTACTTATCCCCTCAGACCTGCTGTGCAGAGTAGTCCTGAGGGATGGTACCTATACCCCTACTTCTCAGGGACTTCTTTGTGTTCTATGACCTCATGAGCCTATCTGTGTGCAGCAAACTGCTTCCACATCCCATGCAAAGAAACCACTTTGAGTCTAGTTGTTGTTTAAATTCCCTGAAATTGAGATTTCATCCAAGGGGGCAAATGTGGCCAGTTTGATGTTCTGACGCTTTATACCTGGATTTACTGTTCCTCTGCCATCCCTGTCCTGCTGTGGAGATGGTGATGTGTAAGTCAGTTCTTAGTGGTACAGTGAGCAGTACTTTGCCTTGGAGAGTAACTGAGCTATCTGTTCTGTCAGGGTAGCACTGGATGTGTTGCATCGCAGGAGAAAAGACACAGTGCAAAAGCGTGGTTTAGTCGGGAGCTTTCAGCAGAAATTTGGCAGAGATTGATCTCACAGAAGCCACAGCCCCCTTGGCTGGGTGGCCCCAGGTACAGTCAGTTCCAGCCCTGCTGCCAGGAGCTCAGCGTGGGGAGGTGGGAGGTACTGGGCTGTACCAGCCTGGCCCAGTTTGTTGCCTTCATACATCCTATTGAAAACTCCTCATCTCAGGATGAGAGGACGAGTCCTTTGCTGCCTGCTGTAGGAGTCTCTCGCCCTCTTGAGTTCCCACAGCAGGATCTTTCCCTTCCCCTCTGACTGAAGGTTGGGTAGGCACCTGAAGCTGTAGGGCAGACCCTGCCCTCCTCTCAGGGGTCCCGACTGCAGCCGCCAGCTCCTTGCACTGTGGAGTGCAGGAAAGGAGACACGTGGCAGAAGCAGGTAAAGTGCTTGGCTGTCCCCACTGATGCCACAAGAACTCAGCAGCTCTCTTCTCTGCCCTCCCCTTTCTTCTCTCCCTTCCTCTGCAGCCTGAACTCTCTGAGTGTTCCCACGCTGCTGCACGTTAGGGCTTTTTTGTGGAGATGCTGAGAGCCTGGCTGCAAGGGGGAGAAAAGGCACTCGTGCATGAGGTTATCAGCAAGACTTCTGATTTGAGGTTAGTTTTCTGGTTATCAGGCTTCAGATAAGGTACTGGCTGCATCAAAGAGGTGGGTGATAAAGTGTCTAGGATTTCTTGACATGTAAGAGCGTGTGTTTTGGGAGCAAGAGCAGGGGCAGTCTGCAAGATCCTCATAACCTGAGAGTCCAGCAAGAGATGTCTCGGAGATCTGCTCATAGCATGTGCTGCCACAGTGCAAGGAAAACTCTGCAGAGAGATGCTGGGAGGAAGCTGCAGAGCCACAGGCTGATTTAGGGTTGCCTCAAAGCTCCAGGGAACTTCTGCAAATGGACTGGTTTCAGCGACAAAGGAAATACTTAATCTCACAGATCCTTATCAAGCAGGGCTATTTCACTGCAAATCCTTTATGCACCTGCTAGTTGTCCATGGCAGTTAGTCAGGATAGAAAAGAACTTCTCTTAGCTTTTAATCTCCTTATATATTAATTTGGTATGCCTTAATTAAAATACTCTCTGTGATCAAAGTGAATGAGTTGGAATAAAAAAGTCAGGATTGACATTGATAGCATGATTTAAACTGAGCAGAGTAATCAAACCTTACTGCAAAATTAATAGGGCAATAGCAGAAACAAACACAAGAAAGTTCATTGTCTGGGAAACCGGATATGTCTGAATGAGAGAGGTGTAGTGCAGCACTCCCAGAGGAGTAGTTGAAAAGGTCTTCAGTGTGTACAAGGAAAGGATGGGGCCTGGTTTCCTAAAGCCCGGTGTTTCACTGTGTTGTCATCCATCAGTTTGAGTCAATCCTGTTACAAGGCTGGAGTTATGTATTTGCATTAGGCTGAGATATTGCTCGAGGCTATTGGCAGGTGTTCTTGTAAAACGGTACCTTGCAGATAGGTGAGACTAAACAGTCTGAAAAAGGTGATTCTAATTATCAAATGTTCAAATCTGTAATTTAATCCATGACAAAGCAAAACAACAGGGGGGAAAAAAGAAGCACAGATCCAAATTCAGCAACAAAAAGAAATGGGGAAAGTAAGCATGGTGCACTTAAGCCCTTGAAATGAAGGAAAGGGAGAGCTCCTCCCCCCTGCCTGGGGCACCCAGCACTGATGCTGAAGGCCAGGCTCAGTGCGGGGCAGGGCAGAGCTGCAGTGGTCGTGCAGGCAATTCCATGAGCTAAGGAGGGCTGAAGGACTGGTTGGAGTTTCTTTTTTCAATCTCTCTATTTCTTTTCTATTTTATCCGAGTTTAAAAGTTCTGTTTTTTGTTTGTTTGTTATTGCTAAATGGCATTTAAGTCATATTTAGTTGGAATGTGGCTGACTAAAGTGCAGCTAGGAAGGAAAAAGTATTTACTGAAAAGGGGGGAAAACAATCCTTGGCTGCACGCACACGCCTGGTGGACTTGTATTTGCATAAAGTGTGTCTCTAGCCTGGAAAAAGATCTAAACTGAAAGCTTGGGAGCAAGCACTTGCAGATAATTCTGATCTCAGTCTGCACTTGGTAGCTTAGATTGGCTCTGACTTACAGCAATGAGAGTTTGGGGTGAATGCTGCCTTTTGACTGCTCTTTTTATTTTCTTTTTCAATCTAAATATCTTCTGAATCTAATAAACACTAGAAGAAATGCTCAGACTTCTGAAGATGTGTTTCTTACTGATACTAATGAATCCTGCTGAGATTACTCACAGTCAGAATTCTGAAGGTAAGACTAGAAATCCTATGTCAGGAATGTATTCTGTGTGATGGAAAAAGCTGTGTTTAGTAAGAAGATTCAAAGTAGATTCAGTGCTGTTTAGTAAGTAGGAGGCTATTCTCTGCTTTCTTGGCCTCACAGGCTATACCAGCAAAGAATTTAGACAAAATTACTTATTATTTAATAGCTTTTTATTTTCAGTGTTCTTCTGTAAGTACATTTAATCACAGCTGCAGTAAATGTGTGACTGTAAATTATAAGTGTGTATATGGTTGTGGTAGCTGCATGAGAAACATTTTTGTATAGCAACTGAATGGTAAAATGTCAAATCAACTTTTAATAACGTGATAATCTTTTACAGATTTGCCTCCGTTATTACACAAAGCTGCGGTTAGTGTTTTTACTTGGTCTCTCTAATAACATTTATAATATAATCTAAAAATAACTGATCACACATTTTTATTTTTTTTTCTTAAGGAGGAAGTAATGACTGGGAAATACCTAAATGGTAATGTGTAAAATTGTTCCCGTTTACGTTGCTAAAAGGAATTAAAACTCAGTATCTCGCTGTAACTCTTTCTGTTCCATTTTTTACATGTAGCTTTCCTCGATATACTTCATTTTCAGAGGTAATGTATTACTCTCACCATCTTGATTTTCGGTATCATCGTGCACTTCACGTCTGATGTTTCATTTCCACAAAAGCTGAAACATTGTGAAATTGCTACATGATTACTTTGATCTAGATCTACCGTGAGGAATATTTTGTCCTAATGATGAAAAAGCTGTTTTTTCGTGATAAAGCAAAAAGCAAGCATAGGATGAGGCTGAGATTCTGAATGCATGCTACAGTTTTCAAAAACCTTGATAATTAACTTAGTTCATGTATTTCAGAATGGCTTCTTATTGGTGCAGTTCCAGTGCGCAGTCAGTTTCCACTCCTGCTTCACCCTCCATCCATCCCTCTTCCTCCAGCTCTTGGTGACTTTGTAATTATTGCCAATTTTGTCTAAAAACGGAAGAGGGTAAAAGCCTTAATTCCACCCTGATGTATTTTCAGAAAATCTGGCTGGGTAAAGAGGAAACACTGACATTAATAACTCTGCTGGGGAAAAGGCAGTAAAAATTAGTCCCCATACTTACTTTGGATAAGCAGATCAGAAGAGGTATTATGAGGAGCCACTACACAGCTCATCTCATGACTGGCAGCGTGTCAGAAAATTGATATTAGGGAGGGGAAATGGATTTATAAAAAAAAAAGAAAAAGAAAAATTACTAATAGATTTCTCTTCTAACTATTCATTGCATTCAATATGTTGGCTGTTAATCTGCTTAGGCCAAAAAAAACAGAATACTTGTGTCATTTAGTTGTTACTCATAGTGTTTGCTTCTCTTACTGTCTTGACTAAATCAGCTATTTTATATGCTGTATTATTTTGCTGGCACTTTTGGTCCTGTTTTCTCTTACAGTTCTAATGTATGGACAGCAGATATGGTTACAAAAGTCATGGCGTATTTCCATGCCCGAGAGGTTACGTTTACTCTTCGCAGCCTACAGGTTTGTGTCATTTAAAAGGCATCAAAATTTTTATTTAAAAAGGAATTAAAATAAGCTACTCAGTCTGTAGCCAAAGTTAGGTTGTCAATAATAGAAGTAATTAATAGCTCTGCAGTGTAGCAGAGATGTAGGAAATATGAATACCTTTTTTTTTTTTTTGTCCCTAATGATTGCAACATTATGCAAGGATCAAACAATAAGGTGCTTTTGTATCTCTTCTGATGGTAAGCAAAAATGTGGAGTTTTCTGTTTTTTTCTAAATTGAGTATATGCACGTGATTTTTCACCATAAAATGGCAGATTTCTTCAAGATTTTGACTGTGGCTATAGTTTGCATTGCCTCTGATGGAATGAGAGGCTCCAGAGCATCTTAAAAAAAATGCTTTCACCTTATAAGGTTCCTCCGAGATATTTTTTTAAAATTGTCACTGGGGAAGTAACATAGAAAAAAGCTGGTTTTCTTTATCCTATGCCATGATGATTGGTTAGGAGCCAAACCCAACAACCTCACCAACCGAAGTGGAGCTGTAGCCACTAACCCAAATCTAGAGTCCTCCCTGCGTGCACTCTGAGAGCGTCAAACGTGTGACCCGAAGCCCACAGCCCTGCAGCTCCTCAAACCCCATTTTGCTGCCACACTCTTTCAAACCTGCATGAGTGACCCCACTTCTTTCTGTTTGCTCTCAGTTTTTAGAATTCATTTGCACAGATGAGTTTTATTAACGTTTTAAGGCTGTAATCAGCCCTGAACTCCCTGACAACAAAGACTTAACTGTGTTAATAGGTGGTGGTGGCAATGCAAAGACAACAAAGCAGTGTCAACTCAAATTCCTAACCAATTCTGAAATAATTCTGGTGGGAATTAGAAGGGATTTTCTCCAGTCTAGTGCTAATGAACCTGATCATGTTTTCTGTTGCTATGCTAGAATTCCCCTTGGAGTTTTAAAACAGGCATGAGGTTGTTAGCTGCTAATGCAGTTTGATGTGAGAAAGGGTAGTTTTGCTTTATGACCTGGTGCAGACTTCGCCTCCTGACTAATTGCACATTTCCTTCCTTTTTTAAGTAATAATTGTATGCCCACAGTACCTGATGTTTAGAGCTCTTTACAGAGTTTATTTGCGCAGCTCCGCCATGAAGCAGAAAAACATTATTATATTTGTTTTTATCAAGGGAAAAAGAGGTGTTTTTGTTACGTGTCTCACTGAAGAAAACTTTCTCATGACACCAGGAATAGGCTTTAAAAGCTATTGTCTTCCAGCACTGTGTTTAGATTATTTTTGTTTCCATTTTGTGTTGATTGTAGTTATTCTGGTCACTGACAATATGGGCAGTACAGAAAGCTAAACACTTATCCTTCCTTATGTGGAGATTTTCAGGGAGTAAAAGATGCATCTAGTGGGATACCATGAATTTTATGTATATAATGCATATTTTTTTAATACTTCAGATGTCCATACAGAGTTACTTGAAGAACCTTTTATACCAGCCCAGGCAGCTGCTGTCTGCATTTCAAGAACTTGATCAACAGCAGTTCCAGACTGCAATGAAGTATCTCTTCAGCAACAGAAAGGACTATCTTGTAAGTCTCTGCATGAGAAATAGAGCTGCTCTCAAAGCTTAGATAAAGGGAGAAGGACCAGACTTGGGCTCTCACCATTCATGTTGTGCTGTTACTTGGCTGGCTTGGAGCAGACTGCAGGAGCCCCTTTCTGTAGGTCAGTGTCTAAAGGTTGGGTGTCAGCCCCAAGTCTGGATTTTCTGTCTACTCACTGGAGAAAGATGCATGTCCAGACAACAGTTCTGTGGGGTGGGCAGGACCACTTGTTCCCTTTGAGTTTCTGTTTCTTCACATTGGCTAGAAAGAGGCAAGATGACTGCAGAAGGTGAAATTAATTATCCTGTTAAAGCACCATGCAAGCAAATACTTAGGCAATTTGGAGGGGAAGCAGCATGATGTTTTTTCTTGCCTTTGTGCTGCATTATATGGGTGACCCACCTTGTATGTTTCACTCAAATCCAGCAAGTACCACTCAGTGGGGATGGCCTCCACCTGTTTGGGATGGTATCCTGGTGCATGACAGCACTTTGCATCCTCCCTGCGGACTTCCAGCATGGGCATCACTGCAGGGGTGCAGATTAACCTGGAACAAAGGCAGAACATTTCCCCAGCCAGGTGAAGTAACTGCCCAGGACAAACTCTGGACAATGCAGAGAGCACTTCTTGAGGAACAGCGGTGCAGCTTCTGTTGCTGAAGCACTCCAGATGGGTGTGTAGCGTGTACTGGGAGGAGGAGCATAGAGCTTAAGCCCTGTCAATAAGCTGTGAATTTTGTCTTCTCAAGTGATGGATGTAGTTTTTCTGAGATGGGTAATAATTACAGTAATCACAGAATTGTCACAGAATCACAGAATTGTAGGGGTTGGAAGGGACCTCAGAGATCATCGAGTCCAACCCCCCTGCCAAAGCAGG
>JAOWBP010004330.1:4145869-4179190 GCA_028571105.1 Tragopan temminckii
TTATGCCTTCCTAATTTGAATACAAATAATATATTTGATTAGGAAAACCTAAGTTTAAAAAATGTTGCTTCATACTTAATACTATTAGTATAATTTTGCCAGTCCTGTACTTTATTCATTTCTCTTCTACAACATGAAAGATTAATTGTCTTAATATGAGAAAATTTGAGACATTTGCAATACTATTTCAGTTTCATTAAAAAGTGAATGAGTTCTTAAAAATGTGGTGCTAAGAGCTAGCTAATGGAGGGAACCTGACTCTGTCTGCAAAGGATTTTTCTGATTTGCAGCTATTTTTTGATTGTTTACCAATAATAACATAGTAGGCATGATATTTTTGAAAAAAATGACTTTCCAAACGTTGTACTAACTATTTGTTGAAAACAGATTTCAATGAATCAGCTTCATGGGTCAGTGCAGAAAACTTATGGATTTTAGGAAGATACATGGTCCATCTGCCTTTGGAAGAAATTCTGAAAATTAGTCTCAGTGAAGTAAGTAGAAGAGTGTCATTGGATGTGTCATTGTCAAACGATGTCGTCTACAAAAGGTGTAAGCAAAATGCAAAGTTAAACGTGGAAGAGGAGTTTATATATTTTTAATTTCTTAAATATGATGTGAATTTAAATTCATTGTCCAATGTCCAATTATTCCTCTCTTATGTAATTCAAAAGGACTTACCAGTGATATGTAGTTATTTATCTGTATCAGGCTTCTGTGATCTGTATTGAGAGGACCAATGATACAAGACCCTCAAATTATTTGACAGTTCAACAGTGTTACCTTCAAAAATACTGTATTATCCAAATCTTCTTTCTTTCTGTAAAGCATACATTGAGTCAATTAATTTATAGTGTCAAACACGTTTTTTTATTATTTTATTTTTTTATTATTATTTATTATTCCCTAATCCTGATGAATGACTTTGTTTGCACTGATCAGATAAGACTGTTCATTAGCTATGACAATGCAACAAAGCAGTTGGACACAGTGTATGATATCACACCAGAGTTTGCACAAGCCTTCCTGGACAGAATAAACTCATCGGGATTTGATGTGAGAAACACTTCAACTGTCTACAGGCAAGACTGATGATTTTTTTCTTGCTATGGATGGGGAGAATGAATAAATAAGAAGAGAACTGAGGAGAGTCTAAGCAATGAGTAGCTGATGAGATTGTTGATCTGGCATAGCTTTTTTCTTCCAGCAGAAAAATACAGGCTGAAATCCAGCCCTGGTTAGCAACAGTGAAGAACTGCTGCTTTATGAATTTTGGAGGTGTGCCTAATTAGCTGATGCTTTGTCTCTGGCTCTGCAATGAGGAGTTGTCAGTAGTAAGAGTGTGTGTCAGCAGTGTGTGTGGAACCCAATCGAAGCTCCATCAAGCTGTATAGTACAGCAGCTAAACAAACTGGGAGAGCAGGACACGAGCGCTGTTAGCTGTTTGAATTATGGAAAAGAGAAGTGTTTTGTGAAAATCACATCATGGTTAGGACTTAAGGAATAAATTTTAGCTCATGTCAATCAGGGCTGCAGGAGGTGTCCAACTGAAGATGTCACCAGAGTGGTCACAAAGTGGAGAGGTCTAAAGCCCATCCTGCTGTCTTCTTTACAGGTAGTCTTGCACAGCAGAGATGAGTTATGGTTAGGAGCTTGTGACTTTATGTATGCAAGCAGAAGACTGCACTTCTAGGGCTGTCAAATCAGCACTGAACTGACTTTAACAGTTAAATATATATCTATGTATAAATATATATGCAGCTTGCTTTTATTCATAAATATGTAGTGAGCAAGAGCTACCTGCAGGAAAGTGCTGTGTTCTCCATTTACGTTTGTACTGTAAGTGGATGTATTTAGTCCTAAGACACCACTGTCTGGAGTTATTTGTACTTTCCTCAGAGAATGCTTCAGAGTTTTAAACTAATGGAGAATGTGGCTTTGGAGCTTCTATCATTATTGCAGTGTAACTCATTGATGTCGGTGAAGTACTGTTGATTGTCGGGGATGTAAGTGACAGAATTATGTTCACACTCTAGATTTCAGTGTTAAAAATCTTAAAAATGATTTTACCACTCATGAGTGGTGCCAGATTCTAATCAGTGAGAGAAATACCAGGCTCCATAGTCCTTAATATATTCCATTTTCACAACACACTTATTTTATATTACTCATTTTAACCACACTGACTGTTTAAATGCATTTTTACTTTTAAGAAGTAGCATTATTCATTGCTGCTAATCCCAGAGGAGATGAAGAGCTCTTGGTGGTTATGGAATAATGCATCAGGAGGTAATTATTTGGTATAAAAGTGCAGTTATAGATGTTTCTTTGATTTGTGTGTTAGTTTGATGACGTCCCAAGAATTTAGATGGGCTGCTAAAGTGGTAGGTTGTTATATCATTAAGCTGGTTGTTGCTGAGGGACTAAAGGAACTAAAAGCAGAGGTGATGTACACAGTAGATTTTTACCATCTTTGTGATGGTGCTGCAGGCCACAGCCTTGCTGTGCTGGCACAACTGAGATGGTGAACCACAGCACCTTTCCTCCTAACCAGCACTGAATTCAGCCAAGATGAAGAACCACGTTTGATGGGAAATGCAGTAGGTTTTGTTTAAGCCTGAAACTACAGAGAGGCTATGTAATGCTCTTGCTGCTGCTCCATCATATTAATGTTACAAGTGAAATCCAAGCAGGATTTGAAATAAAGTACAAAATATTTGCTAAACCTGGATAAGAACTCAGCAAGCCGCTTCAAGACTTCCTAACAGCCCTCTATCCTTTTCCAGCCAGAGATAACTGCCAGTTCTGCCAAAGGCAGTGGAATCTGGTAACCAGGAAAATCCAGGCATAGTAAAATAGAACTGTGAAACTTAAATTTTTTTACAGCACAATCAATCTGAGTGGAGTTTAGATGAATACAGAGAATATTGTATGTCCCTCATATCCAAATTTAATGCCATGTGGAGTTTTAGAATTGCTGCTTTAAAGCATTAGTGACAGACCAATCACTCAAGTTTTGAGCACATAGGGTATACCGTACTGTACTTCACTTTCCTGGGAGTGACAGCTGTTATCTCAGAAGCCAGCTAATGTATTTCTTCCATATAGGCTAGGTTTGTTGGTTTGCTTTTATGATGACATGGAACAGATGGATGCTGCTGTGGCCCGGGCTTTACTTCATCAAATGATTAAATGCAATCAATTAAAAGGTTTCCAGGCCAAGGTTCAGAAGGTGGGTACTGTGCTCATACTTCCTCTTACTATGTTGTCAGGATTGGGAAAGGACTTTCTTCTTCTTTCTTCTTGAATTCAGAAAGATAAGAGTGAAAGATTACTGGGATCTAAGAAATAATGAAATAGTTCTTGAGTGTATAATGCAAAATATAAAAGCTTTTTTTTTTTTTTTCCCCTCACTGTACTCATTCTTTTCTTGTTCTGTTTCTTCCATATTTCTTTGACAACTGTCATTCTACTTTGGGATTTTAATGAAGTGTGTGGTCACTAATTCCTTGCCAGTGTCTATTCCAAAAACTCCAGTTGAAGTTTTGGGTGATAAGTGGAAATTGGTTCTTGGCAGATTTGTTTCCCATCTGTTTATTTTTTGTTTGTTTGCTTTAGCTTAAATCTCAGCTCCTGAATATTGCCATGCAGAACCAGACATTGAATGATACCCTTGGATCACTGTCAGATGCTGTGGTTGGGCTGACTTCAGGCCAGCTGGAATCTTTGTCACCTGAAGCAGTGCATAATGCTATTGCGACACTAAACCAAGTCTCCGGGTGGGCAAAAAGCCAAGTTATGATTTTATCCAGCAAATACCTCTCTTACGGAAAGGTAGCTCTGATACAGCCTTCTTATCTTCTGTTTTTGAAAGCGGAGTGGCTTTTTCCTCCCAGTAACTATAAGTTTTGAAAAGTTTAGGGCTGGTATGAGACTTCTAGAACTGTTAGTGGTCTGAAAAATTTGTTTAAATCAAAGAAAAACATTCCTGAACTAATATAATACTCTGGTAATTGGGAGAATGCATATTTGCAATTGGCAATTATGTATGTTATTTTGTTTGTATCACTGCACCACTCAGCAGAATTTGCATGATCCCAAACTAAGTATTCTAATATACTGTAATGAGTCAGGGTCCCCTCTAAAGTTTCCAAAAAAAGGAACCTCAGGGAACAAATGGGACAGTTTCCCCAGAACTGTCTTGTCTGAATCGAAAGATATCTGCAGCAAGTGCATCCCTAGGCAAGAAAAAATATTAAGTACTCAAAAAAAATCGTTTTGGTTTAGTAATGGTTGATTTTAAATAAGTATTTTATGCACAATGCAGAAGACTTTGTTTGCTCTGTTATCTCTGCAGGTTTTATCATTTTATAATGTTAGCCAAATGGGTGCACTGGTGACTGGTATTAGCACTGAGTCATTCTACAGAATGAACCCGAAAGAGCTTTCTCAGGTCATTCGAGGCACAACATCCCAGTACTCATCAGACTTATCTCCTGCACAACAGCAGGGGATCCTCAGGAAGGTAATTACAAACTGCAGTGTGTAGCAGATTCTCTCTGCACAAAAGCACAATAACCAGATATGTGGAGTGTGATTTAAAATGTTACTGAGACTTGGAATAAGCTCAATGGTTTTTAGTCTTTTGTTGGGCTTTTTTTTTTAGTACTAAGTGTGTTTTGAAGGCTCTCTCTAGCTGACTTCCAAGGTTTTTTAATCCTGACATGTTTTTTTTTATACTCATCAGAGAAATATTACACAAAATAGAAAGACAAATCCTGTAAATCTAAACATCAGTTCTGAAGTGTCATGTATTTGTCTCTCACACTTTCTAGATAGCTTCATCTACAGAATTTTCTTCACTGGTCACAGATATACAAGGAGCTTTCTTTAGAGAAATATCTCTTTCTGATTTATGGAAGGAGAATGGATATAATTCTTCAATGATGAAAGAAAAAGAGCTAAGAAGCAGCCAGGTAAAAAGAAAAAAACAATAACAATGAATTTTCCATTCCACTGCAATTTAGTATGATGGGAGAACAGGAAAAGTGTTGTAATACATATGTGTTGAAAGAACAGAGGCAGAAGAAAGGAACTGCCCCAAACATGTTTTCATGTAAGCAGCCAGAAGTCGCTTAGAGCCAAGGCAGGTTTCTGAGACAGTGTTGTGAAAAGGAAAGTGTTAATGTGCACAGTTTAAACATCTTCAAGATTCTGATGCACTAAGTTTCTTTCCAGTGCTGTATACTAGATGCTTACATACACAGCCAGTCCTTTGGCTTTGCCCAGAGATGGAAGGTTAGACCACGTGACCTCCAGAGCTCTCCTCAAACCTTCATTATTCCATGGCCGTGTGCCAGGAATGTGTTTAACATCATCCCACAGTGCCGGTCACTGATGTGAAGAGTAGGTTCACCACTGGGTACCAAACCTTATGGTTGACCATTCTGGACACTGGAAAGGTCTTTAGAGTACCTGATGGCATTAAACATACAGAAACCTTGCAGTGGTGGTTGTATCTTTCAGCTGTATTACAGAAGTTTTACTTTAAATGTGGTGGCTTTTATTTCAGGCCTTGTATCTGTATGAATTACTGTCTAAGAAAAGTTCTTCTGTTGACCTCCTAAGGTATGGATAATAGTCTAGTTCTCTTACCAGAGCAACTTTAAGGTAAACTTCATGTGGCTGTTTTGTACAATTTTATGTTTGTTTATTTATTTATTTTTAAGTTTTGATAGCCTTTAGATTACAAGAAAAGAGAGGTAGTCACAGAAACTAAACCTTTGGTTGTGGGGAGTAAGGACTAGATTCTGCTAAAAATACTGAAAAGATTGAACTTTGCTTTCCCTATCAGTACAGGACAGCTTCTGAAAGGAGTGACTTGTCAGCTGATTGAAAGTATGGGCACAGACTCTTTTTTAAACCATTTCAAAGTCTTTGAAAATAATCTTCATCTGCTTTCCCCGTATCAGGTAAAACCAGAAAAAGACTTTGTGTGCATAAGTGTACTCAATATCCAAACTGCAAGTAAACTGGAATTTGATCTTTTGTCAGATTTTTTTCCAAATCTTGTACACGTGAACTTGTCTGTTAACATATTTCATTTAAATCTTATATGCATTAATTTGTTCGTTATCATACTTCATTTTGGCAATTTCATTTGGCACTTAAGAATTGCAAGAAGTTTTTACAGTCATTCCAACTTACTAATCTATAAGTAATCTTTTTGGAAATATATATATAGCTTTTGGAAAAATACTAGCACTCTCGTGCCCAAACATAGAATGTTTCATCTCTGATTTCTGCAGAAAGTAAACTCTAAACTTCTGAAGATAACACACACAGTTTTCTATATGCTAATTTACAAGTTGTATTTCCATTTTTCCTCAAAGGTAACAGATGCTTAAGATCTTAATTTTTATTGCTTTTAGGTTAATTGTTTGGCTTGGAAGTTTTGGAAAGTCTCCAATGCATCTATTCCTCCCTTCTTCTTCTTGGTGCTTCCGTAAGTTGCATCTTAGTGTATCTTAAGTTACCACATCTGTAGCAGTACGTTTTGAGTTGTTCTTCTGAGCACATTTTTTATAAACTACTATTTATAATTTTTGAAGTTCAGACTCATCTCTGAGGTTTTCTGTCTCTACAGATGTTACAGGTGTGGATATTGGCATCTGATGGTCAGGTTTGCATTCTGAGACCATTCTAATTCTTTTGCAGGATTGAGTACCTGGAGTACATTTCAGGCCCTCTGTGTGTCCCTTTCATTGAAAGCCTTGGGAAGACTGAGATGGACCTCTTGAGTCCAAGCTTTCACAAAAAAGAAACTGTGCTGCAGAAAGTGCAGGAATGCTTGGTAGGCACGGTTAGGTGGGTCAGTGGTGGAGGGGGAGCTGCACAGAACCTGCTGAAAATTCCAAACTCAATGAGAGTGCCTGATTAGCTTTCTCTTTGTTTTTTGTCATATGGTGAATCACAAAGTCATGCTGCCTGTTTGTAGTCTCCAGGGTACATAAGGATGCTCATGATCTCCTGTAGATAGACATCAGGTGGAGACAGTGGCTCTCCTGCTCTGTATTGATGCAGTGAAACTGTAGCTGATGGCCCTGGCAGACCAATAGGCAGTAACATAGCATGGCAATTTCTTCATCATCACAAGCAGCAGCAATTTAAGACTTGTAGCATCACTTAAAGAAACTCTGAAAATCTTTATGTTTCAACAAAGATGCTTTGGAGGATTTGTTATAGATCAACATAGAGAGTTCATGTATTTTTCACGTAGATCAAAATAAAGCCTCTGTCTGTAATTTGTTCTCCTGGAGAAGAGAAGGCTCAGGTAGGATCTTACCAATATAAGATTACAGGAGCACAAACTGAAATATGGGAAATCCCAAGTAAATATAAAGAAAAGGCTTTTGTTACTGTGAGGGTGTTTGAACACTGGGACAGGTTGCTCACAGGGAGTCTCCATGCTTGGAGATGTGCAAAACCCAGTGAGGCCACAGGTAACTGGCTGTAGCTGACCTGCACTGAGCCCAGGGTTTGGACCAGGTCTTCTCTAGAGCTCATCCAGAATCAACCATCCTGTGGTTCTGCTTGCACTCATTGCTGCACTGCATTTCATACAGAGAAGTCAGTCACTGTTTGCATAAGTTTTTTGTCTTACCTGCTTGTATTCTTATATTTTCTTCATGCACTGTTTTGATTTTGTTGTTATCTGCCTAAGGAAATATCTTTCTTTGCCTCTGTGTGCATTATAAAATATTCTCAGGAAATGTCTTTGACCACAGTGAAGTAGCTGGAACAGCCTGACCCTGCCAACCCATTTGTAGCTGAAATTATTCCCTCTTGCTCCAACCATTGCCACTCCTTCAGAGCTGCATGTGGCACAGACAGTTGTACCAGGAAGATTTTGTGATTTCTGCTCATTTTTTTTTAAGGAAAGCTAGTTTTTGATGCAGCTTTGAATATTCATGTCCTTGGGCACATGAACCAGCCCTGCAGTCCCTTGTCTTTTGGCTAGAGAAACTCTGCAGAGTGAAGTTTTGTGGTAACAAGAGCTTGTGACCCCACAGGGCCATGGGAGGACTCTCCTGGCAGGCAGAACTGCACTGATTCTGCACTTGCTGAATGGTCACCTGGAGCCTGTGGCAGGCATTTTACATTATTTTTTATGTTTGGTTCAATATGAAATAAAGAATGCACTAGAGCTTAACAAATGCGTACTAAATATCACCAGTTGTGGTGGTAAGAGCAAGAAGTATAATGTGGCTTCAACAGAAACTGTAGATTAAGTTGCTGATGCAAACTATAGAGTCTTTGTTCCTTAAAGGGTCACCAGGCTTAAACGTGTTGTGATGCAGCTGAGTGATACAGGACAAGAGCCAAGATTAGCTCAGTCAACAAAGTAAATTCTTGTTTCAGAATGGCTCCATTGCTGATGAATATGATGTTGACCTACTTGGAAATCTAATCTGCCACTTACCTCCAGCTTTTCTACATGGCAGAATGTCCCTGAAGGCAATGACAACAGCCCTTCATCAGTTCAAACTCTGCCGACAGCTCAGCCACAAGCAGAAGACTGAAATTAAATACAAACTCCTCGAGTTATATGGGTAAGATATTAGGTACAGTACCTTGCTTCTGCTGACAGTTAAGGCAGTGCTCTCTGTTCACGAGAATGACATTTCTGTTTAAGTGTGTAATGTGATAACTGCAGAACAAACTACAGCCCAAGGGACACCCTGGATAAGTTAAGTCCCAGAGGAAAAAAGAGAGAAAACTTAATGGTTGAGGAAGGGCAAGCAGTAAGAATCTCTGGTGTGGCAAGAGCTGGGGGTTACTGGTGAAGTATGGCACAGGGAGCTGCAGAATTCTCACACTTGTGCACTGGTTTGAGAAGAAAAAGATGACTGCAGGCACCTGTGGCAACTGAAGAGAGCCAGAGGAGGAAGCAGGGGCATATATTGAAGCTTTATTCAAACCTCAGATGTTCATTGCTTTCCTGTGAGAACTCTTAGATATCATTAATGACTCAGATTAGGAGGCTGATTTGAACTACATTGCTATATCAGTCATGCAAAAAGCAAAGCTGTCCTCTGGCAAGAATGTGAAGTTTCTCTTTTGCATGCTCTCTTAGAGATACCTTGCTTCTGAAGGCTAAGACTGACCACTTAGTTTCTAAGCGTCCCTTTAGTCTCACAGCCTGTCACTGGGTGCTTCCAGTCGTTTTAGTTGCTCATTCAGCTTCCTCCTAGTTGTCTGGATTTTTCTGGCAATGCTGTAGCTGTATTTTCCAACAGATGCCATCCCTGCATCAATCTTGATACAGATTCATTTGAATGAATGAATCATGATACGCTGTGCTCAATAATACTTCATTTTATTATTAATATAACACCTGTCTAGTAAAATGTTCTCGTAGCAGCGCAGTAAATGCAACAAAATTTTCTAAGAGAACACAGACTTCTAACAGGCTGGTTGTACTACTACCTTCTGCAGAATTTTCCATGCTGAAAATTATTTATCCAAGTGCTGTCTTAAGTTAACCCCCAAACAGGTTGGCTAATATTTGTCAGTTTTGTGTCAAACAGCCCAAATAAGCACAGTGCTAAGCTACATATATTTTGAAACACCCTGTGTCACTCAGAACTGAACTTCTTACATATTCCTCTGAATAATTTAGCATGTTATTTCAGGAGGTATAGTACCTATCATAGAAAGGATTTCTAATACAGAAATGGCCTAGGTGTCATTAGACCTGGCTCTCCAAAGCATTAGAGCTGCCTTCATCTGCTCTTGGATCTTACAGATGAAGGAGATAGCTCTGACAGCCGAACAGGGAGTTAATAAGGTACTTATTCAATTTTTCAGTGTCATCACCTATGTTTCTTGTTTCTGTCCCTTTGTTTTGAAAAGATTGAGTTACTTTCCTGATTTGCTTAGTGAATTTGATCTCTATAGAATGAGAGGGAAACTGTCCACTTTTCCTAGGTGTTCATGGGCCTGTTTTTCGGAAATGTTGAACACCCCAGCTCCCGTTTTCATCAGGGAAGGCTACAGTTGCCTAACAGCAATGAAAAAAAGTGCACGTAAACATGCAAATGGTTCAGTATTGCAATATATTTTTTGTTTGTTGTTTTGATTTGGTTTTGTTTTAACTTAGAGAAGCAAGCACTTGCAAGTGTTGCCTGCCTATGAGCCAAGGTGGTCCTTAGAACAAGGTATTTGGAAAAAGGATGGTTTCAGTGTTGGTTATGATGGTTCTAATTTGGGTTCCATTTAGCAGAATATTATTACAGTATGAATCTGATAGAAAATGGAAAATTTTAATTACTCTGAAAAGAACTGTTTCTCCTTGCATGGACGCTGTAATGCTAAGAATGTTACGAACACTGAGGGAGAGAGAGGGCAAAGCAATGTTTGAAGGCTTTCTCTATATGTCCTGAGAATTCCACTAAAGGTCCACGTGTCTGAGAGAGATGAGAAAATGCAGTCTGATGTTACAGAATTATAGAAGGCACCTTTGGAAGGCACCGTTGGAAGGCACCTTTATGATCATCCAGTTCCAACCTCCCACTAGACCAGGTTGCTCAATATGCACGAATCATCACACTGGTGTAGGATCATCTGTCTTTCCTATATGATACAGTATAAGAAAAACTCCAAAGTTTCTGCAAGCATTCTTCATTAATAAAATTTTCAAAAATATTTTTTCAGCTCTCCAAAGAACTGGACAGCTGAAACAACATTAGATGTTGGACCATTCATAGCTCAGTTGTCAAAAGGAGAACTAAATGTCCTTGCTGAAAAGGTATGTTCTTATTTTAACGTTTAAATGTATTAAACATTATGTTTGAATTTGGGTTTATGAATGCTATAACAGCCTAGATTATGTAAACTGAATGTTAAACTAGGTAAATAATTATTTTGGCAAGTAACCATGTTTCTATCCACTTACATGTTTTTGACTTCATCAGAATTTCTGAGGTTTCTTCTCTATTCTAGGCAATTATTTGCACATATACAGTGATAATTGCACATTATCATGTAGAAAAAAACATGCTGTGTCTAAAATTCTGCAGACACAAATATTTTTAGAACTGTATTCTGTGTAGCATTATTTTCCCCATTCCTCTGCCTTTCAACTAGAAAAGTTATGTTTCTTATCCTGTTAATAATGGGCTCATGTTGATCAAATCAGCATTTACTCCTGCGGCCTTTTGCCCAAGGGCCAGTTTAGCACACATAACAACAACTAATAGCCTCAGCACTGTGTATTGTAGTTTGTTTGCCTTCCTTCGTTCATATAATCTTACAACTTTTTATAAGGGTATATAAGGGTAAACTATACTGGAATGAGGAATTCATTATTCTGCAGAAATACTGAGCACAGTCATCAACTTTTTCTCAGGAATTAATGCTTATAATTGACAAACAGAATAGGACTCATAACTGAAAGGGAGGCGTCCAGCAGGGCAGAGAAGAGATATCAAAGCATCACAAAACCCTAAAGAAGATGAACAGGTCCCTATCCTCAATTTTTATATTTATTTGACAAATTTGAAACAAAGAAAATAAGGTATTTTCCATGCTGCACATTACAGACAGAGGAGTTTGTTGCTACACAGTCAGCAATCAGGCAGTGCACAGATGTTGCCAGAATCTGAGAGGGCATGGTAGAGGGGGAATCTCTCAGAATTTACTTTGGTTTTTGTATTTTTTTCCTTAAACACCTGCTGCTAACCTTTCAGTTAACCTTGCTAAACATCTGCATAAAGATGGAGGAGGCTGAGCTTGCTTGCTAACCTTCATTTTGCTGAGGTCTGCACAAATCTCTCTCCAAAATTATTTCTTTTAAAAAAGGGAAAGATGTCTTTTTTTTTCTTTCCTTTTGAAGTTTCCAGATATCATTTTGCGAATAGCAAAGACAATTGGACCACTTTCTTCAGCTGAAGACCTTCTATCAACTGTATTTGAATCTGTCTTCAATGCCTCTGCCAACGTGGAACCACATCTCACCACACCAGGTGAGTGTTCTACCTGGTGTCTGTGCAGTGTCAAAGTGCCAGATTAGCAGTTCAAACTGACTTTTTGTTTTGCCTTGATCATCATATGCATTCCAAGGACAGTGAAAATGAAAGCACTCAGTAATTTAACAGTCTACTTGCATAAATGGTGAGTCTTTGCTCTGTTGCCCATAGTCATTTGATGCACTGACCAATTGCTGAAACACTTGATTTCAGTACTGCATTGCAAGGTTAAGTACCTCTTGGAATGTTTGTACTTACACTGAAGAAAAGATTATTTGAATTGGGTTTTTTGTTGATTTTTACCTTTTTTTTTTTTTTTTTGCTTCTTTGTAATCTAAATGAAGCTCCTTGAATTAAAAAGCTGTGGAGGTGACAAGTTACTGTTGTGCCAAAAGATTACACACAGTTAATCCTTTGCCAGACATAAGCATATGTTGGCTCAGCTGTTCTGAAATCTGACGTTGGTTGTGGCACTCTGTTTTGTTATAATCTAAAATTTATCAACAATCAATCTACTAGAATCTCTGGTGACGAATGGATCATTTTCTTTGTAGAAGGTGCATACTTTGACTATATTCTGTTACAGCAATTCATTTCCATATCTTAAATTCACTCAGGCAGAATTTTTAGGCCATGTCATCTTGTGCTGTGGAGAACGACCTTGCTGTGGGGGAAGCTTCTGCAAGCACTGATTAGCATTTAGCACCCAGCAGTTTCAGGGAGGCTGGTACTTGACTGCCTTTGAAAACCTACCCATCAGTTCTGCCTAACGGTGCAAGTCCAATCTCTCACCAGGCCCCTGTGCCTCCATGGAAATCCTCCAGTTATACAGCAGCAACTCTGGATGATGGCTGTGACATCCCTTACAATTCTGTATGCATACACAGGAGGTAGTGTTCTACAGAGCTGTATTTCTGCATGGGCTGAACAAAACTGTGACCTCTATTGAGCAGAGTCATTACAAATTATCATGCTCTAAAAAAGCAGGATCAAGCTGATAGAGTATCAGACTCCAGCTATATGGATCAAATTCACTCTTCTCTGAAGTAGTAAACCATCAAATCATTAATTATTAAGACATTTATGTCCTTACAGATGTTTCTCTAGAACTTGATCACAACACCACCAATCCCAAATACTCTAATCAAGCTCATGTCCAGTACAGTTGCAGAGCTGTCTCATCTGCATTGTAAGGCCAATATAAACCTGCCAGTGAAGCTAATGGCCTTTGTCAAAAGATAACAGGGTTCCGAGGCTGCTCACTCTGCGCTCAGAGTTGGCTGGTGCAGCTGGGAATGAGCCTGGAAGATGGAAAATGAAGGAATTGTTTGTGCTGGTCCGACAAGAAATATTTCTGCTCTTCAAGTGTGGTGTTGAAATTCTGTTGCCAAGCATAATCTCCACGCAGCTCACATCATAGTTTCAGTAAGGAATGAAGTTTTATGGCTGGTTCCTAAATTATTAAAAAATGCAGTATTAGAAGAATGGCTCTAGGATAACATGGATGCTCTGCGTGATGCCAACCTGCTATTTAGCATCTCCGACTGGTTGTGAGCAAATAGTAATAACAGTAATAATTGCCAGTGACAGTTCATACATCTGTGCCTATACCAAGGGAAAAACAAAGGTAATGCTTAAGGCAAATTGGAGCATATGAGGGAAAATTGAGGAATTGTATGTCTGAGATGCTACCAGAAAGCAGCAGCAGTAGTGGAAAAAAGAATTCAGGTTGCTTAACTCACAGCACTGAGATGTTATAATATGTTATCTATGTAATATGTTCTTCACCAAACTAAATACAATTATGTAGAGCAGAAGAAAGAATGAAGAAGCATCAGATACAGGAAGCAAAGCCAGGACTCTAATTAGTATTTCCCTCTGTAACTGTGCCAGTATATCTGGTGCATTGAAAATAATAAAATCGATGTTTTGTTTTTCCAAGAAAAAAAATCGAGGTTTTCATGACTTGGGAAAGGAATTGTACTGGGCAGTATTTAGATGAGAACAGCTGACCTTTTGCAGAAGGGGAAAGTGAAACAGTGCAGCTTCACTGGAGGGCACATACAGGGAGAGCAGAATGTCAGCTGGTACAGTGCAAACTGAACAACGTTTTCGTTTGCTCAACAGATTCAGTCTTTTCAATGTTCTACTCACTACTGCAGCTTCCTTTGATGCAAATAAATCCCTCCTCTGCCTGCTTTCATAGTACAAATCTACTTTATGCGTCCTCACTTCAATTTGTTTATCTGGGGGAGCTTAGCTCTGATGCAGCATTTGTGGAATTCTTGCATTTTACTGGTAATGGCCATATAATCTCTACATATCTTCAGGTTTGGTTTAGATAATCGTTTAATAAGGTTTTCCTAAATTAGTGCCAGGAGAGCGAGAGCAGTAAGCAAGCACTTAGGACTCTAATTTCTGTTTTCCATCAAAATGAGAGGTAGATTACACCAAGAAAGACCAGGATTTGTTAAAACACACAGTGGAAAATCTCTCATTTGATCATGCGTGGGGCCGGAAGTTGCCCATAAGTCAGATCTTTAAATGCAGGTCATCTGTCCAAACAGTTCTGCTGTGAGACACTCTCTCTCGTTCCTGACATTTTAACAACTCGCTTGACATGGAGAACAAGCACCATGCTTCTGTGACACATCCACTTGCTGTCTCCACCTTGTTTAAATGTCAGGCAAGTTTTACAAGCTGTAAAAGCTGTCTCTGTCAGGGTACTTCAGCATGAAGGAATCTCTTGTGTCCGATAGTTTCCTGTTGAACTGGATTCAGAAACAAACTGTTGAATGTAGCAGAGTTCATTCAGCTGCGATATATATTTTAATTTTTCTGAGCAGCATTGGAGCTGGATGGAGGCTTCCACTGAGGCCATCTCAGTGATCTGAGCTCGATTCCTTTAGGCAACTGGTCTTGAAAAACACTTGGAAGATCTCGGCTGCTCTCAGCATTGTGTGCCTTCGGATATTTTAGTTTTATTGTAGCATCCTGTATTGTAACAGTTCTGAAATACACACTACTTTTCTTTTCCAGCATGCACTGCCTTTGAAGGACAAAGAATGTAGTTGAATCTCACAAATTAAGCAAATTACAGTTTTATATCCAAGATATCAATGATGCAAATATTTAAGGAAATTATTTCATTGTGAGATAATTAATATTACATTGGTTGCAGTTAATTCGTAGTCCATAAGCCTCCTAATTCTTAAATCTTCCTATTCAATTTCTTTATTTTGGTCTCTTTGAAAAATAGTCCTACTATTTGACTTTTCTTTTTTTTTTTTTCCTCAGATTGCCTGGGAACCAGAGCCCCTTCTTCAGATGAAATTATTAAGTTAGCAGATGCAAACGTCTATTGGTCAGCTCAGGAACTGAAATGCATGGATGCAGGGACTTTTGACAAAAATGTGGAACTTCTTGGGACTGTCTCTGGTTTTAACAACTCCCAACTTATGGCCTTGAAGGAAAAAGCCAAGCAGGTAACTATCTTGTATGTAAAAAAAAAAAAAATTAATCCATATTTTATCTTTCTGCTATTGAACTATGCAGTTCTAAAGTAACTGTGCTAGGGTGATGTCTCTACTGCTTCAGGAATATCTGCTGCTCATTAGAAAAATAACATGAGAAGATTATTGCTTTGTTTTAGAGTCAAGAGGCAAGTTGTTCTGAGCTACTGGCTGCAGTTTTGCTTTTCAATGGCTTTTCAGTTGCTTGCTTCTCACTTTTCTTTTGTAAATGAAAAAACAGCAGTCTGTACTGTAGGTTGTTGGTTAGCCTGCTGAGAATTCGCTGAGAGCGTTCAAGTGTCTACATCCATGTTAAATACAGTTAACAGCGTAATAAAACCAAACTGACTGAAAGAGAGGATACTTTGGTGGGTAAGCAACAGGTCTCTGCCCTGGGCCTTGGGCGTGTGTGGTGCCAGCGGAGCGTGCCAGAGCACAGGACAGGGTTGGGTGCTGTCAGCACTGTCCCAGCAGTGTCAGAGGCAAAGCACCAGCAGAGTGTGTGGGTTCTGTGCAGTGCTGACTTGGTTAGCTGTGGGCTTCTAGAAGCCAGACCTCACCCACTGCTGAGACTGGTGATGCATTCCTCCTGGAGGTCACCTGCTTTTTCTGCTTGCTGGTATTGGTCCAAAATAGACTTATGTTTCATCCAGGAAAAGTCTTAAGATGCAGTCATACCTACTGTTTTGGCTTCAGAAGAACGAGAGATGAAGAGGTTAGCATGCCCAGGCTGTCTTCAGCTTCATGTCACCAGTATCTGATGGAGGTTGTCTCCTCTCTGCCTCCATCTCTCCCTGGCTAGCTTTTCCTGAATCCCATTCTGTCAAAATGATACAATGTTTTAGAAGTCATTTTTAGGTTCCATTGGATTGTTATGACAGAACAAGGTTAGGAAGTGTCTGCAAGTGCAGTTAGCTGCAAGTAGGACAAGTGCAGATGCTTGGAGATATGAAGACTATGCAAAAGTGAGCCTGGACAGCATCTTTGTTCAGTGGCAGTTGCAGCCAAAGCAGTGGAGCTTTGGGTAGATAATCCAAAAGTGCAGTTTATAGCAGGGCAGCGCATCTTTTAAAACTCCCAAATTACAGGTGTGTGAAGAGAAGGGGCACTAGCCAGGTGTCTGACTGTGACTCTGCAGCTGTGTCTCTGCTGCGACAGGACAACAGCTCACAGCATCAAATACATTTGTCTGTCTGCCTCCCTCTGTCAACACGGAGGCATGTGGGTGGGAAAAGAAAAAATAAAAATAATTCTAGAGGATGATAAAACTAATGCTCATCTGAGATGGTAGAAACTGAACTATTTTACAGAGTGCAGCATAATAGTGTGATTACAGAGTGTTATCTGCTCTAGAGAAATTGTCAACAAGGTTGATATGCTCCAATATTCAACTCAAAGATGCACAGATCTGCAGTGCTCTGGATTTTGTATATTTGGTTTTTGTGAGTACTGTGAGACAGACTGCTGCTAGACAAGGACAGACTCTATATATTAATCTGTCAGATGCAACATGCTATTACACTCAACACCAACCATGAGAAATCAGTACAGGCAAAGGAACTACAGCTCCTTGAAATTACTTGCAGAAGATGCTGTTATATTATTAACTAAAGAGCATCTATGATTAAAGGTTTGATTAAGCCAGATTTAATTTCTCCTAAATTGATTTATTTCCTCTAAAATAAACTGCATTCTACTCGTGGCCACAAGCTAATTCAAAAATTCTAGTTATCAGATTGGGTCTTAATGGAAGTAAGCAGCTTAACTCACTTGGAAGGGGAAGGTCTCCAGGCTCTGTGATATTAACAGACGTATGGTTTTGTAGTCTCTAGGTGAATGAGGACAAAGGAGAGGTTCACTTTTCATACACTGTGTTATTTATACCATTATGTCTGAGATTGCTTCAGCACAGATAATGCTATTTATGAAACTGCTCAGATTCTGTATTTTATGACCTAGATCAGGAAACAGGCACACAACATTTTTAACTGTATGTGTTTCATGTATCTCTTAAGTTAGAGAATTAGTAGCATTAAAACTGAGGTAGTGCTTTTTGCTGTGTTTTTTCTTTGGAGAAGACTGAAATTTCCCAGACTTGGGCTATTTTCTGTTTCTTTATGACACTGTAAAACTGACATAAAAGATCTAGTGGATACTCAGTCAGAAGGTGAGGGTCTGGCAAAGGCTGTCTTAAACAAATCCTTACCCTGAGAGTCATAGTTGAGACAGAACACCTCGACAGTCCTGGGGCATCTCCAGGGTGTGTGTGGTGGCACAATCAGCACACAGCCCCCAACTCTGGGGGAGAGTATCTTATTCCAGAGATCTGGCCCTTTATGTTCTGCGAGTTGTACAGCAAACACCAGCTCTCTGAAAATGGAAAAAATATTTGCATGGAGTGGTCAGCTTAGCCCAGGACTGTGCTTTTACATTCATTTCTCTATATAGAGTTGTTTGCACAATCTCATATGAGAAAACTCTCCTGTGCTGACTGACATCATGCAAAGATGCACAGGTATCTGAGACCTTTCAAGGAAATTCTTTTTTTTTTTTTTTTTCCCAACATACAGCTGTCTTGTTCAAATTACTTCCATCAGCCAAAACCCACTGTCTTTTCTCCGCAAAGTCAACTGGCCGCATCCTAAGAGATACTGAACACTGACTCCCATCTTCTGTAATTCCCAACTAAATGCAGTCAATAGTTCTGAGCTCTGCAGGTTTAGCTCTTGATGGCCATTCATTATTCCTTATTCAGGCAGATCTTTTCCTGAAATTACAACTTGCTTGGGGCTGGTCTGTGACAGCTTTTGAATCTGTACTGTAACTGTGCCACATATAAAGCTAGATGAGGAACTCATCAATATAGGTACATTGATTTTTAGATAAACTAACCGCTATTACTTCAGTACCTACCTTCACAATATCCAATCTCTGTCTTTTGTGTGTGAAGAAACATATATCAGCTATTGGGACTTTTAAAAAGAAGTGTTTGAGGAATGGTGTACCTAGAGAAAGATTCACAGTGATCTAACAGATCTTATAAATTAATGAATCTGTTCTAAAGGTTTGGGGGTCGCTGCTAGGCTGGAAGAGCTACCAGATTGTTTCTCTGGGGCGTATTGCACTGGCACTCACTGAAAATGAAATTGAAGAGCTAAACTTACATTCAGTTGACACCATTTCTGTCCTCAGTCAACAAGCAGAATGGACTCTTGCCCAGGTAAGCATGTTACTGAATTTACCACAATTTATCCTTTGGGACCAAAGTCCTGGTGTATGGGAACTGCTGAATCATGGTCTAAACCTCTGATTGATCACCTGAGGCGAGCAGTGAGTCAGCCATGGGAGCACAGGTGAAGGCAATTCACCTGTGCTGCTGGAAGGGGTGGAGCCTGGCTCCACCTCTCCTAGACTCCATTTAAGAGCTGACTACCAGTGGGGAAGGATCTTTTCTGAAGATCTCTTCTTTGGAGTTTTACAGGGAGCCTAGGATATGGGTAAGCATTTTATTTATTCTCTTTTGGCATAATAACTGCTTAACTGAACTCTCTGGTATATTTCATAATTATAACATCTGTACATTCATTGATTATACACCTGTGATTGTCTTGGAAACCAATACAGCAACCCCTATCACTGCCTGCTAGTTGCCTTCAGCTTAGGTCATCACAAATAAGAGCTGGTAGGTCAGCACTGATGTCTGCCTGGCCAGTGAGTTGGCCAAGAGGATGTCAATTGCTATTAATTGTAATAATTGGGGTCAAATAGTATTAATTCTAGTGGTGACCAGTATTCCTTAGTTTTTGCCCACTAAGTAATAAAAGAGGTCAGCAGCTCCTCTCATACTGGTCCCTGAAGAGATGCTGCTGGTGGAAGACATAGGCCTTTTCTCACTGAGAGTAATCACTGAAGAGGTAGTGTACTCCCCAGCTCTAGTATTTGCTGCCCTGGAAACCTAAGTTGATAGCAAGTATGCCATTTGGATGCTATGTTCCTTTCATCTTCCTTTCTTTGAATAACTTCTGATTACATCAAGAGATTTTCATATTAAATTGAGAGAAAGTGACAGTTAAATAAGACAAGACATCCTGATATTAGAAAACCTAAATAATTCATATTAATCCCATTAATTAATTTGCACTTCTTTCTAGCAATTTAACTGAATTTGGCAGCTCTGTCAGGTGCTTCAGTGCCCATTTCTTGTAGGGAGGTAGTCACTTGTGACCAAGAGAAGACATACTGAATTCTTTTAACTTGCTTGCATTTGGGAAATGGCTGCATAAATGCTCTGCTTAAGTGCCTCAAATAGGTGGTGCCAGTGCTCCTTCTGAAGGCCATGACAGAACTCTATTAATTACATTGGAAGGCTCAGGATTATGTATGGTGCTTCTGTAACACTCCGTAGCTTCCAGTAAGAATTTGGGTTGCTGGTAACAAAATCTTCAATTATATTTACTCCATTCACACCTTTTATCTTCTTATTTCTGCAGGCAAGATCTATTTTGCAAAGTTTTCTAGAAGATTCTGGGCAAACAATGAGTACGCTAAAAAGCTTTGATTTAGTTGGATTGGGAGCTATTCTCTGTGCTCTGAACTCCACAGAAATCATGTCCATAAGGACTGCTGAATTCAGGTACTGCGTTTGAAACATAACAGAATTGTTAGTATCTCTATTGATAAAATGCTAACTTGTTTTCCTTGAAGATTTACAGAGCCTAAAGGGCTCTTTTTGTTTGCATTCTAAATGCTTTAAGAAAGGCAGTAGCTGTTACAGAAAGCATACAGTGGCTGTTTAAAATACAGACATTTTAAATTTTCTCTGCTATTTGTGTCCCACCACTCAAATAATGCACTCAGAGACCCTGCAACCTACTGTAGGGAACCTGCTTTAGTAGGAGACTGGACGAGATGGTCTCCAGAGATCCCTTCCAAACTCTATGATTCTGTGAAATTTGGGTTTTTGCTCCAAGCATTAAACGTTTGCTTGCAACATTTGTACGTATACTTTAACTCAGAAATGGGTTTACGTTCTTGCTACTGCAGACTATATTCCAGGCACTTTTAGCATTGCATGCAATTGCAGCATGTCACATTAACCTTGTCTTTTGCAGTGCTGCTGTTGCAAGAATTGGCCTCTTGCTGTGTAGCACCCCTGTTCTGAGGCAGTTTAAGAAGATAACAGAGTCTGTGTTTGGAACTGCGACCAGCTGGAATGGCTCTGTGTTACAGGAAATTGGTACTATAGCAGGTAACAAATTTCAGACTGCAGATGGTGATAGTTGTGAGGCAGTGTTATTAAGTGTTGAGTGACAGGTTCGTGTAGCGGTGTGTTTTTCTAGATTGGCAAAATGAATTTTTTCCAGAGAGGAGTCACCTGCTGGGATGGGCATTCAGCAATTTGTTAGCACTAAAGAAAAGTTTGTGGTAGTCTCCATAAGGTATCTCCTGCTGCACTTTTTTTTTAAAGCCTTCCAATAATTTCACTTAATGCTCCTTAGATCTCCTGTTTTAGAAGATATTAGAGAAAGCTTCTTCATAGCAACATCGCTTATGACTTCATAGGTTTTTATCATATCTCCCCTCAGCTGTCTCTTTTACAAGCAAGTGGTCCTTCAGATAGAGTACGCTCCATACCAATGGCTAAGGACTTGCAATGTTTGAACACGGTGTAAGAAACAACAAAATTAAGAACCAGTATTCCTCAATGAAACATATGGAAGAAATACATTTATTAGATATTTTGCGCAAGTTTTACCCTAAAAGTCAATCTAATAAAAAAAAACGTATTACCTTTGCAGGTGGTTTGAATGAGGATGAATTAAAAGCTTTTGATAAAAACCTGATGCCATATTTCCAGCCAATAGCAATAAGAAGTATACCTGCTGAAATTTTCCAAGTAAGAGCTTTATTAGTGAAGAAGTAATTGAATTTTTATTGTTTTAACTCTGGTATAAATAAACTGCAGCACTGGTTTGGGGTTTCAGTAAGAATTTTTTCTATGGTTTGAGAGACAGTCAGGGATCTAAAACATTAACTTTAAACTGTGTTATCTGTACTTGTGATGAGCATAAAATATGTTAAGCAAGCTTTGTTTTTTCCTCAGAATGCATATCAGAGAAAAAGCAAAGACCTGGGGTCAGAAAGCACAGAAGGGACTCTTTCTTTTCACAATATATTCAGATCTGAGTTTTCTTCTCTGTTTATTAACATTTGCAGAGATGCTATCACAACTACAGATTTCTGTGCTGACTTAGGTAAGAGCCTTTTTATTATCCTGAAATCTGGCAACATTTCCCTGTGTTAGCTCTGAGGAACAGATTGTACAAGCGGATACAGATCAGAAAGGAATTACATCTAATTACAACTATTCTGAATGTGGACCAGAAATTAGAACGTGGATCTTGAGGTCATTGGCCCAGGCTTTATTTGACTCAGTGACAAGATTAATATTCTGTCTAGTCTGGTCTCTTTCAGATGCTCAGTCAAATGATGTATTTATGGCCAGATGAGCTAAACAGATAGTTAACTGTGTCAGGATCCATAAATGAGAATAACTCCTTGAACAATTACTGTTTTGCACAGTACCACTGACAGTTTAGATAAGCTTGAGATGTTCTTAGCCAAACTATCTGTCTGGAACAGAGGCCAAGGTGAAGGTCTATGGCATCCTACAGAATTTTTTGCGAAGAGCATACTTTGTTGTTAGTAAGAGTGGTAATGATAATACAAAATGTACTTAAAAAACAACAGGGGATCTTCCCAGAGCATTTTGCTGTATTTGAAAGACTCAAAGCAGAATTTGTTTACATAGCTTTTATGCTATTTTAAAGCTACATACATTATTCAGATTTTGATTTTTGAAAAACTACATTGTATAATGGACCTTAATTTAGTTTCAGCATTTCTGGATGACAGGCATTTACATGAGTTTATGAGGTTTAAAAGAGCATATTGTTTGCTAGACAATGAAAAATTAGGAAGGGTTTGTTCTGTGGTCTGACCTACCTGAAAGGGGAAAATATAATCCCTTGTGAAGTAGAACCTGGATGCAGAACTGTTGCTGCAGAGATGGCATATTGTGCAGGAAGGCTGCAATTCTTGGGACTGCAGATTGTTAGCTGGAATCAAAGCCATCCAGCATGGCCAATGCATGGCAGGTTAATTTCTGTGTAACATAATTACTGTAAGATTATAATTTCCATATTCATTTTTAAACATAAACTTCAGTACGTCCAAACTTGGAAGATTTGCAGTCTAAAAGAGGAAACAATAACGAGATTAAAACATTATTTTTCAACTCACTGCTTTCCCTACTGATACCTCCTATCAGGGGTTAAATATAGATGCAAGAGAGGTTGCTTGGGAGAGATGTAGGAGGAAATACACGAAAACACAAGAAGGTGCACAGTGTCACTGGTCTTTGCACAAGTCAGAAAAGTGACTGGAAAATGAAACTCCTTTTACATACTGAAGCAGCATCCAATATAGTGTTAGCACAGAAAGCTTCTCAAGCTGTTACAGCCAAGCAGCAAATGGCCAGTGAAATAAATTAACAAAGAGCTTTTTCTAAGCTTTATTGAGTTTTCCTATAGAAATACAACGTTCAAGGCTATTTCTCCTCATTCCTTACCTGTCTGTAATTGGCAGTCTAAATCATTTTTTCTGGCTTTTTCACTCCTAGGCATTGTCACCAGAACAAATAGCAAACCTGGGCCCTGAAAATGCTGCTATGGTTACAGAATCACAGCGTGAGCGTCTGAGTGCATCACAGGTCCAAAGCCTTCAGCTGGCACTGGATGGAGCCAGGACCAACACCCTGGAGGCACCCACCACAGCTTGCATACCGCTGTCGAGGAGACCCCCAGCTCCAGGTGGTGAGTACAGCCACTTCCCACTTTTTCTTAGAGGGGAGGGTGCTGGTGCACCAGGGCAGCGTGCACCTCTGCACCCATCAGCATCACACCTGTATTGTGAAGGTGGGCTAGAGTGAATTTTGCAATCAGCTTTAACTCCTACCACAAATCATGTGCCTGACCAAGAGGAATTACAAGGATGTTGCTGGATTTACCCACAGCATAATGAAGGAAAACTGTCAGCTGGCTAGTGGATGACACTGTGCTAAGCGCTAGCTTGTGTAAAACATAGGCTGAAACAGTGAGCTTTCCCCAGTCCTTCTTTCCTATATTCACAGAATCACAGAATGGCCAGGGTTGGAAGGGACCTCAAGGATTGTAAATCTCCAACCCCCGGCCACATGCAGGGCCACCACCCTCCACATTTAATACTAGACCATATATATTCTTTGCCTCAGAAGTTTAGAGCGGGGCCCTGGTTGGCTGAACTGCAAACGGGAAAGGAGGTAGCACTGGGGTGGATCAGAGCCTTTATCCAAACTGGACCTAGGGCCCTGCTTTCCACTGCTGTTCCCATTCTGTTTGGAAAGAAAGCCTAGGCTCCAGTGGTTTAACTTATTACTTCTTCATATTGCAATTTATACTGGGCAAGTTATGCTGGTGAGTATATATGGACGTTTTACAGTTAGTGATAGCTCACATACAGTCAAGCCAGTGTTGAGAAATTATCGCTATCAGACAGCAAATATTATTCCTTCCACTGCTACAAGCAAGAGATAAGATCTTGAAGAAAAGAGAGGAATGCTGAGGTGCTAAAAGAGGAGTAAGGGGGACTGAATTGCTACCATGCCTTTGCTGAAATTAAAGCAGATCTTACTGGAAGGAGCTGACCTGTGCCATCAGCCCACATCTCTCACGCATGTAGCACAATTTTCCTGTAGATATGCCACAGGGAGGAGTTTCTTGGGCAAAATCACCTGAGTTTGAGTTTCTCATTCATTATTCCTGCTGTACCTATTATTCCATACTACCCCTATGAAATGCTTCTCTTTGGAGCCATGCATGGAAGTTGACCATTCCAAATGTTGTTGTCTTTTGAGCTGCTAAATGCAAATAGGAGGACTGGAATGCTGTAATTTGCTACACCTCTTTGGGCTGGCTTAGGTAGGATAGCACTAAACTGAAGTGTGTTGTGACAGTAAAGCATAAAGCATTCTGCTTTTCAGGTGCTCCCTGTCTGAGCAGCTTCAGCATCTGGTTGTGTGCTTTGTTCACACTTGCACGTGCCTTTCTGAATCCATGAATGTAAAGCTTATGGTAAGTTATGTTTTCAGTTGGAGGGATCTTTATAACAGACTTATATCACAATGTAACAGTGATGGCTTAGCAGTAACATGGAAGGATGAAGGACTGAGACCCCTTTTCTGCTTTGAAAATGGAGGTAACAATTTCTGAATAACTTCTTTGTATTGCAGAGGTGTCTTGTAATTCTAGCCTATCTCAGACTTTCATCAAGAGTAAAGCACCTTATCTTTACTATAAGGCCAGCCTTAACAAAAGTATATTTAAAATTCCATGTAACACCAATCAATCTGCATTTTTTTAGAGCATGTTGTTGGTATTAATCTGTATTTTGCTTGTTCCAGTCCACTGATAAGATTTTATTTCACAAGTGCTGTGATAACCTCCAGCTGAATGAATGTTGCCATTAAATTTTATTGAATTTTATAATTTTAACATAATAAGATTTAACAAGAGCGCTGATGGGCTTAAGTTAAAAATGCTAGTTAAGCAAACTACATGCTCTAGTATTCCACTCAGTGTTTAATGCTGCAAATCAAGGTATGTCAAAAAATATAATATTTTTCTTTGTTTTTTGATTTTTAGTGTTCTGGAGATTATGAAAAGGAGGTGCTGAAGATCTGTAGCTTAGCACAAATAGAATTAGGAGGTGCTCAGATGCCTGAGTGCAACCTGGTTAATTTCTTAAAAGCAACACCTTCATCTGGCATCATGATGTGAAGTATCTCCTTTCCTTTGCCATTAACAAGTAAGATGGAATCCCTCCAAATACTTAGAACAAATTTCAAAATTGCAAATGCCTTATGTATCATGAGAAAGTTACTGAAAGATAAGCTTGTATGTTAGAGAGGAGCCTGAATGACACAGAGGATGGGCAACTGATGTATTTTATCCCAGTCCTTTTTATTCTGGTTTATTTGGTCATGCTGTTTTAATCCATCTGTTGCATTTTCTTCTTATAGTGTATAGCCTCAGGACAGAGGCTCTTTTTGTGTGACATATTAGAAACCATGCTAAAAGCTACTGCTGTTGCAATAAAATAACTTCATCTGTGGGACAGCAGTTTAAATCCTGCTCAGCTAAGAAGTAGTTGTGTGATCTTATTTAAGCATTTTTAATAAATATATTCCCCACAGCTGCATGTATACAACACAGAATTGTTACCACAGAGGGCAGTGCAATACTATTTGTATTTGATGTGACAAAATGCACCATGGAAACCTTATTATTTTCATCACAAGATGACCCTCCACTTTGGTCAGGGTTGAAAGATACAGCTAGAAACTGTAGGAGAAAACTGTTCACTGGGACTGTGTACTGCTAGGGCTGTCAATCCAGCACTTTCCACAAGGTTTGTAATAATTTATCATAACTATAAATCACATAATTTGTGTGTCTGATGCTTTTCATGTCAGATCTAAGTATTCTAAATGATGGAAAAACAGATAAATTAAAAATTCTCTTCATGTAAATATACATTTTTGTGTTCATCAGCATGGTTTTATGCCAAGAATTCATGGTACCATTTTCCATTTTGCCATTGCAAAAGTCCTTATTCTGGAATTAAAAAAAAAGGCATTGATCAGTCTTAAAAGTTCAGCTTCTCCATTTAGAGCTGTGCTGTAGTAAATGTCTTTCAGACTTTTATTTGTATTTCTTTATATTTCTTTATGGCAAACATCAAATCTAGCTTCTTTGCACTGAAAGCAGATTTGAAAAGTTGCTACAGTTGGGGAAGGGATAGGAACAGGGCAGGAGAGAAGCAGATGCAGCTTCTTGCTGGGCAAGGGTGAGCTTTTGCTGTTGCTGGAAGTAACAGCTCCCACCAATAGTCCCAGATGGTCTGTAACTCCTGCAGCAGCAGCAGCATGAGCCAACCTGATTTTCAGGACTCTGTTATTGACAAAGGAAGCAGTGAGAGCATGGCCATTTTTCACCCCTTCTTGTTCCATCTTGCCCTTTAGCAATCTGCTTTAGGAGCTGTCTTTGTCTATCTCTAACCCTAGAAAATGTGACATGATGTTGAAACGATACTACATACATTGCATTTTATGAGCAGAGAACTACTATTGCTGCAAGTTGCCTTGCAACTTTTTCTCTAGTACTAATGGTAAAATATCAGCTTTTTTCCCACTGCGTTTCCTCTTCTGCATGTAAACAGTGGATTGTGGCCTTTCTTTAAATAGAAATAAATCCCAACAAATATACGCGAGCACCCACTAAAGTAAAAAATGCTTTGATGGATCAAACGCATTATACTTATCTGTTTTCTCATCTTAAAAAGTCCTGCCTCATTGAAATGTGAAAGCACTAAAAGATTGTTTGGTTTCCATAAATTACTTGACTTGAATTTTGTATACGCTTCTGTGAAGATGCAGGAGAAATATTGTCATAGTCAAGAAGAGACAGCATTTCCAGTTCAGCTGTGAAAGTCAGATACGTGACTGTGCTATACCAAGTGCTTCAAAAATCCATATGAGCTGAAAATAATCTTCTGTCAACATACCTGGGAGTAATTCTGTCTGCAGTTATGTGAGTTGAGAGTTCAGCTTTTAATTGGAGCAGGAATGAGCTCTTTGTTTTGTACCATCTGTGCTGTAATTTCTTTCAAGCACAAGTGCTTTTAAATGGCTGAACTCCTTGATTATTTATTAATTTTATTAATAATTATGTTAATATCTTTGATTTACATTTGGTCAAAGGCTTATCTATTTCTTATAATAGTAGTGTAGAAAATGTAAATGCAGAGTTCCCATTGGATTTTGAATTTGCTTCATGCTGAGAGGAGAAGTCCTCTTTGGTTTGTGTGACCATGCGAGAGCATCTCGGCTGATGAGTGTTATAGAAATATAATTTTACTTTTGCCACTGTACCTCTTATGAAGGTCAAAGATAAAAATTTCATTCTGCAAAAATTGTGCCTGATATGCCTATCTCTAAATTCTTGAAAATGAATTTCTGTGAGGAGAGCACATGGGGAAGAGAGAGATTTGGAAAGCTGAGCATGTAGTCTGCTCTCTGTGTATGTAATCTGTTGTCCATTCACAATCTGGCATGCTTCCACTGCTAATAAGAAACTGAAACACATACTTTCCTTTTTACTCCTCTAAACTACAGCCTCCTTTAATGTAGATCTACTATGACACGATACTGGTAGGCACAATCACCTGTCACCTTTACCTATGTGTATTATACACAAAAGGCCCACTTCACTGGCATGTGTTCATGGGAAGGATGTCTCACGCTTCCTCTCTTTTCACACCACCAAGGTTTTGGGAAGAATATGTTTTGGGAAGATGTTCTTATAAAGTTTTCTTGCATTCTAAAAGGAATATTGCTGATTGTTTGAGATGTGGGCAACATTTGTTTAAATCCTGAAGTCCAATGTTAAGTTGTAATATTAAGTTCTAACATGTATATTTGAGAACAGCATAAAATACAGACTCTAGTGCAGAAATCTGCTGTTGAGTACATGTCATGACACTCTAATTTTCTGCATATTGTGAGAACAGCAGCTCTTCTCTCCACTTCATCCTACTCTGATGCTTGCTAGGCACTGCTGTACGTTCTGCAGGATATGCATCCAACTGTTGATAGTCTGACCTAACTCTTGCATAGGCCAGGTTCTTCTCAATGTTGTAAACCATGTGACAAGTAGCTCTGTCCAGCAGTATATCAGTGCAGCATTTGTTTAATTCATCTGATGGGATGTAGGATGGTTAAGGGGGGGTCATCAGACAGGACAAAAATGCTCTGTCAGCTCATTATTTCAGGGCCTACCACCTTTATATTCAGAATCACTAGAAAAGAAAAAGGGGCTACTAGTTCTGGATCACTGAGGGAAGAAAATATCCTTGCCACCTGGTACTGAAGAAATCCCGTGTTTCTGGTTTCTTATATTCAGGGATTTAAAGGTAACAACTATCCATTCACAGCATCTGAAAAGCTGGCATTATGGCTGTCGTCAGTTTTTGTACAGTATGTGGAATGTATGACTCCTACTGATCTCAATCTGTCACATCTGTGCTAACCAACACCTATCAGTGTGACGCTCTTTTAAATATATATACATATATATCCTTCCTTAATGTTAAATTTAAGAAGCCCTTTATGTCTTTGTATAATCTGTTCAAATACTCCAGAGGCAGTTATGCACTGCATCATGGCAGATTTAGTTTATCGTTTGATTGCTGTGCCTGTCTTGGGGTCATCACCACCCAGTTTGTTTTCCCATAACACAGCTTTCAGTCCCGTCCTGTTTGACTGGAATCTTGTTAGAAGTCCCATTCTATCTCCCCATCTTGAAGCAGATGTAACCGTGCCTTCCAGGTGTGCCAGCTGAAATATGTGGGGATATGGGAGAGATCCCACTAACTCAAAGAACTCTTGTTTCACAATTCAGGAATAAGCAAGAAATTAACCATTACTTGGAGTGAGTCACATGAATAGATAATTCCATAGCACTGACCACAGGGCATGTGCTGGTATTTTGGCTCTTACCGTGTTGTGGTTGTTGTAAATTATCATTTGAAGAATCATAACTCATTCAACTGAAGTACCTCAATTTCCTTATGATGAGCCCAAATAACCTTTTTTTTTCTCCTCAAAAACCCTGATATTCTAGGCTGACATGCAAGTGTAAGCAATGAAATCTCTTTATCTCAGTGCAAGTGTTTTTGATAAGTATGTGGTTTATTTGTTTTTTAGGAAGACTGTAGATACACGGGCCTAATATCTCAAGAGAGCTAAGAACCTTATTTTACTCCCTTATAGTCCTTGATTAGTAAGATACTTACTCCTGTGTCATATGATGTAACACATCCACATGGACTGCTAAATCCACAACTGTTGAGGTCAGGGCTCTGTCTTCCCTCCCTACTACAACAGGAAGGAGACTGAGTAAAAAAGACAAGTCTGTAAAGAACACACACAAACTCTTAATGAAAATTAAATTTCTCTTACCTCCAGAAATCTGAAATCATTTCTCGGAAAGAATATTTTGTGTGTTGTTATACAGCATGTTTTAAAAAGGCCAAACTTTTCAAACAAAGTACTGTACCATTCAAGTACCTCTTTTCATATATTTTGGTGAAGTGTTTGGTCCATTATGAGACTTCACCTAATCAGTTTCTGAACAGAGAAATGAGGGGACTAGTTCAAATACTCTACCAGTCCTTGTCTCTACTACGACCTGGAGCAGTTCTTTACCAGACAATATTTTTGTCAAAATTAACATCTTGTTTATTCTACCCACAAGTATACAGTCTGAAAATGCGTTACATTTTTTTCTGCTCAGAGTACCAATCAGTTAGTGCCCATCTGTCTGTTCCTGCCCTTTGCTGTTCAGCATCATTCTGCTTTTCTGGTCCGGATTAATAAGGATTTTCTTGCCCTCATGATACAAGAACACATGTCATGCTCAGATTTTGCAATTCAAGTGACTATACATTGCAGTTTTAAGTGGAGAAATTATGATCAGTGGATTTCTTGCTTTGCTGGCAACCAAGTAACATTTATTTTCTAAAATTTTAGCTGGTATTAGTTACTCTAATAGATAGATAATAGCATTTCGCTTAGGATCTGAATTCTACTCTTTGGAAGACGAAAAGAAGAGACAACCAGAAATCCTAGAGGAGAAATATGACAATTAGAGAATGGTGTTTTCTTCTGGCAATCTTTTCTCCAAGAAGTGTTAACCATTGTACAAAGACTAGGCATTGCTATAGTCAAAATGATGTGCTGGTTTAATGCAGAAGATAAAGCTGCCCTAGGTCATCTCTAACCAGAGCCTGATGTGTTTTGATATTTAATCATATGTCAGAAAACGGTTCAGATCACAAACAAGCTCTGGGTATATGCTGTATGAACTGAGAAAATATTTATTTATTCTCATCACGATATTGTCGATGCCATTGCTTTTGAAAAAGGTGAATCATTTATGTAATTGTTTTCATAACTTGTGTTAATCAGAGGTTTTTCTGTGCAATAAGAAGAGAGGCACCCTCTTTTCAGTCTCTCCAAAATGATCATTAAGATTATGCAGTTTATTTCTGTACTGGGCCCTTTTCAAGATGAGAAGGTCATTGTTTTAGAAATCTGAGTTATGTTCAGGAAGAGATACATGGAAGAATGTAGCATATATTTAAACTACAGGAGAATATGCAGCATAATGTGATGTCTATCAGTATCTGAGGCAGTGTCCATTGAAATCCATGGACAGCTTCACCAGGATTCCGTTCCTGAGACTGTCAAGAAAAGGTGCTGAAGAAGCCTTTCAGCTGGCTATGAAATGTGCAGTCAGTCCACTAATTGCCAATGCTCAGGACAGCATATTTATACCAGGTAATATTTCATGCTCTATTATGTCTTTCTAAGGGAAGATACATCTATAGTTGAAGTGTTTTTAATTCTTCAAACCAGAACAGAGAGAAGGTGTGATGCTGTACAGCCTCTCTCTCTCATGAGACACTGATTCCAGGCAGTATGAACTTCAGAACCTTGCTGTATCCTATGACAATCTTTATCCACTTCTGCAGTGCCCTTCGCATCACCTGAGTACCCTGAGCTCTGACACCAGAGTGCCTTTGAGAAGCACAGGTTCTCCAATAGAGTATCAGATGTGCTTCTCACCTTCCACTTTTTTCATTGACAAGACAAGTGAAATGTCAGAAGCCTGGGGCTTCAGTTGAGGGCTGAGGAAAGGTGAGAATTGTTTCAAGCACCAGAGAAAGCTGAGCTTGCCGGGGGGTGGCAAGCCTGTTCCGAGGCTGCCATGGAGTTTTGCTTCCTGTCAGCTGCAGGGAGATCTCCAGGGACAGCATGACTTCCTTTGGCAGCTTCTCAGCTGAGGAGGTGCTGGAACCAGAAAGTGAAGAGGTATGCCAGGTCTGCAGACACTGACAACATGTCTTTTGTTTGGGGGTACTTTGTGATCTGAAATGTATAGGGCCTTCTCTTCACTGGGAGTGGAAAAGACCTGATAACTTTTTCAGTTCACATGCTTGTAGCTTTGCTTTCAGTTACTCTAAAAGGTGTGATATGCTCTCTTGAATGCCCTGAACAACTGAAGAGCTTGTCAGAGGAAAGAAAGTAAAATGAGTTAACTTATTGTTGATCCAAGTTTATCATGGCTTTATCCATTTGGTAATACTGTTGAAAGGAGAGGTTTGTAGACTTTTCAAAGAAATAGAGAAAACAAACCTGTGAAGAGGGGAGTGAAAACAAACTAGAAAATAAAAAAATATATCTAAGAAGCTCAAGTAGAAAAAGAAACGCCAACAAATACATTCGGAGAAGGATTAAAACTAAGTAAGTATTTTTCCTAATTCTTTAAGGGTCTTCCTCATATTTGCCCTTTTTTTCAGCTAACTGCAGTCTCTGGTACAACAAGGGGGCTGTCATATTATCCCTGTGGGCAAAGCTTGTGGCCAGACTAGTCCTGCCTGTGGCCTGCCTCACATTGCCAACACAGGGAGCTGTGTCCTCAGGTCTGTGCAGCATAGCGGTGCTGCCAGCTCTGGTGGGAAGCTGTGGCCCTGAAAGTTTTGTGCAGCCCTTATACAGTGTGGTTCTGTAAAAATATTTCCTCATGCAGGGTCTGTAGTAATGGTCTTAGCTTTCTTTGTTATTCTGATTTTAATACAGACATTGCTGTAGTATTTTCAGAGATCTGTCTTTGGGCTGAATGCTTGATGGCAATATCCTCCTTCAGCAGGCTGAATGTGAGGCAGCAGTGTGCCCACGTGGCCAAGAAGGCCGAAGGCATCCTGGCTTGTATCAGAAATAATATGGCCAGCTGGAGCAGGAGGTGATCGTCCCTCTGTACTCAGCGATGGTGAAGCTGCACCTCGAGCGCTGCGTTCAGTTTTGGGCCCCTCACTACAAGACACTGATAGAGTGTGTTCAGAGAAGGACAGTGGAGCTGTGAAGCACCTGGAAAACAAATCTTACAGGGAGTGGCTGAGAGAATTGGGATGGTTTATTCTGGAGGAGGTTTAGGGGAGGCCTTATGGCTCTTTACAACTCCCTGAAGAGAGGCTGTGGTGAGGTGGGGGTCAGCCTCTGCTCCCAGGTAACAGCGATAGGACAAGGAAGAACAGGCTTACGTTGCACCAGGGGAGGTTGAGGTTGGATATTAGGAAAAATTACTTCTTGGAGAGGTCAGGCAGTGGCACAGGCTGTACAGGGAGTGGTTCACTGACCCTGGAGGTGTTCAAGAACTACAGAGATGTGGCACTGAGGTCACTGGCAAGGTGAGTTGGTGCTGGGGTTGGTGATCTTAGAGGTCGTTTGCAACCTGAATGATGCCGTGATTCAAGGACGCGGGTCTGTAAAGATGCAGCGCTGACTTGTAAAACCTTAGCAGTGCAAGGAACAATCCCTTTTTGTCTTTTCTTTTTGGAGGATTTGTAAGCACTCCTGGGCTGCTCAGCATGAACCAGGCCCACCGTTGTTTTCACATAACAATTGCTATCGAATGTCAGCCGCAGTGTCTGAGTGCTGCATTGCACGGCCACTTCCTTCTCCCACTCGTTGTGCCACTGGGCGCGCAGGCCCGTTCCCACTAAGGAAGAATCTCGAATCTATTCGTCTGAAGGGCTCCTGAGGAGCGCGCAGCGAAAGCGAG
>JAOWBP010004330.1:4179290-4196229 GCA_028571105.1 Tragopan temminckii
CTGGATTCCCGGCAGTTGGATCCCCGACCCCACCGACGCTGCCTTTGACGCCAACGCACGCGCTCAGGCCGGGCATAGTCTTGGTGGGGCCACCGCCAAGTTGGTGAGCGTGCCTCTGCCCGCCGCGGGGTTTCCTCTCAGCGTGCTTCCCTCTCAGGGCTTCCCCTGAGGACGCGGGAAGCGCCGGTCCTTTGCCCTGCCCTGAGCGCTGCGGTGAGGAGCTGCACGAGAGGCGGTGCGGCCGGTGCGCTCCGTGACTCACAGCTGTGCGGGAGGCTCGCGGGTACCGCCGCTGTACGATTAAAGAGCACGTCTCTGGGGAGCGTGGACGCTCAGCTCGCTGAGCCGGTTCACGCGCGAGGCGCGGGAGCAGATGTAGCGTTAGCGCAGGAGCCGTGTCGGATCCCGTGCTGCACTGAGTCATGGCGCTGGAGGCGGGTCGGCGCATTGTTAGGAGGCTGTTGTAGAAGAAATGGTACTTGTAAGTTTTTTGGAGCGACGGGAGCAATTTCTTTCTTATTTGTGCGTAGGAAGGAACTGAGTCAAATACGACTTGGGAATGTTAACGCTGAGTGTTTATCTCGGTGCCCATGGAATCCGGGGAGAGGCCCGCGGTTCTCCGCTGGAAACCTGCAGGGTTACAGCTGGACTGTGGTTTTCCAGGAGCCCCGAGGTCTCACACCGACATCGTTAAGTGTATTTGTGAAGGTGTGGATACACGGTTTGAAAAAGAACACGATGCTTATCGATAATCACCTTTCACAGTTTTTGATATCCATCTTTCTAAGCGTAAACGTTTCACGTGGGCATCTCCCCAGTAACGTAGGTTTCTCAGTTCAGTTTATGAAGCCAAACTCGTTGCAGAGGTGCAAAGCGTAATCACCTGGAAATGGAAAATACTGTGAAAAATGAATTTGATGACATGGGTGGCAGTCACGCTCAGTTATCTGAAAATTGAGTCATGTTCTTCCAAGTAAATGACCTTTGGATGGCTGTTTGAAAATTGCCTGTTGGATAAAATCGTTAACGTGGTGTGGAGGAGGAAGGGGTGCACTGCTGGCAGCAGGTTGTGCAGCTCTGCAGTTAGCATGTACTAAGGCTGAAATGTGAGCCTGAAGCGCCTCCAAAGGAATGGCAAACAGCTCCTCTCAAAGAGATGTTAAGATGGATAAAGCCTCGGTTAGAAAGAACGACCCGAGAGAAATGTTTTTGTATTGGGATTCTAAAGTCAAATCTGGTCGACAACTGTAAAGGGAATCTGTGCTTTAGAAGGTGGGGGTTCCCTGGAGCTGGCTGTCTCCACAGGGTGCTTTGCAGCACTCGTACTTCAGTTACTTGCTGGAGACACGTGGGAGAAGTCAGCAACTTAGAGAGCTGTTGGCTGAAGCTCTGTTTGATTTATCAGGGAGCTCTGCATTAAAGAATCTCTGTTATTTGGACATACTTTAATGCTGTACTGCTCTGCATGAGTCACTTTCTGGATTTTGTTTACATGCTGTCTCCTCTAGTATGAAAATGTTTAGACTGTTAAAAAGTGTTTGGATAGCTCTGTGGTTTCTGCTCATGTCTGATTTGTTTATTAGGTGTAAGTATTTCTTCCATGTTTGTTAACTATTAGCATTTAAAAATACAAACCCAAAACTTTGTTTTGAAAGGAATGCTCATCCAAGTGTTTGCTGCATTTTGACATTCACAGCAGCGGAATGTGTAGGGCTGTGGGTGACTCACTTCATTCCTGCACAGAGCTTCGTAGCTTTAAAACTACGTAGCTAGCAAGATGTAAAGCGTGTGCAATTACTTTGACCTCTGCACCAGAATTAGTCTTTGCAACAGCTAATTTTTATGTGCGTGGTGCAGAAATTATTCTCTTAAAATTTTGTCTACCTGTTCTGTTGACTTTTCACTGATGAGGTTTAGAAATGTCGCCAAGTTGATATTGTGTGGTTTTGTGCTCAGTGTCTTATAGTGAGGAAGTGAGGATGTGGAGATTTACTCGCTAGAATCCATTTCTACACCTCTGATATGAATCTCCCACATCATTTGACTTTGGAAAATTATTTAACCAATTATTATAATTCTTTCCTGTACCTTGAGGAAGAAGAGGCTCACGCATTTGAGAAGATGAAGTTGGCTTTGGAAATCCACCCCAATGCTCTGGCGTACTCCATGACCACGTTAGGGGCTGGAATGATGAACAGTATCTTTAATTTCTACTACGTCAAGCTTTTCCTAAACCGATACAGAATTTCAGAAGTAGCATTTCATCAAGCACAGGTGTTGTACAATGGGCTATGTTGATTTTCATGGTGTGTTTGCATCCGTGTTATTGTAACAAATGTGAAGTTTTTTGGTTTGTTTTGTGGTGGTATTTTTTTACTTATTAATTCCTTTTGAATGCAATGCAAACCTTCCTTTTAAATTTTGTTATTGCTTATGCAAGTATATGTACAAATGAAACACACTGTTTACAATCTGCAGACAAAAATCTCAAGCTTTAATTGCTGGGAAGATTAGCTCGAAATAAGCTTTTAAGCTAATCTTGCATCTCAACTCCAGAGGTACATTTTTGACTAGTGCTGTCCTATGGATTGTTCAAGTACTTAAATACTGCTCCAGTTCTGCAAGTCCTTAGCTGGGTGTGCAGCTCCTGCTGTAAATTCCAGAAGGCAATGAGCTGGCTCATGTTCTGCATCACTTGCAGAGTGTGCAAGGTGGGAGCTCTCAGAGTAGTGAGGTTGTAGCCATGGGGGTTCACCTGGCATTGGGCACCGCCTACTTATGCTTTCTTTTTTTATTTTATTTCATAATCACTGTAAACCTTTAAATACTTCTGATAATTTGATCCCAAGTCTGTTTTTGCTCTTTCATCTCTTATTCTTTAAGTAGAGATTCTTTAAATAAATATGGTGTTTATTACTTCTTGCTTGTATAACCTCTGCAGAAAACTCACACTACTGATAAGTTGTGTTGTGTTTGTCCCAGGTTGTATTTATGATATGGAACGCCATTAATGATCCACTTTTTGGCTATATTCAAGACAACTCCCAGTTGCCATGCTGCTCCAGACGCCAGTTTTCAATTCTGTACGGAGCTCCGTTATACGCGTTAGCCTTTTTGCTTCCTTGGTTTCCTTGGAGACATTATGAAGAAGGTGACTGGCTGAGTGGGCTCCACCTCATTGTTGCATTATGTGCTTTTGATGGTTTGCTCACCTTTGTGCTGCTCGCACAGTGCGCGCTCTTTGCAGAAATTTCAACAAGACATGAAAGCAGGCTTCAGCTTATAAAATACAACCAAGTAGCAACATTAATTGGATCAACAAGCGTTCTCTTTTGTGGCCTGATATCAGATAATATGGAAAATTTTGCTTCTTTTCAAGCTTTTGCTGTTTTGATTGCAGCGTTAGCAACAGCTTGTATGTATTACACAGGCAAATACAGTACCAGTCAGTATGAGCAGAGAGGAATTCTTGCTGAGAATGCCGATCGAGGAAATGGTGACAGAGCTCTCTCCTGGTCCTCGGTGATTTCATTAACCAAACAGATTATGACAGAGAAAAACTTTTTATTTTTTGTTACTATGAACTTCTTCCAAGTTTTCCACTTAGCCTTCTGCAACAATTTTATGATGATCTTTGCGGACAGTCTCATTCCTCAGGATGTCCTTTCTTCTTCGATAAGAAGCATCATGTATGGAGCAGGTTTCATTTGTCCTCAGGTAGGCAGGAGCGCTTTTTGAATTTCAGAATACAAGGATGTGGTGTTTTGTCTGTCCTCGTTAGATTAAGGTATTCGTTTACACAGATACCTTACACTGCTTGTTGAAAAAATGCTGTATCCTACATGAACAATTGGCCATACTGAGAAGCAAATCTAGTTCACCAATGCTGTAAAAGAAGAGAATACCCATAGGTACAGTCTAACCACGTGGAAGGCTGGGTTAGTGAGAAGGGACAAGCAGGCAGGCCAGTAGAAAATCATTTTACAAGAAGGTGAAATGCGAGCATACGGCGAGTCCTACAGGATTCATAACACCTAAGTGTAACTGAAGAAAAACGTGGCCAAGATAAAAAGTTTCTATAAGCAAAATATGTAGAATTCGGAGTGCTTTTCTCTTTGATTTCGATTTGCAATATATGATGAAAGAATAATCTCTTCTTTGGTAAGTTTTTAAACTGCACAAAGCACTGGAAAAGTTATTAGGTATTAATGGTACTATTGAAATACGTATCTCATCGCAGGAACAAAACAAAACTCGCTGCTTTTGGGGGACAATACATTCCCATTTATTTTGCTGTCTTTGTCAGCGACGTACACTGGGTATGGGGAAAGATGGTTTCATGACTCCAGCAGGGATGGGAGTAGGAGGAATTAAACGTAAAAGAAAGGAGAACCCAAACCAGTAGTAATGTGTGAGCAAAAGAAAGGCAGCAAAAATGTGTCCCACCGAGTGCAAACACTCTTGTCTGCAGTGAATTAAAAAAAAAAACTGTTGTTTCTTCCCTTCTAACTTCTTGCACTGGATTTTTAAAACTTTCCTTGTGTTTACTTGCTGGATTTCTCAAAAGCTGAGAACGTAGACTTCCAGCACAGGTACTGATGGTGCTGGGAATTTCTGAAAATTAATGTTCTTTAAGTTGTAATGCTTTTCTGTAGGAAGAACTTAGAAGAAGAAGCAATTGGAATTCACAGTTCTATTTCAGTTACTTTTTTGGCTTTTGCATGTATAACATGGAGTCATTGACTTTTTTCTCTCAGAACCTTAAGCATACCTTTTCCGTTCTATAAATTGAATATTAATCATCCCAACTGTAATCTTTGCCACAGGTTTTAGGGTGTTTTATTTTTTTTTTCTCTATAGCTCAAACAAGTACAAACTTTGAAAGTAAATCAGAAACTTCAGAAGTAAGGAAAGCTGAAATACACTCAAGATATAGCAGTCACCGGTGCTGGTGAAATCAGCGTGCCAGTGTGAAGCAAACAATCTTTCAGAAGATGCATTTCTCTCTACTCCCCAGGGACGCTTTGTCTCAGTGGTCACTGAACCATAGTATGTCAGTATGTGCTGTGACCTTATTTCTCTCAGGTTTTGTCCCTTTGAGTTCAGGATATAATAAGAGAATTCTCTGGTGGCAATGTCCTGAGCTTCACTTACAGGAAGAGCACCCAACCCCTATAAAACAAAACACCTTCTTACAGACTGCTGCAGAGGTCTGTGCTGAGATGGGCTACAGCTTCTGCCTTAGGTTCCTTGTAGCAGCGGGTGCAAAGAGTAAAACCTGCCTTTCAGGGGCAGCCTGTTGCTGAAACAAAGGCAAGCAAATTTAAATGTAAAGCATTACTAAGTTACTGTTTTTCATAGAAACATCCTGTTTTAGAAATATGCAGGTAATAGGGGATTTCTAAATGGTGCTTCCTGAGACAGGGCCATTTCTCAGTAACAGAAGATCTTGGTTCTTACAATAACACACTGAATATCTTAGAACGCATCATATAAGCACAATTCTGCAAAAACCAGAGAACAGCCTTGGGGGACAGTATGTTTAGTTTCTTACAATCAGATCTTCTTACTATACCAACTTCCCAGATTTGTTTTCCCTGTCTGATAACATGGGCATTAAATAATAGTTAGGCAGTGTGGGGAGTAGTACTTTCCTGGGGTTGTGATAGTTCTTATCTAGCTGGAGTGACAGGACCATTCATACCTGGTAAGGCTAACAGAGGATGATCCACTGGATATTTCCCTTTGGCCAGTTCTTATGTTTTTATTTGGTTTGTTCTTTTTAGGGAGCTTTTTTCCTTCTCCTTTGTTGTGTAGTAATGATTTATTTGTGTCTTTCTGTCCTTGAAAGGTCTCCTAATGCTGAAATACTGTACTTTGTCTTTGCCTCATATATTTGTATTTCTTTTCAGTGCCTTGTTCTTCTCAGTCATGCTTCGTTGAAGAAGTTTGGTTATTACAGAATCATCTTGTTTTCCTTTTACTTTGAAGGAGTAGCTGCTGCTGTCATGTTTGTTCTAGGACCAGGGCATTATTATCTCTTGGCATTTTATCTCACAACAAACATGTAAGTAAGTACCCTTCTTTTTTCATACGTACCAGTTAAATAACTTCAACAGAGTGGACACCTGTTTCTGTAGCATAATGATTTTAACACTACTTTTTTTTTTTTCTTTTTTTTTTTCTGGTCTGTTTCATCTGCCAGGCAACTGAAAACTTCTCTCAGCTTTCACTTCAGCTTTTAATTTCTTCTTAAAATCCAACCAAAGAAAAAACAAAGCAACACAAAAAACTCAAACCCATGAAAAGTAACTAAGGTTTTCAGCCAAATCCCTCCAGCCATATCTCTGTTTTAACATGAGACAAATTCAGATTCAAGAGAAGCTCTGTTTAACCACAGAGACAGAGATCTCAGTAGAGAAACTCTTCAGACAGTGTTTGCTGGAGAGCCTCAGACCTCACTTGGTACTGAATGAACACTTGTGGGTTACACTGCAAAACAAGTACCAGTAAGTCAAGTATCCATTAGATAACCAGTACTAAGTTGCATTTTCAGTGATAGTGGGGAAGTATGATGCCAAGAAGTAGAACCTGCATTGAGGAAGTATATTATTACATATGCAAAAATTTAATTAAAAATGAAGACCTGCTTGTATACATCAGTTCATTTTTCTCTCTGTGTTTCCTGTTACATTGCTGCATTTCTACATGTTCTTTCCTACCCTTTTTTTTCCCCGTATTTTCATTCTCATTTTCAGTATTTCATGGGCTACTGTAACACTGAGCTGTGTGGCCAATAAATTGCATTTCATTACCTGCGTACTTTAAATGATGAAGATGTATTTGGATTTCCCCAGGAAAATCTTATAAGGTACCTAAAGGCTGTTTAAAGTGCTAATTGTTCATAGCCTCTTTTAAGTACAAGCTAATCACAGCCAAAATGTAATGAAATGAAGAAATTCTATTATTTGAATATAGTTTCAGTTCAGCAGTTTTACTAAGATCAGATTTGTGTATGTATGAACATACATACATATATATGTATGCAAAATGTGAATGTGTATAGGAATACATATAAGTTTTTTTTACTGTTCTCATTCTGCTTTGAAGTTTGTCTTACATGTAATCTTTCCAGTCCTCTCCAGTTGTTCTCAGACTTCAAGAGGAAATTTGCAGCTTTTCTTTCTTCTTTAGCATTTTTTTTCTTCATATCGTTTTAAATAATATTTGGTGGTAACATCAAGCAAGTATTTATGACATTTTTCATCAGTGTCCAGGAAAAAAAAGGGGTGAAAAAACCCCTTTTAGGTATGCTTATCGATTTCTAATTCACAATTAGGAACAGATCTAACAGTGCTTTCAGAGTTTGTTTCAAGACATATTGCCATGTTTTAGTGTCAGCTTTGTGTGTTTGCAGGACTGTTAGTGTGGCTGGGTGTATGTGCCTGCATGTCAGATTAGGCATCAATGACCATTCTTTATTATGAAAATGTGTTTTTAAAAAATCTTAAATGTTTTGTCTTCCTTTAGGGTAATTGTACAAGCTTCGTTTAGTTTGTTCAATTTGCCTTTGGCAGATATTGTTGATGCAGATTTAATCAAGCACAAGCGAAGGTATGTCAGTCTTAACTGTTTTTCTTGAAAGATGCTGTATGTTTGCCATGCTACTCTTCAGTAAATTAGATTATGTCAGAGTAGAGGCAGTAAGTGAGCTGGGTGCTTGTCACAGAAGTACGTCATGTGAGAACAGCTTAGCACGAATAAAGAACTTGATTGAAGTTTCCTGCAGTTATTTCAGCAGAGTAATTTGAACAATTTATTAGGCCGTTTCTAGTTTTAATTGCACTGTTGTATACTCCAAGTTCTTCATGTTTTTTTTTTTTTGTGTGTGTTTATTTGTGTCAGCTTAAATGGAATTATTTTGTAATCCAGTGCATCCATTGTCACCTTTCTAACACAGAAAAAGAGTTTAGAAAGTTTAAACTGTGCTACTCACGGTGCAAATTTCAAAGTCTAAGTGGCTGCTGTTATCTCTCTGAAAAGAAATCCAAGATAAAACCTGCAGAGACCTTGCATATGATAACTCATAGATCTCTGGGATTTATATCAAAGTGCAAATAACTTCCTGCTGGTTCCATCAATGATTGTATTAGTGCAGATTGAATCTTGGTGAAAGGGTATTAAAGGACTTCACCCTCAAAGGTGACAACTGGTGCAGCACTTCCTTTTTTGGCCTCACAAGTGTATTCTTAAAGTGTAACTAATTTTCCATGCACTGTTCAGGTTAGCTTTGTTTCAGAGCTAACAGTTGAACTTGAGTGCAAGTCGTTTCAGAACTGGGGCCAAGTTGTATGGAGCCCAGAGGTTTTTTACCCTTTATTTCTACAAAAAATGAAATTTTTTTATGATAGCTGGTCAATGTATGAAATGTATGAAATGCAGCAGCAATGTATGAAAGACAAAGCTAGCGTTTGCATACTAACAGGATTTAAAGTATCACTGTTGTAATTGTGTATTTATTTTTATTTTCTGAAATATTTAGATCACCACTTTCCTCTATGGTTTTTGGTACCAATGCTTTATTTACCAAGCCTGCCCAGTCTTTGGCTCCAATGCTTGTGGTTACAATACTGAATCAATTTGGTTATGAGAACTTGAATAATGAAGTTGTTCAGCCTGATCCAAGGTGAGTTCAAAAGGGATGCTTTAAATCAGAGAAACAAAGGGAAATAATCCTGTCATATAAAAAACACATTAATCTGCTGTTAGATATCATCAGCTGCGCTTCAAAAACAGTTTTCTGTGTGGTATTTTTTGTTGTTAGGTAGAAATAGAAATGTTTTCTAGTTTGTTGCTTTGTTTGTTTGATTTAAGAATAAACTTTCTATCAAGCAACACACTTGAGGATACCTACCTAATTTTGAGGAGGGGAAAAAAGGGTGCATTGCAATATTTAACTACTTCTGGTTCTCTGTGAAAAATAAAAAGAAATGTTTGAGATTACCAAGTGCTTCTTATTAAGATAGATGCAGTCCTGGCTGCTGTGTTTTGTTATCTCATAAGTCTATTTCCTTAAATGTATAATCTTAATAGGGTTGCAGCTAAGATATTTTTTTTTAGTATTTGAGAGAAAGCAGTTTAATCACTGGAGGGAGGGAATTTCCATCAGGAAGAAGTATCATTTTGACTTCAATACTACTTACCATTCTAATGCTAATGATTTCATTGCTTTCCCTAGAGACCTTAATACGGAGCATAAAGCTGTGGTTGCTAGTTAACACATTATAAATGCATGGGCTTTTATAAAAACAAATTATCAGGGTTTACACTGAAAAGGTCATAGACTTTTATGACCAACAAGAAGAAGTGACAATGTAAAGAATAACTGGAGTCAGGACTAAAAGGCAAAAACCAGTCTGATTGGGTGAGATTTGCTTGAAAGAACAACACAGATATCCTAGGAACTATATAGCTCCTCTAAATTCGGTGTAGAAAGTTTAGAAAATGCATAGAAGTCAATTGTGTACAGACTTCTGTGGAGGTAGGTCTTCAAGGAGAAAAGGCTGATTTTGTGTCCTCTAATGCTGGGAAAATGTTTTTATATTAGAGGAATTTTCAAAAAAAAGTAGTAGTACAGCATAAAAGGACAACGGATGGTCCTCTGAAAAGCATCCTGACATAAAGAAGGCTTAAGTTTAAGACTATGCCTGAGAACAGTTCCTTTGATTTTAATTTTGTAGATAGCCAGCCAGAGAGAAGTTGTGAAGAGGACACAAACCTCATTATAATGTCAAATTAGATGACTGATTTTTGCAGAAGAGCGATGTGATTGAGTGGATGTTAGATTGTGAGAGGGCTGAATATATTAATCTGGGAGGTTCAGAGAAATTCAGATTTAAGCATGAAAACTGCAGATCTGATCCAACTTAATCAGCGGAACGATGCCTTTGTGGATAGATTCAAAATCACAGCGTTCTAATTTTTTGCCCAATAAGTAGAGTCTGGTCTACAAGAATATAGAGTCGAAATACTTTGAATGCTCACTCTCTGAAATTTGTATTTTCCATTGAGTGATGTTGAAATTTGATTCATTTAATTAAGTGCAAGGACCAGGTACAAAGCTGAGATTCAGAGAATACCACAAGTAGGCTGTCTGTCTATCATCATACCTATCCCCTGAAAAATAATTTCTTAGGCATGAAGCAGTCTGCATGCATTCTCTCTATATATCAATGCATACATGCACATCAGCCCTGAACTCAAAATTTGGCCCTCCCAATCTGATCTTAGTAATTGGATGTTTCTACCAGCTAGTCCACAAATCCTGTAACCTCTCTGGGGAAGAATAAATGAAAATACAACCTTACAAAATATAACTTTCTGGGCTGGTTGTTATATGCTCACTTATCCAAGCGTTTCACAGACCTAGTCCGTTCTACTCTTCCTCCGTACTGAAACCTTTCAGCTGACCATCAGCATCACCTCCTTTTTACTTACCTGTGCCAGTATTCAGTTCTGCCTCAATGACAGTATCGTAGACATCAGTAATGCCTTCTTCCTTAGGAGAAATCCAGTTCTGTGATTCTGAATACGTTATACATTAATATATTAATTATATCACATTCTTAGGGGATGCTGTAGCTCCACATAAGTTAAGCATTTTGTAGTGGAAGTTAGCTTCAGAATTATTTTTGCTTTTGTTTTTTAATGTGATATCCTTAAAATTTGAGGAACAGTTTGTAGACAGAGTGGCTGTGTTTATTTTTTACTTTTACTCCATCATTGTAACATCAAATATTACCCGTCCCCTTTGGCTTGATTTTTTTTTTTTACTTATTATCATTTTATTTTCTTATGCAATTAAAAAGATACGTAGTTTAAAAACGCCCTCTTCTGGAGAGCCACTGCAACAGCAGTTAACTTCTACAAACCTTTTCAATTTGTCCTGGGGCACTTTGTTGATGTATTTGTATTGAATTTCTGGGCTGCATCACTTTCTGTTCAGACCGAGGGAAGCCTAGGGGACAGACTGTGTGTTTTATTCCTGCATGTGCAAAGAATGACTGAAGATGGGAAACTTTGTTAGTTACTGGTACAACTCATTACTGTGACAAAACGTGAGCTCTTCTCTCGATTTATCCCAGTCCCTTAATGAAATATTTTCCCCATTCATTGTTCTCTCTACTACAGATATTTGTCATAACTTGAGGTTTTAACACAACAACTGATATTATTATTTTCATAAACCAGTATTGTTCCACTGAAACCAGATCAGGATTGCACTTGTGAAAGTCAGTAATTTGGCAGATGTTCTTTCTTTTTTGTCCCTCATTTTGTATAAACATGGAGGAATTTAGTGTTTAAAACTGCAGTCCTCTTTAGCGTGTAGAACAGGCAAAGTGCAAACCCCACCATGCTGTTAACCGTGTCTGAGTTCTGTCTTCAACTTCAGATGGGTAAGAAATTTGTCTAAGGCATCCCTGCCAGCGCTGCTGATATCAGTAACCATTGGCAGTTGTGATGGTGGTGTGCATGATGCGGCCCTTGTTTGCTCGTGCTGAAAATGCAATTGAATTCAGGCCAGTAAACAACTTCCAAGTGGTAAATTGTTGTCGCTGCCAATAAACGTTGGCTGTGGACCAGTGATCTAGTTAAGTTTGCATTTCTTAAATGTGATTGCCCAAGTGATTTAGTAATTCATCTGAGAGTCTGTGGTGTTTTGTTTCCTTATGGAGCATTAGCATGTATGTGATTTGAGATAAATTGTGATCGGTGTGGGTGTGTGTATGTATGTACTGAGGAATAAATCTAGGTTATGTGGGGTTATGTTGGAGATTGCGAGCATTCTTCTGTTAAATACAGTGAGAGATGAGCTCATTCTTTTATGGTTTAGATAAACTCTTAGATTTTATTCAAAACCCTGCTCAATTTTACAAGACTTTTGTTCACAAATTTCAAGGTTTTTTGCATCATGTCCATAACTGTTCTGAGTCTCCAATCCTCATCCCTGAATCCTAAGAAAAAAGTAAATAACAAAAACTGATTTTCTGAAAGATAATTTAGGTCCTGTTTCTCAGCTTGAGTTGACTTTACTGATATTTAAGTAATTAAAATTCAGTAATGAACAGAATGTCAGTAGATGATTCTAGTTACTAGATGAATGCCAGAATGTGTGCTTTGAGATGTCAGAAACCATACTGGATAACAGAAGAAGAGTTATCTATCTCATATTCTCCTTTCTGATTCATAGTTGCTGATGCTTTTATTCCTTAAGAAGATTTAGATCAAGAAATACCATTCATTCAGGAAAATGAATGAGAATCTGTGTATTATGTTAGTGGTTTCCGTTATCTTGTAGAAATTTATTTCAAAACAATGAGATGAAATTAGTCTATTTCAAGCAGCCAATTTATTACACCATACCTGAGTTTTGTGCATTAATCATGACTCCCACCTTGCATTCAGCAACTGTAGTAATATACTATGTGGAGAGCTAGTAGTTCAGATGTGGAATAATTTCATATTAAAATGTTTGCTTCTACTACAGTTGTTCTTTCTCTTCCAGAACATTCAGTGTCACTAAATCTTTTCTGATGCTCTGTTCTATAATTGAATCACATTGCTTTAAATTGTTTTCTGTATTAAATAATACAGATGTGTAGTAAAGTAGTTATCTCATTTCCTCTCAGCTATTATGAGAGAAGTAAACACTATAAAATATATATCTGTATGTAGAGTCAGAAAATATAACTGAAATATATTTGATATCTGAGAGATTTCCTCTATTTAGAATTGATTGTTCACAGTAACGTGTATGTGAATATTTAAGATGAATGCTTTAAAATAATTTGTTTTGAAATGACCATAGAAATCAATCGTTTATCTTCTTTATCTTGAAAGCTATGTTTTCATGTTTTTCACCAGTCTGTTTTTAGGTCTTCATGATGCCATGTTCTATTTGATCTGTCTGGTTCCACTTTGCATTGCAGTCATACAGATCCTGACGTGGACTCCCTTTTCAATCCAGAATAGTCACGTGACAGCTGCACACTAAATATTTAACTGTTGGTTATTAAATCTTCTGATGAACCATACCACAAAAGACTTAGCATATTTTAAATGTGAAAAAGCAAGATTGCCTTAAGTGGACTGTTAGACCAAATACAGTTTGAGCCACTTCAATAATATTGCACCCTTCTCTGTAATGGAATATAACAATTCACATTCAGCCTTAATGATGAGCCTATATAGAGGGGTTTTTGAGTTATTTAAATGGATTGTGCGTTATCCATAATTACTACTGAGGTCATTTTTGGTATACACTGGTCACTGTTACCTGCTTTGAAGAACGGATATGGCAGATCAAGTGAGGGAATCCCAACTCAGCACTTGGAATTTGAGGGATGTATGTTCTTAACCTCACTGAAAGGTGGTGGATAAATTCTGTCATACCTGATAATCTCTGTCATCTCTCTGGGGTTAGGCCATAAGAGCCCAGAGGGACATCCCTCAGGGATGGCAGAGAGATGAAGAAAAAGATGTAGCTGGTGTTCAGCTGACCAGTATCGACTCAAATCTGCCAGCTGCTACAGGAAGAGATCCTGTAAAAAATGTCTGTAAAACTAAATAAGAAAAAGATTAAAATGTTATTCAATTAGGTGTTACGGAAAAGGCTCCATACTTCCTCTTTGGCTTTCAAAATGTCTGCACTTGGTGGCAGGTAGATGTAGTTCCTGGCTTTTTGAATGAAAAAATTGTTTTGAGGTACAGCATTGTTGGTTTATACAAAATGTCACTTGGTAAGAAAAACGTTAGCATATGGATATAGCAGTGTTCAGTTAGTTGGGTCAAATCTTAGTACGCACATTAAGTCAAACTCTACCTGCTTAGTAGTTTTAGACTGGCAAATTTGTTTGACGTGTTCACCATTGAATTTAATTAATTAATGATTCATCCAGTTGATGCTAATTTCTGATTTAGCCTTACAACAATCTTTTCAGGCAAGTTTTTGAATGGATTCTGTGATTTTTCTAGAATAAAGTATTTTATACAATTTCAGAAACATTGAATCCTATCTCTGTTTCACACATGCTGTCCTAATACTCTTGCTATGAGGGTGGGAGAAAGAAAGCATATTTAATCACAGCCATAATCAGTCTAAAAGAGAAGTGAAAAACTGGCTTTAATTGAGGTGGCAGTCTTACTACAAGAAGTAGTGATAGGAAGTTGACAGTATTTTATGACTGACATAATTTGTTCTCCATTTCTCTGTCATTCATTAAACTTTGTTATCCTTTGCTAAACCAACATGATTGTTTTTGGCCATGAATCCAGTAAAGTATGATCAAATTCAAAAGTTCAGTGTATTTTAACAGCTGGTTTGCCTGCTTTCTCTCCCTATTAGCTCATAATAGCTGAGTTTGAAGTCTTACTGCTGGAAAAATGCCACAATTCATTCTTGATAATTTAAGTGTTTAAAATAGCTTCATAATGATAAGGGAATGTAAGTATGTATAATATAGAATAGAAAGTGTTTTGATAACTTCAGAGAATGGGAAATGTGATGCTTTAATCTCATTACTTCATAGAGTTTCTTTATAAATTCTGAGAATTTTGATCTTAATAGACAATATGACACAATAATACACAATATTACAGTAATATAATATTTATTGAAAATTGGTAAGTAAAGGTGTCTATCAAATTTAAAGTGATATTGTTTAATAGTAAGAAATGTTACTATGTGATTAGTTATGATATGAAAAAAAAAGAGTAAATGACATCAAAGAGTAAGTAGGAAAAAAACATTCATTTTTTGTGGAGCTTACAGCTGGCTCTGTTCTTGTTTTGTACGAAATGGCCTTTTTAATATCCTGCTGTGACTTTGAAACTGCTCAGTAATTCATGAATACATTAAGTTGATATGGCTAGTGGGATGTTTACATTTGAGTATAGTTGTGTATCTTAATCGGAGCTGTCAGGAAAGACAAGAAGGAAGGAAAAGGAACAGTTAAGATAAGCCACATCTCCACAAATAATTATGAGCTCTATCCTATCAGCTCGGGAAGAAGGTTTTGTAAAGGAACATACAACCAAGACTGGGGGAGTCTCAGTCGTGTCCAGTCTAAAGAGCTGGATGGACCCAGAGACACCAGGAGGCATTTGTGAAAGAAAGAACTGGATTTCCTAGGTTACCTTATCTAAAATCCTTTCTCCTAAAGGTATCAATTTTGATTCTCTTACAGCTCTCTTTCTAGCACTCACTTTCTTACCTGTAATAGTGATAGAAGATGAAGTTGTTATATTTCTGTGCTTAATTGGGAAAAATGCAGATTTATGTCCTGGCATACTTAAGACTGTCTTAAAAACACTTCCTTCTAGGTAGGTATTCAGAACCTCTGGGTATGTTTTGGACCTTTTGCGCCCTAAGTATTAAATCAGCTATAGAAATGTTCCACCTAGAGGAAAAAAAAAAAAAAAAGAAAAAGAAATACTACCTAAAAAGTTAAAGAAAAAGGAGAAATGATTTTATTTTTTTTTTTAAATCCTCCCCAAGCATGCTCACTGCTTTGAATGATGTATACATACACTTACACAATGAGTAGTTTTCTTAGATTGTCCAGCAATTGATCCAGGGTACAATTCCACTAGCAGATGTGCAAATAGCATATCAGAATTACTACCTAAATGTGTGCAAAAAGTGCATTCCTTATGGCCTATCAAGAGAAAAATATGCTTAGGATCCAGCTACTGCAGCAGAATAATAATGACAAATGTAATCCTGAGAAGGAAGTTCGAAATGTCTTATTAAAACATACCCAGTTTCTATATTAACAATGCAAAGGCAAAAGCTAGTGTATCTCTTATTCAGTATGAAATTAATTATCTGTATTTTACATGTGATAAAATGTTTCCTTGTCACCAACATGTAATTAACCCAAAGTAATTTTATTTATTCATTTACACACTGCAAGTAGATGTCTGTTTAAATAAGCAGCAAATTTAGCTTTTGTCACTTTGGATTTTGATTATAAAGCTGTTTTATTCCCAGAGGGAAAAATAAGTTGATTTCCAAGGCTGGATTTGATTAGTGCTTGATCAGAGGATCTCCCAGGTAGATGCTGTGCCCTGTGGTGGTTTGACTTCCCATGTCTTTCTACCAGGATATGAAGGTGGTGGACTATCAAAGCGGATCTAAAGGAAAGAGATTGCTTTTTTTAGTGGTTAAGAAACGTTCTTCTGAGAGACTAGAAGCAGTAGCCCCGATACCATTCACAGGTGAAATTTCAACTAATGAGAGAGGCTTTGTCTAACTCTGCACTTATTTTCAACTGGATGTGGTATTCCTCACTGTCTTAGTACAAATAACCTAAGTTTGTTCTAGCATAAGTGAGAAGAGCGGTGTAACACGTAACCCAAACCTACAGGAACTCGGGCTTTTGTTCCAGCAAGGGCACATGCTGCTGTATGAAAAGCCTTCTTCAATCTCTGCAAGGATGCTGTGGCGAGGGCTGGCCTCTGCTCCCAGGTGACAGCGATACGTTAAGAGGCGATGGCCTTCAGTTGCACCAGGGAAGGCTGAGGTTGGACATTAGGAGAAATCTCAGAGCAGTGAGGCACTGGCACGGGCTGCACAGGGAGAGGTGGCCGCCATCCTGGCGGTGTTCAAGAACAGCGGGAATGTGGCACCGAGGGATGTGGTCAGCGGCACGGTGGGGGCGGTTTGGGGTTGGTCTCGGCCATCTTAGAGGTCTTTTCCAACCGCAACGATTCGGCGACGTAAGGCCGGCAATGCGAACCCCGCTTCTCTCCCCTCGGCTCCTTCCCGCCTCCGCGCCTCGCGCTCCGGCAGCTCTGCGCAGGCGCACGCGGGTGTCAGGGCGGGGCGGGGCCACGCACGTGCGCCCTGAGGGAGGCGGCGCGAGCTTCGGGGAGGGAC
>JAOWBP010004330.1:4201040-4222611 GCA_028571105.1 Tragopan temminckii
TTTGTTGTAATGGCTAGTCTAAATCTTGGAGTTTAGGAAAATGGGTTTGAACTGGTTCTGGGCCGAATGAGGTTTTTCTATAAGCTGGGCTTTTAGAGACTGGGCTACTTATTGTGGTTTGGATAAATCTGCAGTCTCTTGACCATTTTCTGCCAATGGCCAAGTTGGTTTCTGTCAGCTTTACTGAACAAATGTTTATTTAGGACCCATCCTGTTTAAGACAATGCCATCAGTATTCATAACCAGTGTGAGTTATCAGAAGAGACCCCGTATGCTGTGGAGATGAGTGATTAAAGGTGGAAATATGCTTGAAATTTGAAGGTCTGTTTCCCATTCTGTTCACTGAATTTCTCTCATCATTTTATCTTTGTGATTCACTTTTCCTGTCTGCAAAATGGGAGGTCTTTTGAGGCTGATGGATGAGATATTCATTATAAGCCAGTGGTGCTCACTGGCATAGCCTCCTGTCCAGGTCTTCTGCCCAGCATGAGCAGCTTCATGAGGCGTTGCTCTGCATGTTCTGGACAAATGGTAGCTCTGAGCAGGCTGCTGCCTTTCTGGAAGACTTTGTCTGGGCACCACACTGTGATCTCAGCATCCCCACATAGTTCAGAACAGAGGATCACGTGGCTAAATGTGACTATATGTGGACCAGATCGTGTAGGCTAACACTACTGGTGAAAACTCGCATGTATTTTACTTTAGATAAGTAAATCTCCAGAGAGGTAATATCAGTTAATGGGTTTTCATGACTTCTATCACATCCTTTTTCAGCTGGATTAATAAGTTGTACAGTTTTCTTGTCTTATAGCAAATAGTGATGTGTTGGAGGCAGGAGATGGAAAAGAGTGAAGTGACAGGAGCAGAGGGTGGAGGGGAAGGCTTTGTAACCATACTCTGAGATCTGATGACTCACGAGATTAGAAAAGTCATTTATTGAGATCTTGTAACCATCTGGAAAGTGGCTTTACATGTGAAGGGGCAGGCAGGGTTTAATTAATTTCTGTGAAATTCTGTTGTCTTTAAATTAAGAATTTATATGAAATTGATGTGTTTTTCAGTATCCAATTCGTCCAGCTTCCATGACATATGATGATGTTACACATTTATCAGCGAAGATAAAACCAAAGCAGCAAAAGGTTGGTCGTCATTTGAGTCCAGTCTATGAAAGTTGTTTTATACTGTCCGCGATGCGCTTAGATCATTACACTGTGCTGCTAAGCTGTTGTAAGTGTGCAGCTTGTGGGACCAGATCTCTGTGCTTGGACTTAAAAGAAGAATGGTTTATTAAGAGAGGAATTAATGTCACAATGCAAAAAACAATATAAAAACAGAATCATTCAGGAAAGTCTGGCTACTATTGTTCAGTCTGTACAAGATTGGTTTAAAAGACTTTCACAATATTTAGAAGAGGGTTGAGGTTTGAAGGCATGCTTTGTCTTTTAAGAGTCATTGGGTGTCTTGATTCTTCTCTTGCCTGTCTATGAACCATCAGCAGTCCTGTTTGAGAGTCAGTGGGGTGGTGAAAGTATAACCAAAGCCAGAATGGTTGCACTTGCCCACAGACATATTCCAAACCTGTAGCTGTGATTTAAAAATGTCTCATGTTAAAAAATAAAAACACAAAGAGGTCTGTGATAGCGGGATATTTTTCTGGGAAATAGTTGAGGAGAGTGCTGATGTGAATTTTGGAGTTAGTGTATGTTATGTTAAGGATTTTTTTAATTAGAATTAGCAGACATTTACATTTTTAGGCCCTGTGCAGACATATAAAGCTACCATCACAACCAGGGACTGGTCACTAGTTCAGTTTACAAGTAACATGGAGGGGGAAAAAGCGAAGTGATGGCTGTAATTTATAAGTTTAATTGATGATTCATTTGGAGTTCTGCCATTGTAATTATTTGCCTTTTCCTTCACATTTTTTAGGTTGAACTGGAAATGGCCATTGACACTTTGAATCCGAACTACTGTCGCAGCAAAGGAGAACAGATTGCTCTCAATGTAGATGGCACCTGTACAGATGAAACAAGTACCTATTCCTCGTAGGTGTCCTGTTTGCTTTCGTTTGTTTCTGTGGTGGGCAGAGATATGTGTATGTCCATTAGGCCCATGTCCATCCACACGTCTCTTAAATACCTCCAGGAATGAGGTCTCCGCCACTTCCCTCTGCAGCCCATTCCAATGCTTTGCCACCCTCTCTATAAAAAAATTCTTCCTCATATCCAATCTAAACCTCCCTGACACGAATTGAGGCTGTTTTGTTGTGTCCTGTCACTTGTCACCTGAGAAAAGGGACCAGCACCTCCTCACTGCAGCCTCCTTTCAGGCAGTTGTAGAGAGCGATGATGTCTCTCCTTAGCCTTCTTTTCTCCAGACTAAACAATCCCAATTCCCTCAGTCATTTCTCCTGATGTTGTTCTGTAGTCCCCAGCTTTATTGCTCTTCTCTGCACATGCTCAGTCAAGTCAATATCCTTTCTGTAATGAGGGCCTGAAACTGAATGCAGTGCTCAAGGTGTGGCCTCACCAGCGCTGCATGCAAAGGATCAATCACTTTCCTGCTGGCCACAATATTTCTTATGCAGAATAGAGTGCCATTGGCCTTCTTGGCCACCTGGGTACATTGCTGGCTCACGTTAGCTGACTGCTGACCAGCACAGCACGCTCGGGTCCTTCTCTCCTGGGCAGATTTCCAGCCACTCTGCCCCAAGGCTGTGCTGCTGCATGGGGTTGTTAATGACCCAGCACTTACCCTTAGTTCATGTCGTGTAACTGGGCTTGGCCCATTGACCTAATCTAGGTCCATCTGCAGAGCCTTCCTGACCTCAAGCAGATCAACAGTCTTGCCTTACTTGATGTTGTCTGCAAACTTAGTGAGAGTGCACTCAGTGCCCTCATGCAGGTTGTTGATTAAAACGTTAAACAAAACTAGCCTTTGTATTTAAAGCATTTGCTGATAGACTATTTTGGGAATCAGTGATTTCAGGCCTTTTAACATCTATAATGCCACATTGCCTTAGAATATAATCTTACAGCATTCATCTGTTTGCAGGAAGCTGATGGACAAACAAACTTTCTGCTCTTCACAAGCTGCAAGTAATGTTTCCCGCTATGCAGCTGCTGTTTATAGAAAAGGTGACTTTGTTTTGTTACCCCTCACATCAGTGAAACACGTGAATTTCTGGGTTAAATAAGAGCTGTTTGTTCTGTGTTTTCAATAGCATAGGCTCATATTTAATTGAAGGTTTTCTAAATAAAGCGAAAGCTTTCCTTAAGAGTGTCCCTGGAGTCCTTGAGGAGCTCCAGCAGAGTTTTAAATAATATAGCAGGGCACTGTAGGTGCCTCCAAGATCTTAACAGTCCACAATGGCCTGAAACATACGTTTACAGTAAAAAATTATTTTTCTTACTTACAATGTATTATTATCTCTGTCTAGGCATGGCTGTTTTATTTGCCTGTTCAACACTTCCTGCCCTTCTTTTGTTTCCTACTGTCACTGCAGAGTTTTGTTGAGAGGATCATTGTAGATTGCCTACAGTGATGTCTGTTTCACTAGTAGTCTCCTGACAGATAGGTCAGATCTGAGCCAAAAAGGGGCTCTCTGTAAGATCTGGCTCCAACATTAAACAAGAAGGTAGCAGGAGAAGATCTTGATTTTTTCATACTCCTTTGATGTTCTATGCACTGGATGAATCACTTAATCCCCTTTTACTGTATTAAATATTTGTGTTCTCTGGAAGCTGTGCTGTTGCAGAGGTAGCAAGGTGATGAAAGTACTGTCTCTGTGCATTAGAAAACAATACTTTTAACCAATATCAATTCTCTTTTTCAGGTGAACTTCACCTGACTCCACTGCATGGAATTCTTCAGCTGAGGCCAAGTTTCACCTACTTGGACAAAGCTGATGCAAAACACCGTGAAAGAGAAGCTGCTAATGAAGGTAAGTGCTGCATGAGTTATGTTTCCTTTCAGAGGTAGGATACAAGTTCTCTATGTAATTTTATTGAAAGGTGTTTAATATAACAGTGAACTGATTATAACCATTTCTCAGCCAGTTCTTTTCTCTGATCATATTTTCAGTGTAGTTGCATTGAGGTTTTTGTGGAAAGGTGTAGGGGACTGGCAGAGAGATAGGAGACGGTGGGTAGTGTCAAAGGATAGCAATAGGAAGTGCCACCACAGCCACTGAAAAGCAGCAGTGCCAAGTTCATGGGAGCAGTTTCTCCTGTTACATGAGTGGTGTGGTACTGTCATATGCTGCATAGTTTAGCAAGCTGTAGTTCCTATTTCTGCTTTCTTCCAGAGTAGGCCTGCAGACAGTTACTTATTGACTCTGGTTTTATTGCAGTGGTGGTTTTATCCTGTTGGCTTTTTTTGGCAGGTGGTGATTCATCCCAGGATGAAGCTGAAGATGACGTTAAGCAAATTACTGTATGTCCAGATTTCCTTTTTGTGGTAGTTCAGGCAACAGTTCACAAGAGAACATGTCAATTCACACCCAAATAATTGGACAGGAAACCTCATCTGGTTCTGTTGACCCTGGGCTTGGGAGGGGAAAGGCAGTTGTTGTACAAGTGTAAAGATGGCAACAATTAATTTGAGCTAGGACCCCTAGCTTCTGTTCTCATTCTGCCAAATAGTTAATGGAGGTGTTTTGTTTCAAGTGTTTTGGAGCTGTATTTAATGATGCCCAAATTTTCTAGGTACGGTTTTCCCGCCCTGAAACTGAGCAAGCTCGTCAAAGACGTGTTCAGTCTTATGAATTCCTGCAGAAGAGGCAAGCAGAAGAGCACTGGGTTCATCTCCATTATTATGGCTTGAAGGTAAGTGTGGGGCCTGATGGCTGGGCCAAATTAAATCTGGGTATGTGGGAATCGGGGAGTCATCAGAAGACAGTGAAGAAAAGTTGATCTGTAGGCTTGAAATGACCCCACAGTGCTGTGTGCCTCTGCCACTGGATAGTGCTTTGGGATCTCCACACTAGAAAAGCTTTAAAATTGAGAACTGGACAAATTTAAGGCAGGGGTTGTTTAAGTCCAATAGTCACTCAGGTCTTAGCTCCGTCAAACAGTCAGGGAAGCCAGTCATAAGCTGTCATAAATCCTGTTGCTCTGACACAGCATGCATCTCAGGAGATTTTTGAAGTCACATCAACTGAAATGTTTCCACATCATATCCGCATCATTCAAGAAGGCCTACAGTACAGCATCAGTGAGATGGAATGCTTGAATAGCGCACTAAGGATGGAGCAGTCTCAGTTCAGAATAAGGAGTCTATTTGAAATTTTGTGTTCAGAATGTGTCAGTGATTTGTGCTTTTCTCCATATCTCCAGGATAGCCGTTCAGAACATGAGCGCCAGTATTTATTCAGCCAAGGTCACGGCCTCGCTGAGAATACAGAATTAATAAAATCTCCCAGGTAAAGGTTTGATGGTTTTCTAGAGAAGGTACAATAATTGCTTTGGATTGTTTTCAGAGTAATAAGCAAATTTGTTCTTATAATGTCATACCTTTAATACTGATATCCATGGTAGAAGTCAAATTGTTTAAAAAATAGAGACAAACTGGTCTACAACTTCAATTGCTTTCACTTGAAATTGTAGCCTTGTCTGTGTTATCACAACCCAGCGTTATTGAGACTGCAGATATTGTAAAGGAGAAGTGAAACAAAAACTCCTTCTGATTAAAATAAATGAAAACTCTAAAGCCAATGACTTCCATTGTTAGAAACTCTTAGAAAACTTTGTTTTGGTGATTTTTAAGGGACACCTGATTCTACTTGAAACATGTTTGGTTTTGTTTCTTGCTGACTGCAACTACGTATAGGAATCTTCTGTGGTGCAGACAGTAATAATGTTTTGCTGTAAACTGATAGACCATGGCCCGAGTACTAGGAAGGTGGTGGACTGCCTCTCTCCTTAGTGGTGTGAGTGTGTTTTTTGTAACATCTAACATCTCAGTGGAGCAGTGCCAGGTGTGATGAGAAGTCTTTTGGATTTGATTCTTTCCTCTCAGACGCTGGCAGTTATGTTGGCAGGTCTAACTGCAAGACTTCATGTGGCCCCACTTGCTCTGTGTCAAAGTACCACGTTTAATGTTTGCACTCTTGCAGTTCCTCTGTTTGGACACAGGAGAGTACAGAAGAGCAAGGATTCTGACTCCCATCTGTTTCATGCTTTTTCTTTGAATGGATGAATGTCAGTGGCTTTTACTAGCACTGAATTTGTGCTGAAAGGGGAGGGGCTCTCTTTTCAGGCCGGTGTTTGTTCTGTAGATTCTAATAAGTAGGATTGCTTTAAGCAAAAAAATAACTGTACTTAAACTTGGGAAATCTCAAGACAAACATTATAAGGATGTGTTTTCTTTTCTTGTAGTGAATATTTAATGATGCTGATGCCTCCAAGCGTAGAGGAAGAGAAGTAAGTGTACAGAATGTTCAACACTCATATTGTCTGGATGCTCTCTCATGAGCTGCAACTCACAAAGCTGTTGTTTATTTGCAGTAGCAAACCAGTGGCTCCAAGCAACGTGCTTTCTATGGCCCAGCTGAGAACTTTACCCCTTGCTGATCAGATCAAGATCCTGATGAAGAACGGTTTGTAAATCCATTTGCACTTTACTTGTGACTTCTAGTTGTCTCAGATAAAATACCTTTCCTAATAATACCAGTTCTGTCACTCTTCCAGACAGTGTCTGAATCTCAGACTCTGTGAAGCAGTTAAAAGCTGAGAGTGCTCTTTGGGAAAGAGAAGAGCAGTAGGTGGAACTGACAGCTGCTCTGTATGTTTGCAGTGCTCTCACTCTTAGAATATTTTCTGATCTGATGATAACTTTCAAAATGCATTTATTTCTGCAGTTATCTCCTGGAATGTGAAGTCTGAGTATGGCTTAAAAGTGGAAAATTAATGCAACAGGCTGCACTTTGTTTTTTTTTTCCCTTGAAGGTTTTCAGTAATATGCTTCTTGAGTGTTACATAAGTTTTATTCTATCTCTTCAGTTACTATCTAATGAGAGCAAATCCTGAGAACCTTAGGAGCTTCCTGTCTTGTCAGGTGTCTCTGTTTCCAAATATTGCCAAAGGAGTAGATTATTTTTTTAATCCATGAATTAATTTAGGGCCAGTTAAGCTAATCACCTTTGTTGCAACATGAATGTGTATTTTTTGGACAGATACTGACTATGGGTACTAAAATTTAGGTTTTGAATTTTTATTTTCCCCTCAGATACAGCTGTGACCTGGAATTTCAACATAAACGTAAATCACAATATGCTAGAATTGAAACTCCGTTTTTGTTTTGCATACTGAGAAAGCCCTTCGTCTAATGTTTCTTTTGCCTTTCAGTGAAGGTGATGCCATTTGCAAATCTGATGAGTTTGCTAGGCTCTGGGACAGACTCTACAGCAGTTCTCCGCTGCATACAGCAGGTGGCGATGCTGGTCCAGGGAAACTGGGTGGTGAAGAGGTATGCCTTGTCTTTGTTGCTGAGATGTGGTTTTCTGCTGTAAGAAGAGAATTAGAACAATGGATTTTATGTAGTCATCTTCACTGTGTATCTGTGTTCTCAATTCACAGTACTGTGAGATACTCAATTCAACATTCTGTGCTTTGTTCTGCAATAGGATAATAAAAATTCAAACAGATGATGGCAGATGCCAGCACAGCCGTACCCAGCCCAGCTAGAATTGTGGTGGACCTGTGATGTAATCTGTATTTGCATTTGAGCTGTCAGATATTTCTTGTCTTCACTCGTGTTCTTTTGTGTGGGGACACTCCTGAATCCTTTCAGAGATTAATGTCAAATATAAATACATACAATGAAACCATCCCAACCGTTAGTATTTCTTAGCTAAATTCAGTCAGAGAAAGATCTTTGTGCAGTTGCTTTGCTGTTTGTCAGTGGATGCTGCTCTTGTCAGCTGAAAGCATTACCTGCCTTCTAGAGGCTAGCTTTACCTGTCATAAAATGGCACTACCTGTAGTACTGACTGTAGCACGTGAAATGGATGCTGTGTTGTTCTCCTGTTTATTAGAACAAGGCATCTCACTGGGAGTTAAGTCTGAAGAGCAGTGTGATTTTTTTCTTCTTCTTCTTACCTGGGTGGAGCATTGCATGCAAAGAATTACAGTGTGTGGTGTAGTTTTCTGCACTAAGATGTGTAGCACCAGTTACCAGTTTGTCTGTTAGCAGGATTCTTCAGCTGTTGTGATGCAGGCCTGTGCTAGCTGTGTGAGCTGCTTCAGTCCTTGCTGTCCCTCCTGTCATTCCAGAAGGCAGCTGGGTGCAAATTAAAAGTGTTATAGCACTCAGGGTGTTTTTATGTTGTATGTGTTTCTCTGCTGTTTGTCTGAGTCTGTGTGCGTCTGTAGATGTAGCCTGTTAGGGATAGTTGTGAACAGAGCAGTGTCTGCACACATCAGAGCTTTAAGCGAGGAGACTGAGGAGATCAGGATCGTGAGCCTGGGTTGCCTCAAGGCTTTGGAGTCTGTGGAAATGAATGTCATCTTGCAAGCAGACCGGGACACCAGGGTGGTGCTAGTCCTGGGTCTGATTGGTTTGAGCATGAAAGCTCATAGCATTGTTCTCTTTAATCTTTGATTGCTGAGAAGGAATTAAAAAAAAGCACAACACCAAAAACTCATTCCTATAGATCAGCATTTTGGCTAAATGCTACCTTCAAGGCTTAGGTTGGTCTCAGCATTTCTTAGGATCGTGTTGGTCTTGTTTACACTCATGCAAGGAAGGAAGGGCTTCGCAAGAACAAAGCAGAGCATGTACCTGTGTTGCACACATCCACCAGTCACAAGGCTGGGCTTTGCTGGTGTAAGCACTTCTTGTACTAGTGTAATTGAAGCAGAGTAATTACGTTAGTATTAGTTCCTTTAATGAAAGCGATGCTTTGGATGGATAAAGGTGTAATTTAACTGCAGAGCTGGGAGCATGTTTGTTATGTTAATTTTCACCAGTGCTGTATTTTGGAGAACCAAGTAGCTAATCTGTCTTCCTTTTTAATTAACAGCGATGTGCTCTACCCTAAAGACACTTCCAGTCCGCATAGTGGAGTCCCTGCAGAAGTGCTTTGTAGAGGGAGAGACTTTGTTGTAAGTACAAAAGAGTTTGTTGTTTCTAAAGGAAAATATTGTTGAAGTTTGCCTGAGAGCCGTGGCGTTGTCAAACTTGGTTTCACATTCACAACTACTGCAATAAGATGTTTGCTCCAGAGAAATTATTGGTGCTATAACCCTGATGGTGGTGTTAAAAGTCTGGCATGGGAGTGTTTGTGTGGACAGACATTGTGGCTGTCTGGTAAGTTCAGATTGCTGGTCATTAACAGTAGATGGTATTCATCTCTTTGTAATAGAACTTGTAGAGCTGCTATCACATAGCCTGCACAATGCAGGGCTGACAGCGAAGCCAGGACTGGATAATGAAGTGCTTGTTTCTCCAGATACATTTCCGTGGGCTCAGGACTGCAAGGTCTCAGGAGGGCAGTGTGGTTAAGCCTTGTGCTCCCGGAGCATGCACTGTTGATCTTTAAAAAGGATTTTATTCCCCTGAGCTGCTAATCAGTGAAAGGACTTTGTTCCTAAGCACCTTCTGTGCTTAGTGAGTGGTAGCTGCGTATGGAAGTTGAAATGAGTACAGGTCTCATAAACATGCACATAACCACAGAAGGGAGAAACAACGTTGTTTCGTGTTTGTTTTTGCTAACCACGGAAAGAATTAAGTTCCTGGGTGCTTCCTAAGTTCATACCCAGTTTATGGCTTCCACCCCATTGAAAAGAAATTAACGAATGCTTTGGTGTCATGTTTTTCGGTTAAACCTAAGAGTTCCCCTTGTTTGCAAAGTTTGTTTATAAGATTTAGCTCTGAATACGAGCATACTGTGCAAGAGACCTTAAGGATATGGCAGCACTAGCATAAGATAAAATGATGGTGATTGAAGCTGACTTTTTACTGTGTCTTGACGTCTGCCCAAGACACTGCCATGCTCTGCAATCAGGTGTGACCTGGTGACATTAGTCTTTAGGACCCAGCAGATTACGTGACACGTCATGTGTGAAGTTCTAGGGACCAGAAATTATTATGCTTGGTTAAGTTAAGTGCTAATGCTTAGCGATTAAAATGTAAAGATAAAATGTTTAATAATGGAAGGCATTTTACCCTTATTTTAAATACTCTAAAAGACCAGCGGCTTTAATGTTCAATTGTTCTATGTTCTACTTTGAGGGAGGTAAGTAATCCTTGTCTTTTCTCAAAGCTGCTGTTTTTTCATAATAATTTCAGTTTCTAGTTTATAATAAAGTGCCTAATGAGAAATGACTGCCTCAGAATTGTGTGCATGGAGAGGGAACAGATCTGTTTCCTTTAGACAGCAGCTCCTTGTCCTTTAAAACAGAAATGCCTTGTGCTGTAAGGTGAGTGTGGTGATTTTCTGAGTTTGTAGGAAGAAAGAAGCTGAGTCAGAGAGAAGGAAGTATGGATGACATTGAAGCACAAGAAGAAATTAACAATAATGTGATTTTTGAATTATTTGCAACACTATTAATAAACACATATTAAGGGAGATTGTAATTGATTTAAATGGTGACGGGAAGAAATCAAAGGTCATTTTCAGACAGCGGTAGTTCCGCTCATGTGCCCATTAGCCTGCTCTCAGCAGCTGCCTCACAGTATGTTAGGTCTTGGGAGCTGCTTAGCAGAGCACCTGGCTTTCCATTAACCAGAGACAAATACATGAGTGAATTGCCATCATTGCATGACTGTAAGTGACTGTGGTGGTGTGCTTTGGAAAAGGCAGCAGACACTTTCTAGGAGGCTGTGAGCTGCAGAAATGCAGCAGTCAGCAGCTTCTACTGGCACTGCACCCGAAGAAGTGGAAGAAGAGTTTCTTCAGGTTAGTGAACAAGTGTGCTGAAGCTGGGCACGAGGTGTGATTCCTGCAGTTCCAGCATCACAACAGTGGAAGGGCTTTTTTGGAAGCTAAATGAGGTCTGAGAGATTCTTCAGAGCTTTTGTAGTCAAAGGTTCACCAAGGGAAACCACGGGCTCTCAAAGATTCTGATACTGTGCGTGGCCATTTGAGCAAGGAATAAGTAAGAAAGTGCTTTCCTGCTGTTTGTGTGAGCATCACCTGTTTCCACATCCTTGAAAAGAGTCAAGTTTTCATTTTTCTGGTAACATCATTGAAAAGTGTTATTTCTATGACTTTAGTGAGGCAACTCCTAAATACGGTTAACAAGGTTTTCTCTTCTGTTTCCTTCCTAGATGTGGAAGTTCACACAGGACCGCTGGGTTGTACGAAAGGAAGTGGCAACAGTTACAAAAGTGAGTGACTTCTTCCTAACACAGAGGTTGGTGCTAACTGTGGGCATTGTCTGCAGGTCAGTAACAGGTGCTGCTGCAAGCCTTTTCTTTCAGGTTCACAGTGTCTGCATTACTGCTGACTTGCAGTGTTGCTAACCAAGGCATATCTTCACTTTGGAACAGGTATAGATAGTCTTTACAGAATTATTTCAAGCAGCTCCCACAATTACAGTTCCACAGGACGTGACTGTCCTTGCAGCTAGGCCACTGGAATGCATCTTTGTCCCCTCTTCTGTTTTGGTGGAAAGTTGAACATCCTTTGAATAAAGCTTACGAAGCATCAAAGCAGACGAGAACTCATGCAGTCCACACTGATACTCTGCTTTTGCAGAGTGCGTTACAGAAGCACAACACTTCTGATGGCATTTACCAAAGCTGTCAGTAATGAATGAAAGCTTTAAAGCAACTCAGGCACCTGAATATTCTGTCAGAAGGAAGAAAAATCATTTGTTTAAAACAAAATAAAATGATAGAGCACAAATCAGTTGATGTACAGACTGGCTACTTTTGGAATTTAAGATCCAGTGCTGTTTAAAAGCCGTGCATGTGTAGGTGCAGCATGTCTGACTTGGAGCTCTAAACTAAGATGAAAGTTGTAGGACATGCTTCTCTGCACAATAGTCTTTTCATCTCAGTTAGTAAACTCCCTTTTCTTTACAAAACATGTCATGAGCTATTTGACTCTCAGCTGATTAATCACTGCTTTCTGAAGTGCTCTGCCTTTAACATTGTGTGAAAGCGCTGGTGTTGCAAAGGATAAATATCTCTGACTGACTTAGGCATGTGTTTGTGGGAGTGCCCCATGTACACCAAATCAGTCCTGCTCGTCCTGTCACGTGGAACAGTGCTCATTGCTTTGTAGCTGCAGATGCCCTATATGAATTGACATCCATATCACTTTTCCTTTTTCTTTTAGCTTTGCCCTGAAGATGTGAAAGACTTCCTAGAGCACATGTCTGTGGCAAGAATAAACAAAGGTTGGGAGTTCATGCTCCCTTATGATGAAGACTTTGTTAAGAAGCATCCAGATATAGTTCAGAGGCAACGTATGCTGTGGATGGGCATTCAGGCCAAGTAAATGACTTGCTTTATTTTGGGGAGTAAGCTAAAAATGGAAAATGATCCAGTGCGTAGTTTCTGTGGATACTGATGGATCTCTATTTGATCCATATTGCTTGTAAGGTTTACTCCTCTCGGGATGTGGTTGTATGGGGATTGTGTTGATGCATCATTCAAGTCACTCCTTTTCTTTGGCTTCCTGAGGACAGTTTTCTAGAAATGAAATGTTCTGGCTGAAAGTTAAAGCTGGTGTGGCTGCAAGCAGGCGTAACAACAGAGACAGTACTGATATGATTTCCTTTGTATTTCAGATTAGAAAAAGTCTATAATCTTGTAAAGGAGCACTTGACACCAAAGAAACAAGAGTCACAATCAGGTAAATGAAATTGTTTGGATCACCTTGAAACGCATGCATCTCTGTATTTCTGGGTGATATTTTGTTGTTTCTCTCTGTTTTTGAGTGTGGTGGAATTGGTCTTGTGTCTGATATTACCCCTTTCTTGTAATTTCTTCTGCATTATTTGAGATAACTTGGTCTTTACTAACATCAGTGATGTTAGTGGTGGCACAAGCTTACTGTGACAGAGCATGGAAGGACTCCTTGGCACTGGGGACCCTATTTGATAGTGTAAAATCAGTTGGATATGTTAACTACTTCCTCATTTAAGGCAAAGTGGTGTAAGCAGCTCCTGAGTTGAGGACAGAGAGAAAACATGAGTGATTCTTACCTCTTGGTTCTGAGGCTGACATGCATGAGGTTGAGTCATTCCCTTTTCAATTCCAAATAAAACAGGGTGGGATTTTTTATTTCCTCTGATTTGCTGTGGGCTGTGTGGTGTGGTTGAGGGCTAAACAATTAATGAGGAATGTATTTGCTGGGGGGCTGCAAGGCAGTGTAAAGTTGTCTCTTTGCCATTCCTCTCCACCATGGATGTCAGGGAGAATATTAAAGTAACTGTTCTATAATCCTAAAAGGTTGTGAAAACCTGAGATTCCAGAGAGCTTTAGCTAGGCATTTGGCTCACTGCCAGACTCTGGAGCCTGTGAGGAGAATAAGCAGAACTGACAAATGTGCATATAATTCCATTTCAATACCGTGTTTTTGATCTGCTTGGAAGGATTAGGTGTTGGGTTGTTCAGAGAGAATTAATGGGCCTGGTAGTAAAGAAGGTAACAGCATGAGTGCTGTGTGGGCTTTTGCCTTAAATGCAGCATTCCTTCCTACGGGATTGAGACTGAATTTCTCTTTTGCCAGCACACACTTCCCTTTTGCCTTTGGGTTGAGGTGCACAATTGCATGGGAAAGGATTCCCTTCTGCCCTTTTCTCTCCAGCACTGAGTAATAGTACTTAGAAGAGTCCCAGATTTCCATACTGTGCACCTCATGCTCAACCCTCGCTGTTGGAGAAATGCAGTGTCTTTGCTTCAGGTTCCTTGACTGGAAGACCTTTCCACAAGCACCTGGCTTACAGTTATCAACATGCTTAATTGTTTTTTTTTCCTTTTTTTTCCTTTTTTTTTTTTTTAAAGTTATAGTAGCAGAGAGGGATGTAAAATCTAATCAGTAAACCAGGCTTATTCCTTAGGTTCCACAAGTAATGTTGTTTCCTGGCTTTATTTCACTGTGAGCAATTCAAGCAACATTCTGCAAAACTGGAGTCTTGCTTGTGGTGGAATTTTATGCTACGTTTTATTTCTTATCAGGCCATCCATTGCTGGTTTCTGGGGAGCAAAGAGTCAACATGGCAAAAGCAAAAGTCAAGCAGAACTATGGGCAGCTAGAGAAGGAGTTCCAGAAGCAAAAGGCAGAACTGAAATCAAATGAGACTTCATCCAAGATAGATGTTTCCAGTGTTCACATTAAAGAGGAGCCTGTGAGCGACGAGGAGCCCATGGACACTTCTGTGTATGAGGGCCTGAACAACGGCATGGTCAACGGCCTCCACACGGAGGAGGACTCCACAGACTCCCTAAATGGCCACTTGCCTGGAGGCTGCAGCGATCGGGTAGCCCAAGAACTGAAGGCATTTGTGTCCTCAACGTTTAAGAAACAATTTGTGCTCACCTTGAGTGAGCTTAAACGGTTGTTTAACCTTCATTTAGCCAGTCTGCCTCCAGGACATATATTGTTCAGTGGCATTTCAGACAAAATGTTACAGGACATGGTGTTAGACATTGGCTGCAAACAGATTTTGGTGCCTGTAAGTATTTTTTTCCTTTTGGCACAGTCTGGGTGGGAGGTAGGGGGGCAGTTAAATATCGGAGCTGTGAAATGTTTGCACCTTGGGCTAGACTGGAGGAACACTTGTGTTCTGAGTGTTGGGGCTGTTGAAGCTGCTGAAGGCTTGTCTGCCTGCCTGCTTTTGGCTGGACCTGTGCTCATAGTTGTCCTTGGGGCTCCTTTTCCACCTCTGGGCTGTTGGGCTGCAGGGACTCATTGTGCCTGCTTGCTCCTGTTTCAGTGACTTACCCTGGGGCAGTCCCATCAGCTTGCTTTGCAGTGCACAGGTTTTTGCAGGAATGCTGCTGGGATAAAGATGATGGCTGCTGCCTGGAACTGATGGGGCACACCCAGCAGAGCTCTCTGGGAAGCAGCAAACCATATCTGCAGAGTTCTATTGGTCACTCCTTTTCCTCCTGGGCTGATCAGAGATGTCTTCATTTGTCTTTATGGAAATTATATGTGTGAATGCGTGAGTCAGAGCCAGCAGATTGCTTAGGAAAGAAAAGGGATTTTGGCATCATGGAAGGTAGCTCAAAAGGAAAATAATTTCACAAGACATCTGGTAGTGCTGATCAGTTTGCAACCAGCAGGAGTTTGGGAGTCAGGTGCTGTTAGGGAGAGAGGCAAAGAGACGTGTGAGCTGCTTGGGAGAGCAGAGAGCAGGCAGGTTGGGGAGAGCCTGGAGCACAGGAGGTATAGCGACCCTCATGCCTTAGCTGGGCTTCAGGGAGGCAGAAATAACATGTTCAGTGGTGTGCAAAGTACGTCCTGTGGCACCTGGAGCTGAGTGACAGATGTGAGATGCCACACAGGCCACTGCTTTTTGTGCTTTTTGCTTTCTCTCCTGACAGCTTCCAGGTCCCTGGGCAATGCTTGCCTGGAGCTGCTTCTTAGTGCTGGAAAGACTCTCATTGTACGTGGTATAGGATATGCACTTGCCATGCTGGTGGTAAACAGCTGAAGTCACTGCTGCTATATTAATTGAGTCTGGGACTTGTTTGCTGGAGACTGCTCTATGTTTGAGTTCTGCTGATCTAGAACTTACTGCAGAATTTGATATCTTCTGCAGCAGCATGCATAAGCCTGTCAGAAATGTAAGTCAGCTCCCAAGCCTCTGCCTCATGCTGTGGGCCAGCTGTGCCTATTGTGTGAGCTCGTACACTGCACTTTCTCTCATTGTTTTTCCTGGACAATTTTATTTGAACCCAGTGAGGCTGCCTGTGCTCCTTGGAAGCCTGGAGGGCTGTTTTGCCTGAGATTTCGTAGTTACTCATTAGTTTTCTGTAATTGAAACTGCTTTGGTGATAAAAATCAATGATCTGAGGTAATTAAAGTGATGTTCGGTGGGGGGTGAAGACACTCTTGGCTTTCATGTTGCCCTGTTACAGAAAATGTGTTGCTGAAAACAGCAGTGGAAACCTTACTGGTGGAATGTAGGATTTATAAAGTTGAACAACTGCATCTGGGGTAGCAGATAAATGATGCTCATGGGGCCTCAGAAGGTGCTCCAGCTGTGAACAGGGGCTGCCTGCAGGGTGCTGTGCTTTGCTTGTGCTTTGTAGCAGTGACAGCAGTGAGCAGGGTGCCTGGCAGTTTGCAGAGTGACGCGAATGCAGGGAGGCTCTCTGTGCTCTCCCAAATAACATTGTGTTGGTTCGGAAGCAGATCCCTCTGTGAGAGCCAGCAGTGCGGCTGTGCTCAGCATGCGACCAAGGCAGCAGCAAGTGCTCAGGTCTGCCCCAAGCAACCTCACTGGGGCTCTGCTCCTGCAGCCCTGTGTTGCCTTTCCTGCTGCAGTTTGTCGGGAGGGAGGCTGATGCTATGGTGTTATCTGTGCTGAATGAAAGCACAGGAGAATGTTCCTTTGTGTGGCATGTCCTCATTAGAAGAAGAGCGTACTGGGTGTTGCTAGCCCAACAAACCTGAATCCTGGCTCTAAAGCAGGCACACAGCCCTGCTGTATACCAGCAGTTTGCACCAAGGTGGAACTGGAGCTGCTGGTTCCAGCAGGCAGCTCCTGCTGGACACAGCGCTTCCCTTTGCCACGAGATCAGAGGCAGCCCCTGAAAGGAAGGGCTGAGCTCTCCCTTTGCATTGCAGTCCTTCGGTGTAGTGCGGAAGGCTGGGAAAAAAGGTGGGGAGGTGTACTGCAGTGAGGAACTGCAGCAGTCAGACAGGCCTGTTGGCTTTGTGTGGAGGATTGATTGAGGTTGGCAGGTCGGTGGTTAGCATGGAATGAATGGTGGGTGACAGACAGGAAGGCACACATCAGGAGGGGGAAGTATCCAGCATTACTTGTTAGTCATTGCTTCAGGGGAAAGCATTAAGGCAGATGGACATCATTTTATTTTTGTAGGAGTTTGGAACAGTTACATTCCTTCCTGCATGCAGAGGCAAAAGGCCTCTGTCTCGGAAAATACAAACGGTGTTCCTCTAGCATGGATCTTGGTAGGAACAAAAACCACTTCAGTTTGGGAGCCTCAAATGCGCTGGTGCGTGGTTCGCTCTCCATCAGTGTTCAGTCTCCAGGAGTCCTGTGGGCTGCTCCAGGGATCACACGCACAGCAGCAGCACGGTGCTGGTCAGTCATGCTGCCTTGGGTTTAGCAAATTTGGTTAGAATCCGAATATCTAAAACTTGCCACTGGAGACTTCACAACCTCCAGAAAACCCTGCAGTGCACTTCATGCTTAATTGAATTCTGCTTTGGGAAGTCTGGAGATACAAGCTGCTGTCAGGAACAATCCATACATCATGCCGTGAGATACTGTCCACAGTCTGCACCCTGAGATTATCGTGGCACTTGGTGGTTGTCCTCCCTTCCTCCAAGTCCCCATACAGTGTCATGGGATCCCCTCGTACAGCTCTGACGTGGTTGGTGCTGTGCCCATGGCACTGCTTGCCATCGCTCCGGTGTAACCAGAAGCATCACTAAAATGCTGTTGGGCATGCCATGTGTGCATCAGGCTGCCGGAGCACTGGTCCCATTCCCCAGGCAATATTTACCCCTCACTCGGGGTCTGGGTGCTGCAGCATCATCCAGAAGAGCAGGTTTGGTGGGGTTTGTGTTTCTGTTGCAGGCACAGGGGCTGCTGCAGCACAGTCACCTCTCTGAGCATGAGGTGGGAGAGAAGCACTTCTCATTAAGTGGCCACAACATTTTGATTCAGTAATAGGTGTCAGGGGATACTGTATCATAGAATCATTAAGTAGAACTCATTAAATAGATAGTTATTTTTAACAGCCTCTTGTTCTCAGTTTCCTCCACAGACTGCTGCTTCACCAGATGAGCTAAAGGTTTATGCACTTTGGGAAGCCGGTGACATTTATGATCAGGTAAAGACAAAAATAAGTGACAGTCCCAAATACATTGTAACTGAGGATTTGGCATTGCTTCACTTTGTGTTTCTGGAAGCAGTACAGTTTTTTCACCGTTCCCTAAGGAAGACTTCAGGTTTCAGTACCAGCCAGCTTCAGGCTGAGAGAAAGCTCTCAGACCATAGGGTGGTCATCACCACATCAGGACCAGGTGGTGTGAACAGAAACTGAGACATTGGTAACTAACTCAGTGGGGTGTAAATACTATCGATTGTGTGAAGAGAAAAGATTCTGCGATGCAGATCTTAGGCTGGGATCTAGTCAAATCATTTTTCTTCTTTTGCTAATGGTAATACAGTGGTAATGCAATGTTAACCAGTGGTTATATGATGATGGGACCTGGAGTGTCTGTTTATATTTAGAACAGGAAATGGTTACAGCGTATGTGAGCATCTCCTGAGTTTTATTTGTATCACAGTAAGTGAAGTGGAAGGAAAGGCAGCCTAACAGAATGTAGATGAACAATGTAAGTGCTGTGTCTGTGACCTAAATAAATGTTTATAGGAAAGTCTCAAGCATTGTTCTAGAAAATAAGCAGCATCTGACCTCCTGGCTGGAGCAGACCATGTGAGCTGCCTGGGAAGTGTGTGAGAGAAGTATGTCATAGCCCCTTCTTTAGTGTGGTTTGTACCTGTGGAGGTGCCTGGGGTCACAGGATGGGGCAGATGTGCTCATGAGGTATGGAGAGATCCCTGCAGAGCTGCAAGATAATGGGAGGACACCTAATGAGAGCAGGTTGAAATGGGACAGTTTCAGGGTTGTGAAGCAAGAATACTCTAATGCAGCTCAGTGAATGTTTGTACAGACTAATGCACATATAGCTTTTCTTTATAGAAAGCTAAAAGTAATTGTTTTTTTATTAATAATTCTTGTTCTAAAGCATCGCCAAGTTTTGCTTGAAATTTTTTCGAAAAATTATCGAGTGCGCAGAAATGTCATTCAAAATCAGCTGAGTCAGGACCTCAACAAGCAGGAGGTGGATAGAGTGCTAAAGGTAAGTTTCTGCTCAGTTGGGGTTTTGATTCAGTTAATGCATGAATTTTTAACGCTTTGGTTTAACTGAAGGATCATGTATTGCCTTGAGTTGACAAGTGATCGTGATCATAGAACAGTTGCTGTGGGAAAACAGGCAGGGCTTGTTTTTCAGCCTGTTTTCTTTAAAGTAACATTCGTCTTACTCTACCTTCTTTCTCTCCAAAGAGCAGTGATTTTGACTCCTCTGTTATTTGTGTTACTGCAGCAAATCTTTGTTCTTCACCTTGGACCAGAAGGGAATAGAGCACAGTAAATGTCACACTTCAGAGTTATTTTAAATAATATGGAGTTAAGCATTAAGGCAGTGGGAGCATTCTGAGTTTACTGAACTGCCTGCTGTTGTTTCATGCTGAAGAACAGGTGCCACATGTTCAGAAGGAAATGCGTTATATTCTATAGTAGGACTTAAAGCAGTGTAGCGAGCAAAACCCCAACAAAAACGAGCATAGAGTCCTACTTAGCACATCTCATAGTGAATGTTTGAATCCTTTCATCTCTGTCTTTGAAGATGAACCATTTACTTTCTAAACAAGTTCAAGGTATGAAGTACCGACCACACAGGTCATGATTGACAAAGGAGAAAGCTGCCAGCTCATGTAGTACTTCAATCACTGTTGCTGGGCCTTTGCTCACCATCACCCACTTCAATGAGACAAGTGCTTAAGTACTTTATTACTCTGGGATCTGTAAGCAGAGTAATAACCTACTTGAAAAATTACACATCTGTTGCAGTGACAGTAAGCAAACTGGTCTTGCTTGAATGAACCTGGTTTTAGTATTAAAATAAGCTGAGATGTTTCTGCCTGCTGTGCAGCGTTTGATTCAGCTTGCCTGTGCTGGGAGGTTTGTCAGGCTCCAATCACAGCTCTCTGGGGATGTCTAGATAATGCACTGGCATTCGTTTGCATGTTGTTGTTGATGTTTAATAAATAAATAATTTCTGGGGAACAAAGAATCGTCGTCCCTAGCAAACCGGGCCCTGCTTTTGTAAAATCTAAGTCATTGCACAGTCAGCCCTGTGTTGTGTCAGACTTTGTCTTGAATATATTTGTCACAGAAGCATGTGAAACTTTCATTGTTTCTGAAGTAAATGTTGAAAGTATGATTTAATGAAGTAGGAGGATTATCTGGCTTCTTTAAACCATGAGAGATTTGATTCCACTTTGAATGAAATAGCATGTATTGACTCTGATTTCCCCATCTGCATGTGTTTCTGTTCTGTACAGGAAAGAGCAGACTGACAGGGAATGTATTTTTGCATCTGCAGATCCAGAATGAAAACTCTCTTTTGAGCCTCTGCACTTAATTTCTTTGTAGAGCAGTAAGTCCCAAGAATTAAGAAGAAGTGATAGTTATTGATACTTTTTTTTCTCTTTTTAGTTCCACAGCATCAGTTCTGTAGCAGTGCTTAAGCTCCTGTTGAATTACCTAAGTGGGAATGTTGGAGCAAAAGGAGCAGTTAGGCTTAGAATTCATGAGACTTGGTGTTCATTGAATAGAAATAAGAAAAGGAACCACAAACTGAACTCCTTTGCTGTGGAGCTTGCAGTTGTGAGTGTAGCAGACACGGTCAGAATACCTGAGTACAGTTCTGAGGTTTGACCCTTCCTTGCCATAGAACATTGCTGAAAAGGCTCCAGCTTGGGGCTGCCTGCGTGCTTCCTCTGCTCCCTTCTGTCTGTCCACATCTTCAGGCTGCAGTTACCCTGCAGTTCCTTTGGTTCTCACCTCTTTTCCTGTCCTAATCTGCTTCACCGTTCTTCCCATCTCCTCCTCCCAGAAACCTTGGTTTCCTGCCGCCATCCCATTGTGTATCCTCCCTGGGCTCTCAACCTTTCCCCTCTATCTTCTGTCTTAAGCTTCAGGGCAGAGATAACCTGCTGCTCTGGCTCTCATTTGTACACAGGAGGGATGTTCTGATCACATTTAAGGTCGCAAAGCCGAATCACGGTTCCAGTGGGGCTCACCTCGTAGTGTGTAATCCCTGCGGTTTGGAAATGCGGGACGGTGCTGCAGGCACTGATGGGCTCTCCCTTTCTCCCCAGGACTGCTGTGTGAGCTATGGTGGAATGTGGTATCTTAAAGGGACTGTGCAGTCTTGACGGCAGCTGTGGCGGTTTCTGTGCTTCAAATGCTCTCCTGGATGAAAGAGGAAACCTGCGGTGGGCGGCACAGACAGTAATGCTGTGGCCTCAGGAGTGTGGGGCAGGAGCTGACCTACTTTGGGGCATGTGGCATTGCAGACAGTCACTGACATCACAGCACACTCACACACGTTTGCATGGCCGCCTGGGTGCAGAGAGCAACTAGGAAGACAACACGGGACCCTGTCTGCAGTTTGATTAATCTGGGATTTCTAATGTATTTTGCTTCTCCTTCTCTTTCCTTATAATAAAATAAAACCATATACTGACACAGACATGATGGAAAATCATGGTCTAATATTTTATTTTGTAAGTAAGTGATGCCAATAAATTAAATTTGTTTACAAACATCCCAGGTTTTG